>VZQC01002030.1:3858358-4238596 GCA_009823505.1 Rhizomys pruinosus | reverse complement strand
TTTTTTTTTTTTTTCTGAGACAGGGTCTTCCTATGTAGCCCTGACTGATCTGGAACTATACAGACTAACCTGGCCTCAAACTCACAGAGATCCACCTGCTTCTGCTGTATGTAATTAAGGGTGTGCACCACCACACCTGGCCAAAATGTTCTGCTTTAAATTTTTTTGTCTTAGTTGATTTAGGCTGAATGTTACCAAAATGATACCAGTATTATCCTAAGTAGAGTTTGGAAAATTAAAATATCATAAATTTCAAAATTAAAAAAAGAATGAATTTCATAATATCTTATTCATCATGGTACTGTTTAATATCTTTTCCTTCAATTTTTAAGAATTTCTTTTAGCATATTTTTGCTGCCCCAAAGGACTTCCTTCTCTTACATTTTAGAAAACCATCTTCCCAGGTATGCTGATACTACAGCCAGTTTTTTTTTTTTTTTCATTTTATACTTTGAACACATTATGTCACTCTCTTATGGCTTGCAAGATTTCTGCTGAAAATACACTCAGTCATAATGGAGTTTCCTTTATCTGTGAGCAGGTGTTTTTGTCTTGCTGTTTTCAATTTCTATTTTTGTCTTTGATTTATAACAATTTGATACGGAGTATCTTGGTTGGGTTGCTAAGGTTGAGGTCTATTTAGTCAACTTTGAACTTCTTGGATGTTTATGTCCCTTGTACTTTCCAGATTTGGGAGTTTTATCTTGGATAGCTCCTTGTCTTCTCGTCTTCTTGAAGTCCTACAATACACACACTTTTATACTCAACAGGGCACTCCAATTCTCTTGCGCTACTTTCACTTGTTTAATGTTTTGCCTGCTTGACTGAATTATTTTTACATTCGTGTCTTCAAGTTCACAGATGCTCTCTTCTGTTTCTAACCATTCATGTGGATATTTTTCAGTTTTATTGTGTTTTTCATTTTCCTAATTTCTGTTGGCATTTTTAAAAAATTGGTATGTCTGGATTACATCTATTGTTCCATTGACAATGTGTGACAACTACTTTATGCATCTTTATGGCAACTATTTTGAATTTTCTGTCAGATAAATTATATAATTTTCTTTTCTTAAGAGCATTTCTGGAAATTCATTTTGTTTCTTTATTTGAGACTTGCTTTCCAGAGCCCTCCTTTTCCTTCTTTGATGTGTTGCTGTCTGAACTTTGATTGGCTATCTTTCCTAGTCTCCACTGACTAGCTTTGTACAGAATATGACCAACCAAACACCCTAGCCAGACTTCTGGTGGCTTTTAGGACCCCCTTCCCTCCTCGTGGAGTTGTAGTCCACTACAGTTTTGCCAGTTGCTCATTACATGTGCTTATATCTACAGAGCAATCTGTTGGAAAGAGACCTGCACTGTCCGCTAGCCCAAGCTGGGACTTTCATTTCCCCTCAACCACTGCTAGTGATATTTAGTGGATTTGTCCAAGTGCCAAGACTGGCAGGGTTGTGCTAGGCCTTCAGGCTAAGCCCTTTAGTAATACTGAGATATAGGACATGTTAACTGATACCTCTCCTTTCCTAGGAAGCCAGAGGATCATTGTTGTTGTTATGGCTCTGTGCCAGAAGCAGAGCTTCCATTGAGAAGGTACCCTGAATCTCCCTACAGCTTTAGGGAATGTTTAGTAGTGGTCTGGTTTTCAGGAGCTTTACATTCAATTTCTATATTTCTCACCAAGTGAGTCTGTGCTTGAGTGTTTGCTGACTTGGTGAGTATGTCACAGAAGGAAAAGGATGGCGCAAGAATGTTTGCTGTGCTTTCTTGCTGATACCACTTAAAATAACTTATTTATTTTTATCTTATATGTATAAATGTTTGCCTGCATGTATGTAAGTGCATGTGTGGGCAGTGCCTGAAGGAGGCAGAAGAGGGCACCAGATCCCCTGGAACTGGAGTTACAGATGGTAGTTAACTACCACGTGGGTGCTGGGAACTGAGCTTGGGTTCTCTGCAAGAGCAATAGGTGCCTTAAACTCTGAGCCATCTCTCTGGCCTTGATCTCACTTTTTAGCTGCTTATAGGAAACAACCAGAGAGAATGTGAACCATTGGCAATTCTATATACAAGGAATAAAGTGTTTTTATGTGCTCTTTGAAAAAATATTTTGTTATATTTATTTTATGTATTTGAATGCATTGCCTGCATGCATGTAAGTGAACCTGGGTCATACAATGCCTGTGAAGGTCAGAAGAGGGGGGGTCAGATCCCCTGGAACTGGAGTTAAGGATGGTAGTTATCTGCCATGTGGGTGTTGAGAGCTGAACCCAGTCCTCTGCAAGATCAGTCAGTGAGCTCTTGACCACTGAGCCATCTCTCTGGCCCCTTAATAATCTTTTAAGTTCTGTAATTTAAATTTTTCTAAATAAAATGAGAAACTTTATAGATGATTACCTAAGAGTGTGATTGTAATTCAGCTCTGTCTGTATGCCCATACATTGACAAGCTTCAGCATAGCAGGCAGATGTTTGTATAGCAAAGTAGTTCTTTTTTAGTTCTACCCTACAAAGCACAGATACAAGGATGACGGATCTATCTATAGTGGTAGACTGTGGATTAATTTAGTCCCCTTGAAAACTGTGTGATTACCTCAAGGAAAAGGCCCAAAAATGATCCTTTTTTTTTTTTTTCAAATAAATGACCCAACTTGTTCTTCAGTGAGACTTTCTTTTTAATTTTATTTATTTTTGTATGTGTATGAGTGTACTGTCTGCATGTAGGTTTGTGCACCCGTGTTGTGCAATGCCGCAGAGGTCAGAAAAGGGTCTCGGATTCCCCTGGAACTGGAGTTCTCCTGGAATTGGAGTTACAAATGGTTCTAAGCTGCCATCAAACCCGGGTCTTCTGCAAGAGCAGTCGGTGCTCTTAACCGCTAGGCTATCTCTCCAGCGCCTTCAGTGAGACTTTAATAAGTACATCTTTACTTTTCAGATAGCAGTTAGTTATGTAAGATGCTATATGATCTGCTCTATAGTCAACTCCTGACATAATTATGGCTCTCCTTAATTTTCTTTAAAGTTAATGATTTCACTCTTAGGGCTGAGGAGATGGCTAAGGGCATGTACTGTTTTTGCAGAAGACCTGAGTTCTATTTCCAGCACCCATGTTGGGGAACTCATAACCACCTGTAAATCCAGCTTCAGGATATCTGATGCCTCTGGTCTCCACAGGTACCTCACATAGGTGCACAAACCCATATATAGAGCTACATGCATACACAGACACATACATAGACCTACATGCATACACATATATAGACCTACGTCCATACACATACAATTTATTATAATTTGGAAAAAACTAAAACAAAGGAGAAAAGGTTTGTCTGTTTGGTCCCCATCTCGATGCTCATAAAATGATTATCATTTAGTGAAGTAGCCATGTTCAGGCTTATAATAAAATAATACCTAGCATTGGTCAAAAAAAAGTAATGTCCCTTGTCAGTTCGACAGATTGCTCTGTAGCTATACGGATATATAGAAGATGCATTGATCAAATAATCATGCAGCTTCTTTTATTGTTGTTGTTGTTGGTCTTTTTTTGAGACTGGGTCTTCCTGTAGCTGTGAATGTCCTGGAACTCTGTAGACCAGGCTGGCCTTGAACTCACAACTCACAGAGATCCGCCTGCCTCTGCCTCCCAAGTGCTAGGATCAAAGGCATGAACCACCACCTTTTTTTTTTTTTTTTTAAACTCAGACTGCACTCCCTCCCTCTAACTCTCCTAAATGAAGAGTAGAACTATCATCAATGGCAAATAGCAGTTGCAAAAGAGCAACACTAAGAACCAGCTTCACGCTCAGGAGGAAGCACTATGTCTCGTCCTTGTGGTTTCTGGTATTCTACACATTCAGAGAAACTTCTCTAGTTACAAACTATAGAAATGATCCCTGAAAGTATAGTCTTAACATGCAGCTTCTTATTGGTATTTTAAACCTGTCTTACAAGAGGTATTTTATCTAATATTTAAATCTTACTCATGCAAGAATGCCTCTTGGGTTTGCATTTCTGGGCATTCGACAATGAATTAATTACATTGGCTTCCACATACAAATGCCCAGCCTGCTTGGCTTTCCCTGTGATGTTCCCAGTGTTTGTTTACAAGTGCAATTAGAGGATCTTATTTTCCAAATTGAGTCTGCTGAGTTGAAAGTACAGTCTTCTACCAATGCTTTCAGTTTGCAAATCATATTCCAAAGAAGAAAAAAAAAACTTCATTGCAGAAAATGCTTGAAAGAAAACAATAGCAGCAAATTCCACCCAAGGAAGAATATTCTCTATGCACCAATAAGCAAAATTCTGAGAAATAACAATACAAAATAACAAAAAGCAAAAAGAACTCCTGGTTCATTTTTAAGTCCTAATGGTAACTGGTCTGCAATTCTGGAGCTTTATAACAAAAAGCTTTTGTCCACAACTTGTATTCATTTTAAGGTATGACAGTTCCAAAGCCTTGGTAATGTACGAGCCATCCTTTTTGAATGTAACACATTAAACAGTTCGCTAGGCTTACAATGGTTCAGAATGTTAAAAATAAAATTGTACTAGTAGCTCTGTCAGTCTTTGTGCCAAAGCAATACGGATGATTTTTGAATAAAGAAAACAACAGTGTTCATCTGAGCTTGCTAACGACACCCAATGACATGCTGCTGTACAGGACTCAGACTCTATCTCCAACACCCATTAGGGAACATTATTGTATGCATATGCAGTATTACATATTCAAGAACTGACAACAATTGACGCATGGCTGGAAAAAAAACAAGATATTGAAGTCACACTTGGCTTTTACCCTGCAGAGATTACTTACTCTGCAGGCTTAATTTGTGTTCTTCCTTGAATGAACAAGCCCCACCCCCACCCCACTGCCTTGGAAGAGAAACAGAAAGCAAATCCTAAGTAATGCAATTCGCTACTTATTTCTAAAAGGATAGCAACAAAGTTAAAATGCACCCTGCTTTTAGCTCTGCTATTTTTCAGGATAGATAGCTGCAGTTGAGAGAGGTCTGTATTAATCAAGCAAATCTTGTCAGGAAGAGGGCAGAGTACAGAGCTGTGAGGACATTCAGCTGCCCAGGTTCTCTGCATTGCTCTCCTGTTCCCATCAAGAGGTGGTGAGGACTACATTTCTTCCCTAGAAGACTGTGCTCCTCACAGCCACCAGTTACAAACTCGCATCCCCTCCATCCCTTGAATGGGCTTCAGCAAGAAATCAGGCGGGTTGGACAAAGGAAAAAGGATATAAAATACACATGGCTGTGCAGAGGAGAGAGTCTGGGAGCACATCATGGACAGTTCTCAGGCATGGTGATGAAAATAGTTCATGGCCAAGTGCAGTTTTGCTGAAAGTATCTAGAAAGACTAGATGAAGTCTCTGACAAATGCCCTCTGGAGTCCAGAGGTCTTCCTTCCTGGGTCTCAGGGACACAGTATCCTCCTGTCCCAAAGGTTCCCAGTGCTGGAAGAATTCATTTGCAATCATACCATTAAGAGCTTTTGCTCAGTACAATGGCACATGGGGACAAGCTGTTCTGAGAAAGACGATCCAGCTCTGATAGACTGAGACACTCTGAAGACAGAGTTGAATCTCAGCAGTCTAATGGGCCCAGTGAGGCAGTAAATTTCACAGCAACTTGACACATTAATATAGAAGTACAGTCTGTTATATCAAAGGGAGATTGTCTTAGTCCTTAAGGGGAAAACAGCAATCCAAAAATGAAGAGTATGCACCGGTGACTTGTGAAAAATGTAGTTAACACTGTGAGCAGAAGGCAGCGCCCTATGCTTTTCCTGGTCCGAGATCTCACAAGGGCAGACTCAGCCCTCCAGAAGTCACACACCCCTGGGCATTATGTCTCCTGACCTGGTTCTTAGAAAACCTGCATCCTTGTAGCTAGGGAGAAAGAACTAGTGGATGAGTTTTATTTGGTTTTATGTGACAGTGAAGGTTCTTACCAATGCTGTTTTTCTATGTGTCTTTCCTTTACCATAGCCGCTTGGAACATATTCCTGTACTGCTCAATGGGAGACGGGGTGGTGGTAATTCAAGAGGCAGGTAATATGTTAGTAAATTACAAAATATCTCCAGAATTATATATGTTAAACTTGTTTAATGATCATTATAAAGATTAAACAGAGACAAAATCATGAGCTAGATTAATAATTTAATGTTCATTGAAAACACAGAGTACAACTACTCTGTAGGATAGCTGTAAAACCCACAATTCATAGCAGTCAGGATGGGAATATATCATGAGAAGAGGGAACAGGTTATGTTAGGAAAAAAGATTATGCAGAATATTTTCCTTCATTTTGCAAATTCACTTAACAATGTTGTAACATTATATTCTTAAGTCATATATTTTTAATAAACCATAGGAAATAGAAGTTAACTTAATTTATTAACACCCTTTTGCCTTCCTTGGTTAGTCATTATCTAACACTAATACACCTAATTCATACACTTAATTTTCTCCCAGATCTGCACCAAGTACAGCTGGAGACAGGAAGGCCTTTGCTTCTGTGTCAGTAATTCACTCAATCTGGTGCCCTTACTTACTTCTCTGTAGCTGAAAAATAAACCTTGTCTTCAAGTAGCAGAAACTAATTTACCAAATCACTGTTTACTGGTCTGGCTGAAGTCTTAGCTCTAGAGGAGACCTTTCCATCATTCGGTTTTGTTTTTATTTCCAATAATTCTTTAAAAGATGTTTAATAGTAAACTAAGGTTTGACTGTACAATACAGTCAGCTCCAAGTCTAGGGCACTGACACCTGGTCAGACAGCACTTAGGGATTTTGGAAGAGGGTTTGGATGACAGTACATTTGAGTGACAGCATTTAAAATTTTTGAAAGACTCTTAATGTGACAAAAGACTTTTAAGTTGATACAATTAAAATGAAGAGAAGCTAATAAGTATGACTTTCCCAAATTCCAGAAGTTGTCATTGCTCCTAGAGAATTGTAGGATTCCTCCTATACCTAGTTACAAAGTTGGAATTGTGCTCCCCCGTCATATGGTTGTGAAATTACTTTATTATTTCTACTAAGTGCCTACCTATTTTTTAATATCAAACATAGACTTCAATATCTACTAAGTGCCCACCTATTTTTTAATATCAAACATAGACTTCAATACAACTAAATAAACCAAAGTGAGCTCATCGTTTCCCTTCTCCTATGTCTAAGTTTGCTCTAGCTGGCTAGCTGGGCCATGAAGACTTCAAGTTAACCCTACTCCTATGTTTGAATTTGTGATTATGTATGACAGTATGTCTAACTAGACATATTTCCCAGGTAAATAACTATCATATCTGGTCTCTTCTCATATAAGTACCAAATACTGTTTTGAATTGTAAACTATAGGCAAGGTGTGATGCTACACACCAGTAATTCCAGAACGTGCACTCAGGAAACAAGCCAGAGGAGGAGGCCTTGAGGATAGCCTGAGCTATATTGTAGGACTGTGTTTAAGAGAAAGAAATGATTTTCAAGAAATAGGCTAAGTTTTGAAAAAATTCAAAAATATTATCATAGCAGGAAGTTTTAAATACTCTCTAAAATGCAAACAAGGGGATGAAAGCCAAACGTAGACTGAAGTACTTATAAAGCAACAACAGGGACTGAAGGTAGATAAGGATAAACAGTAGTGAGACTGACTGGCCTCCTAGAATATTCAGCTGAGTAAGGAAATGAAAGAGAAGATGCTTTCAAAGATATATTACAAGACAACCACAAGGAAGGAACACCCGATTCCAGGAAATGCATATATAGAGAAGTAAATTTGAGGGATAATTTTGATTTAAATAATGGATTTCACAGATTAAAAAATAAGTAGTTGTTTAGTTATTTAGGCAGCAAAGAAAATCACCTATAAGAAGAGAATAATCAGGGTCACCTCAAGCATTTTCCATAGTAATACTTAATGCAAACTAAGTGGGCTGTGTTAATCACTTTTCTGTTGCTATGATAAAACCACCATGAGCAAGGGAACTTATAAAAGGAAGAGTTCATTTGAGCTTACAATTAACGGTTCCAGGGAATCAGAGTCCATTGTGGCAGGAGGCATGGTGGCTGGGGCTGCAGCAGCAAGCTGAGGGTCACATCTCACAATGAGCACAGTAAGCAGAGAGAGAGAGGGAGTCTGGACACCATAAGGCTTGTTAAACTCACTAAGCCTGCCCTCAATAACGTACTTCCTCCAGCACAGCCACACCTTCTAAGACCTCGAAGAACAGTGCCAACAACTGGAGACAAAATGTCTGAATACTTAAAGCCTATGGGGGACACTCATTCAAACCACCACATGGGCTATGTCTTAAACTCTACAAAAATTTTAATTTTTAAATATATTTTATTGTATTTATTTTATGTGTGAGTGTATTGCCTGCATGGATGTAAGTGCACCTGTGCCATGCAGTGCCCACAGAGGTCAGAAGAGGCATTGGATTCCCCTGGAACTGTAGTTATGGACAGTTTAGCTGCCATGTGAGGGCTGAGAATTGAACCTTGATCCTTTGCAGGAGCAGCTGGTGCTCTTAACCACTGAGTCATCTCTCCAACCCCCAAAATGTTTTTTAGTTCAGTTTTTTTTTTATTAATTTTTATTTATTTCTGTATGTGTATGAATGTACTGTCTGCATGCAGGTCTGTGCACCTATGTCGTGCAGTGTCGCGGAGGTCAGAAGAGGGTATCGGATTCCCCTGGAACTGGAGTTCTCCTGGAATTGGAGTTTCAGATGGTTCTCGGCCACCATGTGGGTGCTGGGGATCGAACCCAGGTCCTCTGTAAGAGCGGTCGGCGCTCTTAACCGCTAGGCCATCTCTCCAGCCCTAGTTCAATGTTTTTTATACTCAGTCAGGTTTATGTAGTTCCCTAATAACATATCATGCTAGCATTTTCTAAAAAGAAAGGGCCTAAGGACCTCAACACCTATAAACTGAACCTCAGATTTAAATGACCTGCCAAAGAAGGAGACAAGATTTAAAAAATAATGGGCATTAGGCAGAATCATTTTAAAAACATGAAAAATTGTGGCATGGAACAAAATAATGATGTTTATAAATGAATATATAAATATAATCAGTATAGACTGAATATATAAATATAATTGGTATAGACCAAGTGGGAAACGGTACAAAAGATAATAGAGCATTGTTCTAATTTTCACTGGAAGGAGTGAATTGATACTACCTAAATTGAAAACAGTTTTCCTTTAATAAAGGAAACCTTGATAAAGAGAAACCAATAACCTAGATGATTTTCTTGATCTCAGCTGCTTAAGAGTAAAGGGATATTTAAGAATCAATATATATTGGGAGTTGGAGAGATGGCTCAGCAGTTGAGAGCACTGACTGCTCTCACAGAGGACCTGGGTTCAATTCCCAGCACCCACCTGGCATCTAAAATCTATCCCTGACTCCAGTTCTGGGAGATTGGACACCCTCTTCTGACCTTTGCGGGCCTTATATGACACAGGTAGACCTACCTGAGTGCAAGCAATACACTCATACACATAAAATTAAAATAATAAATTTAAAAATGTAAAAAAGAATCAATATATTTATTTGAAAATTATTTCTCCATTTGCATTTAAATTTCTTTCTTCTTTAAAGATGAAAAACGGGCTGGAGAGATGGCCTAGCGGTTAAGAGGTCAACCGCTCTTACAGAGGACCCGGGTTCGATCCCCAGCATCCACATGGCGGCCGAGAACCGTCTGAGGCTCCAATTCCAGGAGAACTCCAGTTCCAAGGGAATCCGACACCCTCTTCTGACCTCCGCGGCATTGCGCGACACGGGTGCACAGACCTGCATGCAGACAGTACATTCATACACATACAGAAATAAATAAAATAAAATAAAATAAAATAAAATAAAATAAAATAAAATAAAATAAAATAAAATAAAATAAAGATGAAAAACATGTATGAAGGAATGCATGAGCTCTGGTGAGGTGTGGGGCAAGGAAAGGGGAAATGGGCCTAGATTTGATTGAGAAATGTATAATGCATAAAGATTCAGTAAAAAAAATTGGGTTTGAAAAAAAATAATTTTTTTTTCTCTTTTGATAATTCAAGTGATAAGTACACTAAAATTTCTATTAAAATAGAATTTGACCTAAATTTTATAGAGTAGAAAATTCTACCCTTCTATTGAGCTGTCTCCATAAGCAGAATCTGCTCATATGTGGGCCACGCTCTGTAGGTCAGGGGTGGCTGTATGAAATTTTCTTACTCAGTTGTTCTCCCAGATGGGAGCCAAGATGCTCAAACTCCAAAAGAACAATTGGTAGATGATAAGACTCAGAGCAGTGGAAGCCAATTATTGTGATAAATAAAAAGTAAAATGGTGACTTTGATCACAGTCAGTAAGAAAGCTTTAAATAGCACTAGAGGGGGCCTGAGTGCTGTGAAGAGTTAGTCTGAACCATGACATTGTAGAGACCAGGTAGATTAGACTTGTATAAGATAAACCAAGTAGAGACCATCAAGGCTCTAATTATTTTTTTCTTTTTAAAAAATATTTTTTGTTTTTATTCTTTTGCATAAATTACTAAATTTTTATGTATTTCATACATAATATGTCAATCTGTCTTAACACCTTTATATCACCTTCTCCATTGGGACCCTTCCACAACACCACCTCCCCCACTGAAATTCATACATTCTGTCATTTGTGTTAAGACCTGTTTGCCAAATTGGTCTTCCTGGCTGGGCATGCAAACTATCATCTCTTGCTTGGCTTTGGGAAGGCTGAGTGATTTAAGTCTCAAAATCCTCAGATGGAGTCAGGTGAGAAAGGATCCTGCAACATGTGAGTGATACATTCTATAATGAAGACTCTGTTCTCCCTGAAGAGAGTACTATGGCTCAGACAGGCACATATTTAGAGAGGATGAACTGCTGGGTGGAATGTTTAAATTGGCATTGATATAATACAGGGTACCGTCCAGTCTGTCATCTAGAATGGAGGTATACCAGGACAAATGACTTCCTATCATATGTCCAGACTGGATCTGGAACATCCACACATTCACATGGCAGCCATTTCATCAGTCCTCAGATGTACCACAGGATGAGCCATTGGTGGCACGTGGAACCTCACAATGTCTTCCATTCCTATCTATTTAGTATAATGAGAAAAACAGTGGAAATCTGTGTGCATGTCTTCATCTCATTGACATCCAGAATAGAAAGTAGGAAGTCTAACTTCATCTTCCAGGTTCTCAGTTTCGGAGAGTTGAATAGTTTATGAGTTTTCCTTATCCTGTTCTCATATACCTCAAAATCTTTCCCTTATAAGAACCAGATGGACCAAGGCTGATTACAGCAGACTGGCATGAGCTTAACTGAGTAGTAACTCACTACAGCTGTTCTGCCAGATGTGGCATTTCGGTTGCAGCAGATTAAAACAAATCGTGGGATGTGGTTTGTGATCTAGTGAATATATCATTTTCCTTTCTATCAGAAAACAGAATCAGAATCATTGTGTATTCTCATAGGATGAACAATAGTGTATACTTACAGTTTACCCCAGGGCTATGTAAATCTCCAGGCCTTTTGACATATTCTGAAGGGACACAGAATGCCTGGACAGTTCTTAGAATATCATTCTCCACCTCATCTAGGACACTACGCTCAACAGATCAGAAGAATAAAGTGAGGCAAGTATATCCTAGGCTCTGGCCAAATGCATTCATTCTATAGAAAGAAATAAACCCTTTAAAGTCTTATGTCTACAACAGTTATTAGTGAACATTTTTTAGAGATGTAGGAGAGTTAGGGAAGAATGGTTGCATTTCACATTGCCCCCATTCATAAAGGACTGCAAAGGTTGGGTATCATCTTTAGGGTTTAGAAGCAGTATACCCTGGACTTGGACTGTTGATCATCTGATCTTAGCTGGAATTATTAACTGGAAGATACAGACACTGGACGCTCACAATAGGAAGGTGTTGCATAGCTAGTTTAGGCTGGGGTGCAAGCACTTTGGATGCATAAAACCAACACATCATCTGGTATTAGAGATAAATAGCATGGAAAGCCACAGGGCCCAACTTATAACAACCCCTAAATGAATCATGATAAACACACTTATGATATTGGAAAACATCATGCCATCTACAACAAAAAATTCTCTGCCACTGTATAGGAAAAAAAAACAAAGTGGTTTTCTTTATCTCTCAGACCACACATAATCAATGCAAAAAATCTGTACCTCAAGAGGTGTGGAGATTTTTCCTTACCAAGTTTCTCCACTGCAGAACACCTGGTATTCTCTAACAATTCTGTTTTGTCATCAGCTATCTGGAGATAGCTCATATCACCACCCCAGCCCTGATATACAAAACTTTCAGATGCCAAATCTTAGCCCCTGGTTAAGCTACTTCTATTTCTGACAGCTACCATCCATAATTCCCATAAACCCTCATCAGGTTCAATCATTTTGCTAAAGTGACTCACAGAACTGAGGGAGACACTTGAGTTGTATTTATCAGGTTGCTACAAATAATACAGAAGATGTGATCCGGAGGGCGGGGCCTTAGCAAAGTAATCTTGCCCTCTCCAGGTGCCACCCTCTGGCAGCTCTTCACATGTCTGTCTACCCAGGAACTCTCCAAACCCTGTCCTTTTAGGATTTTAATGGAAATGTCGTGACATTGGTTTGAATCATTGTGACCAAATTCACCTTGGGTCCTCTCCCAAGTCCTCGCCCAACAGTTGGAGATTTGAGCTAGAAGTCTCTTCCCTCACATTCTGCCTGGATCTTTGTAGTGACTAGTGTCCATCTTGAAGCTCTCTAGAGGCTGCCATTCATGAGGTATTACCATACAAAATACATATGACTGTGAAGATGACAAGGCTTTAGGAGGAGTAACATCCCAGAAAAGAGGATTAAAACAAAATATCTATTTTATATAATAATCATTTACAAAATAGTTTCAAGAATGCTATTTGGTTTAGGAAGATAGTAAGTCATAGTACAGAATAGCTTTAATTGTCAACTTGACACACCTATGAAGAGTAAACCTCAATTGGGGATTTTCTTCTATTAGATTGGACTGTGGAAATGTCCACGAGGAATTCTTGATCACTGAGTGATGTGGGAGGGCCCAGCCTCCATGCTCTGTGCTTCAGTTCCTTCCTCCAGTTTCCTGCCTTAACTTCCGGTCTTGGCTTCCCTCAATGATGAACTGTGATTGGAACCTGTTTGCCAAATTCATTCCTGCCTTAAGTTGATATTGCTCAGAATGTTTTATCACAGCAATAGAAAGCAAACTAGAACAAACATCTTGCTTGTATGATAGTAAGTAAATAATCATGGAGTCAAAACTATCCATTTATGATCTTTGTTCTTCAAACATATGAAGTCATAAAGTTGAAGAGACCATCAGGAATTCTTCAACAGATCAGATGTAGGCCTGCTTAGAGGACATTAAGAAGTCACAACATCTGCACTGTTCCTGTCCTTTACCATGCAATTGTGCCTCTTCCTCAGTTTAAACATTGAAATACTGAGGATGGGGGCAGCTGCTGAAGGACAAAGGAACTATTTTTCACCAAGATAAGCTTGATTATTTCTCCATTGACAGGTTAATCCATACCCCAGTTCTGGGATTATGAACAGTGCTTTCCACTGGCTTTTATGTGGAGGTTGGGGATCTGAATTTAGGCCTCAAGCTTGTTGCCACTTGGTGGTTAGTTTTTATTGTAGATTTGATACAATGTAGAATCAACTTGGAAAGAGAGCTTCAATGAGAAATTGTCTAGATAACCTTGGTTCGAGGATAGCCTATGTGTGATTCACTAAATTAAGGAAGTGGGGACCACCTACCTGGACTATGGGTAGTGAGGGCACTGGGCCCTGAACTCAATGGAGAAGAGAGCAAGCTGAGTGCCAGCACTGTCTGTCCAAACCAGTGCTTCACTGTTGACCTTGGGCGTGATGCCAGCAGTTGTTTCAAGTTCCTGCCACCAGATTCCCTGCAGTGAAGAGCTGTGGCCTGGAACTGTGAACCAGATCAACCTTTCTTCCTTGAATTGCTTTGGTCAGAGCATTTTATCACAGCCACAGGAAAGGAAACCAAGACACAGGAATGAATCTTTCCTTCCCCAAGCCTTTTCCTTCTTTGCCTTGTCAGTTAGGAGCCCCACGCATGAATGCTGTGTCCTCAATATTACTGTCCAAAGTTGATTTTGGCCATCTTATGCATCTTTTTTTTAAGTATTTTATTTATTATTTTAATTTTATGTGCATGAATGTATAGGTGTAGATAGGTATACATGTGTTATACAATGCCCACTGAGATAAGAAGAGGGTATTAGATCCCCTGGAAATGGAGCTAAGGATGGTTGTTAGCTGCCATATGGGTGCTGGGAACTGAACCAAGGTCCTCTGTAAAAGCAGCCAGTGCTCTTAACCACGGTGCCATCTCCCCATTCCCCATCTTAAAAACCATCGAGTTTTACCTCTTCTTGTAACCTACATCAAATATGTCTTGAATGAAGCAGATAGGTGGTTGAATGAATGACTCAAAATCCAGAGAAAGGTACTTCTCCCCAGATATATATACAGTACAGTTACAGTGAAGGGCAAAGATGTAGTCCAGAGGACTCTGTGTCAGCAGAAAATTGCTTGACTATCCATAACTTTTGTTTTGTTAGCAATCATTCAAGGGCATCAGTCTTCAGCATAGTGGTTTACATTTATTCCAGCCTTCCAGCAAATGGTTGAAGTTACAAATAGGATTGAACCCTGTTTTTCTATACCCTGTGAATGCCTATGGTATAGTTTAAGTTAGGCACAATAAAGCATTAAGCATAGCTAATAACAGAACAATTGCAGCAATATACCATACTGAAATTGCCAGCAGGAGTATTGGTGCTGCACTTTGGGGGAATTATTGAGTAAAGTAAGAGTGATGTGAAGCACTGTGATACCACCACAGCCTGTCTGATAGACACTATCAAATGACTAATGTGGTGATCAATTTTAAAAATGTTAATCATTTATTTATAATTTTCGATTAAATTCTTTTGGAAGAAGATTGACTCTGTACATGTAAAATCACAGACATGGGTTGATGACCAGATCTCATCTAATACATGTTTTATACATACCATCTTAAATCTACAAGCCATATAGATTTAAAGTCAATATTCACATTTTACAGATGATGGAAAACAGAAACTTTTGGGGAGAACAAAAGTTTTCTTAGGATATCCCTCTGCTCTTCATCATGACTGGGATGAGTTAAATAAGAAGCATCTGCAGTTCCTACATGGGCGATAAACCATCCACCAGATGGCAGAGGGTCAAGAGTAAATGGTTGTTCAAGAAATCCCAATCTATAGCCAGGCTATGCTTACTTTCCCTGAGTCTCTGGTGTTTTAGGCAATTTATGTGACAGTTTGCTGAAAAATACACATGTATTTTAGAAAAAAAAAAGAATTTAAAAGCAGTTTTAAGGCTCAGGTAATAATCTTAGTGCTTTCAGTAATTCTCTGGAAGAACCAATATCTTCCACAAACCTTTGAAAAATAACTTATTTAAAACCAATTTCCCCCTTAGATCATAGATTGCCTGTATTTCTGTTTGCTTCCTCTGTCCTCCTATTCAGATTCACACAAAGCAAGTTCGTTGTTGGGTGGAAATCTATCTCCTTCTGCTCCTTATCCCTGATTTGAGGTTATATAATCTCTGGTCTGGTGTAACTGTCATTTCCACTGTAGTTGAGGAGTTGGAATTGAGAAGGCAAGGGGGAAATGGAGGGAAGAAATGTAGATCCACGAACCAGGCAGGCACGCTTAATCCAAAACTGAATCCAGACACGAAACCATGTCCTATCTTCTCTTAAGAAATGTATTTCTTACACCAAGTGGTTCTTAAATTAAACACAGAAAGATCTGTCCCATTACTTGTAGAGTGAAAGAAGAGATGCACTTTGTTCATTTTATGTTTGACCTTTCTATCAAGTTCCTTTAGCAATATGAAGCGCCTGATTCTCCAAGTTCTTAGGGTTTGCTACATTGCACCAAGGGCTGAGTAGCTAATCACAGGATTAGTGATTCTGTCCCTGGGAATCTTAATCCCCAATGAACAGAGGATTTCCATACCACCTTGAAAAAGCCAGTTCTTCTGTTTTGGTCTCCATGTCCTTATCAGTCAAATAAGAGTGGTAAGGACCATGTCTGTATATGCATGAATATGATATGTATGAATATGTTTATGTAGGAACAATTAAGTATTAAGGTGTAACATGACTTTGAAGTCTTATTTTCTGCATTACCAGTAGAATAAAAGGAGATATAGTCCTGCATTTTCAAGAACTGTTAGCACTTCACTGGAGACACTCGTGCATCTCTGTGTGTATAAAGATAGGGAGATAGATGGGCAAACAGATTGATTCTGTATAGTGTGGAATAGAGCTGTGCCCAGCTCCACGGCATAGCAATCAAGAGTGATATACTCAGGTGGGGAGCAGGCAGTGCGCAGAGATGAACACTTGAGGGAAAACACAGATTCTGTTTCCAGGCAAGTGTCCTTAATAGTAAAAAATGAGAGAGGAAATACCGAAAATATGTGTTATATAAACAGAGTTGTTTTCAAATATAAAGCTATATGGGGAGTAATATCAACTCATCAAGCTACAGGAAGACAGAAACCGCTGTCTATGCTTTGTCTAAGTAAGGGATATTTTCCAATGTGGCAGGAGGCATGAACTGCTTTTAGTAGTGTGCATTTTCTTTGACGATGCCAGCATATTCAGTTGGGTGTGGAGGTATCGAGAGAAAGAGGCCAGTGTATAGCTAAATTATGGGGACTTGGGGGAATATAGGAGTGGGTAGGAGGAGAGAGGAGCCTTTGGGGAACAGGAAAGATCCCTAGCCATGGTGATCCAGAGAGCCTGACTGGTATGGAGCAGAGAATGGAAGATCATGGACATCCAGGTTTCCATGCTGTGTGAGACACAAGCAAAGAGTCAGAGCCCAAACTGCTGAAATGCCTCTTTTTAATATTTTATTTTCACATGTATGGGTTCTGTCCTTGCTTGGAGGTAGGTGCAACCGTGTTGTGCAATGCCCACGGAAGTCAGAAGAGGTCATTGCATCCCCTGGACCTGGATGTTTGTTAGCTGCCATGTGGATGCTGGGAATCAAATCCAGGTCTTCTCCAAAATAGCCAGTGATATTAACTGCTGAGCCATATTCCCAGCCCTCTTGAAATGCCTCTTACTGTCTAGGCTCAGATCTTCCCATGATGCTTATCTGTCTGAAGTGTAGAAATAGAGGTCGACTTCAGTGGGTGGCTGGGTCCTCAGGTGAGTGGTGTCCCCATAGTAACAGACTTTCTGTGAGAGCTCCCTCCCTAACTGTCTCTATTTAAACCTTCTGAATGCAACCTAGATTCCCAGATGAGCATTCATTCTGTTATCTAGATATGTTCATTCTGTATGTGGTTCTTGAAACCAGGATTTGGTCCAGAAACAGAAAAGACCAAGGGAGGTCCAGGGGAAATCACAGAACTTGTGATAGACTGCCGGGTCTTGGCAGATAACACAGGTGCACTCCAGGAAAGCCACCATCAGTTGACAGTGTCAGAAGGAAAAGCAGCACAGAATGTACCTCACCTCTAGTGCATCCTGTTTCTCACTAACACAGCACATCCCAACACATCAGTGGATTTCCCCCAGAATCCGGGAGTTAACAGGACACTGAGCTAGCTGCTGCTATCCAGCATCTTGAGAGAACTTCAGACTGCATATCACTGACTTCAGAAAAGATCAAAACTCAAAATCTGACATCTGGTTTCTCTTGCATGTGGAACAGTTTCACACAACTGTAAAGTCAAAGCACGGTACACTGTACCATCGTTAAGTTGTGATGTAATTCTGCCTACTGTCTGTAATTGTGTGTGTGCCTGGGATGTCTGTACTTCTTTGTGTGCCTAGACTATGGTAAGCACAGCAAGTACTCATTCACTGTCTATTAGTATCAAGGGCCTGATTCGTTATAGATGTGGGCCATACATTAACAAATAAACCAGTCTGTGCCTTACAGAGATAGAAATTTTATAGATTTCTGGATAATGATGATAGAAGACCAGTAAGAAAAGCACAGAGGAGATCTCCTGAGACCAGCGGAAGTGCAGGAAGGCAGGTGGGAACTGGGTGCTTCAGCAAGGCTGACTGCTGATTGACTTAACCTAGTTAATCCGTTAATCCAGTTGTCTTTGGCTTAATTGGCTTTTGTGGCTGTGGGGGTGGAGTTATCCTCGCAGCTGGTATTAAAGGTAGGGCTGTGTGAGTCTTGAGATCTGAGATCTCCTGAGACCAGCAGAAGTGCAGGTACCTGGGCGGCGGCTAAAGAGACCCCCCCCCCCCCCCCACCAACTGGGATTAAGAAGGCCATCTGAAGGAGGCAACTAAAGGCAAGCCTTCAACACAGGAAGAGCATTTAGGACTCACATTGGAGATACAGGCAAGAGAAGCCCGTATGCCAGGAACAGTGAAGAAGAGACAACACAGGAAAAGAGGCAGGAATAATCCCATACCAAGCTCTACCCAAACCTGATGGAAGTTCCTACAGGGGATCCCTCTGGGGATGTCCAGACACAGATATCAAAACACAATTGGGAACAATTTAAAGAACTACAGATTATAAAGAGAAAATCAAAGAACTGAGAAAAGAGAATGAAGAACTCAAAGAAGGACCTAGAAGAGAGAAATGACAAACTTGGGAAGGAAGTAGAAACACTGAAAAGACCCATGCTGAAAAAATAAGGAACCAGACCAGCGAAGCAAAGAGCTACAGGAAGAAATTGAGAAGCTCCAAAAGAAGTAGAATACTAAAAGAATCAGAAGAAGAATGAAAAAGGAAACAAACCACCATCCAATCAAGAGGAAAGGATGGAAAAAGCCTCAGAAGCAGAATGAAAGGAAGCAGAACAAAGAATATGAGACCTGGAAGATAACACAGAAAACTTAAAAACCTCAAGGAAAGGACTACTGAAAAATAAAAAACACAAAAGTGGAACAACCAGAACTGTGGGACACTTATGAAAGATCAACCTCTGCTTATAGGAATAGAGGAAGGAGAAGAATCCCAAGAGAATGGTATTGATCAGATCTTCAACAGAATAATAGATGAAACTTCCCCAAACTAAAAAAAGACAAACCAATACAAATACAAAAGCACATAGAACTCCAAACAAACAATATCAGAAAAGAAATTCCTCTCCATGCCACATCATATTAAAATGCTAGAGACACCTGAGAACAAAGACAAAATCCTTAAAGCTACAAGAGAAAAACAACAAGTGACCTATAAGGGGAAACCTTATCAGAATTACAACTGATTCTCAATGCAAACTATGAAAGCAAGAAGAACGTGGAGCAAAGCATTCCCAGTCTTAAAGGACAATAGATGCCAACCCAGGTTACTATACACAGCAAAAATCTCAATTATTGTTGAAGGAGAGAGAAAAACCTTCCATGACATAAACAAGTTGAAAGAATGCATGTCTGGAAAACCATCCCTTCAGAGAATACTTGAAGCAATTCAAAGGACAGAAGAAAGGAGCAACCATTTCCAGGCACCTAGAAAGAGAAATCAATAAAAGCATAACTGCAGAAGTAGAAACCAAACCCAAACCACAAATGGATAATAAGGCAAAAGGAAGCAACACAAACTATATCAGTCATAACCTTAAATATAATGGACTAAAATCCCCAATCAAAAGGACATAGACTGGGAGATTGGATTAAGGAAACAGAATCCATCAATATGCTGTCTACAAGAAAAACACATCTTACCTTCAAGGACAGGCACCACCTTAAAGTGAAAGGATGGAAAAAAATATTCCAAACAAATGGTACCAAAAAGAAAGCAGGTGTGCTATTTTATATCACACAAAATAGACTTCGAAGTAAAAAGAAATCAGAAGAGACAAAGAAGGCCATTACATTTTTAATCAAAGGAACACTTTCACTAAAAGATTTCACAATTATGAATATAATGCACCAAACTCTGGTGCACCAAACTTTATAAAGACAATTCTCCAGGACCACAAGTCACACACTAACACCAGTACACTCATAGTAGGGGATTTCAATACCCACAGTCCTTTGGATAGGCTCAACCAGGACAAAGAATAAACAGAGAGACATCTAACTGAACAATATGATACACCAATGGACCTCATAGACATCTACAAAATATTCACCCTAATACCAAAGAATACACTTTCTACTCAGCATCCCATGGAACATTCTCCAAAATAGACCACATACTGGGACACAGAGAAACCTCCACAAATACAAAAAGATTGAAAAATGCATTCTATCAGACTGCAGTGCAATAAAGCTCAACATCAACACCAGGGTAAGCCCTACTCTGCATAAAAAGAACATTGGAGACTAAACAACACTCTTGAAAATGAATAGGTCAGGAAGAGATAGAAAGAAATAAAAGCATTCCTGGAACTGAATGACAATGACAATACAACCCAACAAAACTATGGAGACCTTAAAAGCAGTCTAAGAGGGAAGTTTAGCCCTGGGTGCCTACATTAGAAAAACAGAAAGAGCACAGGTGAATGATCTAACACTACAGCTAAAAGCACCTGAGAGGCAACAACAGATAGAGCCCTAAATGCAACAGACAGGAAGAAATAACAAAAATCAGAGCAGAAATCAATGAAATAGAAACAAAGAAAACAATACAAAAAAAAATCAATGAACCAAAAGTTGGTTCTTTGAAAGAATAAACAATAAGACAGACCCTAGCCCAGTTAACAAAAAGAAAGAAGGAACAACTCCAAATCAAAACAATCTGGGATGAAAGGGAAATATCACAACAGACAGGAAAAGATCCAGACATCATACGAATACTTCAAAAACCTATACTCTAATCAAGTGTTTTTGAAAACCTAGAAGAAATGGATGAATATCTGAAATCCTGGGAACACCAAAGCTCAACCAAGAAGAGATCCCACAGCTTAAACAGACCCATAATCCATGAAGAAATTGAGATGTAATAAGAAACCTCCCAACTAAAAAAGCCCAGGTCCAGACGGTTTTCATGGCAGAATTCATAAAACATTTCAAAAAATACCTACAATCATTATTACTGAAACGTTTTGGAAGGATACAATCAGAGGGAATTCTCCCAAATTCCTTTCTATGAAGCCAGCATCACTCTATTACCAAAACCAGGCAAAGATACAACTAAAAAGGAGAATTATAGACCCATCTCCCTAATGAACACAGGTGCCAAATTTCTAAACAGAATACTGGCAAATAGCATACAGATCCACATCAAGAAGGTCATCCATCATGACAAGTTGGATTCATACCAGAGATGCAGGGATGGTTCAACATACAAAAATCAATGAACATCATCAAACACATAAATGGAATGAAAGACAAAAACCAACACCATCATCTCAATGAGTGCTGAAAAAGCCTTTGACAAAATCCAGCATCCCTTCATGCTTAAGTTCTAGAAGGAATTGGATTGGAGGATCATTCCTCAATGTAATCAAAGCCATATACAAGAAACCCACAGCCAATATCATCCTAAATGGGGAAATGACAGAAACATGCCTTTAAAGGTAGGAAGTTGGCAAGCCTGCCCCCTGTCCATCACTCCTAATAGTGCTTGAAACACTTGCTAGAGCAATAAGGCAAGAAAAGGAAATTAAAGGAGTACTAATTGGAAAAGAGGAAGTCAAGTTATCCCTTCTTGCTGATGATACTAAGGGATCTAAAAACTCCACCAGAAAACTCTAGAAATGATTAACAGCTTCAGCAAAGTAGCAGGATACAAAATTAACCTAAAAAAAAAATCAATGGCCTTTTTTATACCAAGAACAAGCAACTGAGAAAGAATCAAAGAGACTCCCCACTCACAAAGCCTCAAAAACAATAAATACCTAGGAACAAACCTAACAAAAGACACCAAAGACCTAAAACAACAAAATTTAAACCTTAAAGAAAGAAATTGAAAGAAGCCATCAGAAGAAGGAAAATCCTCCCATGCACAGGATTGGGAAATTTAAATGTAAAAATGTCCTTCTACACAAACTCTTGTAAGTTTGATGCAATCCCAATCAAAACCCCAAGAGTTTCTCACAGGCTAGGAAAAAAAAGTCCTTAAATTCATTTGGAAAACAAAAGACCCCAAATAGCCAAAACAACCCTGAGCGAAAGAGCTACACATGGGGGGGGGGATCTCTATACCACACTTCAAACTATACTACAGGGCTATAGTCCATAAAAACAGCCTGTACTGGCACAAAAACAGATTTGTTGAGCAATGGAACAAAACCGAAGATCCAACCTGAGCACATACAATTTCAGCCACTCATATTTGACAAGGAGGCCAGAAGACACAATGGAAAAGACGAAATCATCTTCAGACAAGTGGTGTTGGCAAAACTGGATCACCACTTGTAGAAGAATGAAATTAAACCCCTACTTTCACCCTGTAACAAAGTCAACTCCAGATGGATCAAAGACCTCAGCATGAAACCCAAAACTCTGAAGGTGATAGAAGAAATTGGCAGCAGACTACAAGACAATAGGAATAGAAAAGACTTCCTAAATCAGACAGCAGCTTTTCAAGAATTAAGGTGACATTGACAAATGGGACCTCATTAAACTCAAAAGCTCTGTACATCAAAAAAACAATTAAGGAAAGTGAAGAGAAATCCCAAAGAGTGGGAGGAAACCGTCAACTGCAGAAACATCGGACAAAGCATTGATTTCCAGAATATATAAAATACTCATAAAACAAAGAAAGAAAAGAAAACAAATGACCCAACTCAATAGATGGAGCAAAGAGCTGAACAGAGACTTCACAAGTGAGGAATAGAGATGGCTGAGAACACTTTAAAAAGTGTTCACTGGACACTTATTTGATCAACTTAATTGAACATACAAGCCCACCCCCTGCTGGATGGTGGAGCCCATGAGCTGTGTGTGCGTTTGGGCACAACTGCTTGCAAATTGGTTTTACATGAAGGATGCTTGTACTCACAAATTATCAACTTATTGTAAAAAAATTAAAACAAAACAAAAACAAAAACAAAAAAAAAACAGAAGAAAGATCAGAAAAGTTACATCAGAATGCATGTTCTTGGGATGGCAGGGGTGGGGGTGGGGGGAAGGGCAAGGGATATATGCCTGAACTGAATTGGAAAATGATGTATGAAATACACAAAGCATCAATAAAGAAAAAGAAGTGTTCAACGTCACTAATAATTAAGGAAATGCAAATCAAAACCACTTTAAGATATCATCTTACTCCAGTAAGACTAGCTAGGATCAAGAAAACAAATGTTACTAAGTGCTGGAGAGGTTGTGGGGAAAGGGGAACACTCATCCACTGCTAGTGGGAATGTAAAGTCGTGCAGCCACTATGGAAAGCAGTGTGGAGAACCGTTGGAAGACTTAGAATGAACTTGCCACCTGACCCAGCCATACTACTCCTAGGCATGTACCCTCAAGACTCACCCCACCGCAGAGATACATGCACAGCCATGTTTATTTCAGCTCTCTTCACAATAGCAAGGAGCTGGAACCAACCCAAATGCCCCTCAACTGATGAGTGGATAGAGAAAATGTGGTACATCTACACAATGGAGCTCTATACAGCAGTAAAGAAAGACGACATCATGAGCTTTGCAGGAATATGGCTGGAGTTAGAGGACATCATGCTGAGTGAAGTAACACAGTCCCAGAAAAACAAACGACGAATGGTATCCCTCATCTGTGGATGCTAGTGCCAATAACCTAGTTGTAAGTATTTCTTGTGCGTGGCCCCTTGAGCTTTTGTCCAAAGCAGTTGGGAGTGATGCATATTGGAAACAACAACAAAAACCACAACAGAAAGCACTGCATCAAAGAACTGACCGAAACAGTGAACTTCTGCTCAAAACAGTCAACTTCCACATGGAGAATATTGAGAAAGACTGAGAAAGAAATGAAAAGCATGTTTGGCAGAATGCATGAGCTCTGGTGGGGTGGGGGAATGGGGGGACACGGGTAAAAAAAAATAAAATCTCCAAGTTACTGACAGCTTCTTAAGTAGGAATCTCAGGTCTCATTTGTAAGAGTGCTCTTACCAGGTACTTCCACTCAGGTCTGAGACACAGGGAGGTCAATTCCAAATAAATTTCCATCCCTTCACAACCTTGACCTTTCTAAGGATCATTCTAGTTTCTGCTTCTGTAAGTTTGACTACTCTAAGTATCTTACATTGTCCTTTTGTAAGTGGTTCTTGACACTTGTATAACCCTTTCAAGGTTTAACCATGTAGAATATCCTTTTTAAGGCTAGAGAACATTCTATTACATTATATGAAAAAAAAAAAAAGAAAAGAAAAGCACAGAGTGACAGAGAAGTAACTACATTTTCAGTAATGGAGAACTGAGGAAGGTGGAGAGTATGTAGTTGATATCTGAGAGTTAGGTAGGGCTGTAGCTGAGTACCCAGGAGGAGTTTGGGCGGAGCCTATGAAAAGGTCAAAGAGAAAAGCATCAGGCAGTATGAAACACAGTTCACAGTCTCATGGAGGGACTCGCTTAAGGATCCTGGGATTAGAAGTAACATCTGGGGACCTGGATTGATGTCCTGGTAGAGGGTGCACCAGAAGACTGGGCAGAGGTAGGCCACTTGGCATCTTGTAACAAATAGCAAGGAGGGTAACCTTCATTCATTATTTAGATAGTGTTTACAATTACTGGATGAAGAAGCAAATAATGAGTTAAGTAATGATCATAATAACCAATTGATTAATGATGCTTGAATTGGAAACATGGAAAATTAATTTTAGGAGAAAGAAAGCCTTTGATAAAAAGGAAAGTATGGTCATAATGACTAACATTTAAGAGGATTTGGAGGGGATAAGAAGTGTTCCAAGTGTATAAGTATATAGTCTCATTGACTTTTCTCATAATGGTCCTGAAGAGAGATGAACAAACCATTAATTCACTCAAATAGCAAGCGAGAGTATATAGAATGGGCACCTTCTCACGAGGCTTCACACAGCTCCTCACCTTGTAAGTCTGCAGGATTGTGAGAGTAAACATAATCGTACCCCAAATTTGACATATCATTGATCTTTAACACAAAAAAGATATATTAAAAGACAATGTTTAAAGCCACAAATGCTAAATAATTTAAGTTAAATAATATTGAATAAAAACATTGTTCATTTCTAGATTTTCCTGAAATATTTTAAAGTCAACACATCTGGATGTGGGGTAAATATGGAGATATTGCAGTTGTTCTGTGTCACTGTTAAATTATTACAAGAGATTGACTTCTCAGTGCTCCCTGAACACTTGTGTTAAATAAAGACTTGGCTTCTGGAGCAGCAGTTTCTGGAGGTGGGTCCTTTAGGACATGCTTGGATGGTGAGTAAGCTGACTTTGTGGATTCTATTAGGGAACTGGTGAAATATTCAGGTGAGCCTTACCTGAAAGAAGCAAGCCGGGCATGGTGGTGCATGCCTTTAATCCTAGCAGTTGGGAGGCAGAGGCAGGTGGATCTTTGTGAGTTCAAGGCCAGCCTGGTCTACAGAGTGAGTTCCAGGACAGCTGGGGCTATAGGGAGACCCTGTCTCGAAAAGACATAAAAAAAGAAAAAAAAGAGGAAAAAAAAGAATCAGGCCATTAAGGCCACATGCTCTGTTCTTCCTTTCATTGTCTCTTTCTTTCCTGGCCTCCAAGAGCTGATCGGCTTTATTTGGTGACACACTTCTACTATGATGTGTTCCCTCACCAGAGACATGTAAACAAAGGACAAGTGAACACAGATTGGAACCTCTGAAGCCATGAGCCAAATTTCAAGTCATTCTTCTCAGATATTTTATCACAATGACAGAAGTATGATTATCACAATTATTAAACTCCTTAATAATTTCTATATATAAAAGGGTAAGAAGCAACATAGTATATTAATGACTATAAGAACAAAATAATTATATATTAAATTTTATTATATTAGAATACATTAAAATGTATGCTTTCATAATTTAAAATTTATCCTTATATTAATTTAAAAACTCAGAATTTTTAGGTCTTTAAATTTATTTTTATATTGTTTATTATTATCATTATTGTGTGTATATGATGCATATGAATGCCAATATGCTATGTGTCATGGTGGGGGGGTGAGGGAATACTTGTAGAGGCTGGAGAACAAAAGTCAGTTCTCTCTCTTACTCTGGGACCCAGGGGTCACATTCGGGCCATTAGGCTTGCCTGGCAAGCATTTTTAGCTACCAAGTCATTTCACCGGCCCATCATGTCTACACATTGCTGATTCAGAAAAGCTAACTGTTAAATCATCTGCTTCAGAATACAACATCTGCTTCAGAAAACATCATTACATGTGAGATATGGTCTACATCCAAAACAACCAGAAAGAGAGAAAAGTGGTGTAAGCTTCCAAGGAATGGGATATTTTGCTCTGAGATTCTGTTGGTCAGGGGTAAATATCTAATTATATCTTCATGTCCAAAAGAAATACACAATTATAAGATGGTCAAGGTGGAGAAAATAATGAACATTCTCTCTTTGTGTATGGGTGCTTATTTGTAGATGCACAGCAGCATAGCTTCAAGAAAAAGTTTTGAGGATCCTAAAGGAATACTTCCCTCGTCATGTCACCGAGCTATCAAGGACACCAAGCATTGGTCCTGTGGTTCTTCTGCTGGGCAGAATCCTATTAAAATAAATTCCAGCATATATACATAGACATACTATGTCCTTTGCATCATATTTTAATCAACAACTAATTTATCATGTTTGCAATTTATCTGCTTATTCCTTGAGAACAGATCTAAGTCTTTTATCTTTATGAAGTAAATGTTTAAAATGGTATGGAACCCTCACAGGACCAAATACGAATTTTGAGACTAAATCAGTTTATCAATTTAGCTCAAAACGTGCATCCACTTTACAGATAAAACACAAGTAAGCCAGGCATGGTGGCACATGCCTTTAATCCTAGCACTTGGGAGGCAGAGGCAGGCGGATCTTTGTGAGTTCAAGGCCAGTCTGGTCTACAGAGCGAGCCCTAGGACAGCTGGGGCTACAGGAAGACCCTGTCTCGAAAAGACCAAAAAAAAAAAAAAAAAAAAAAAAAAAAAAAGATGGCCTAGTGGTTAAGAGTGCGACCGCTCTTGTAGAGGACCTGGGGGGTTCTATCCCCAGCACCCACATGGTGTCTGAGAACCGTCTGTAACTCCAATTCCAGGAGAACTCCAGTTCCAGGGGAATCCAAGACCCTCTTCTGACCTCCGCGGCATTGCACGACACAGGTGCACAGACCTACATGCAGACAGTACATTCATACACATACAAAATAAATAAATAAAATTAAAAAATATTAAAAAAACAAAAACGCACACATGAACAAGTAAATGGTGCCAGCTAATGCACATTCAGAACCATATATGGTATTTGTGTACCAGATTCTCCAGCTCCTCATTCATACCCGCAGTTCTATTATAAGGTGTGCTCATAGAATATAAAATGAAAATGTTTACACAAAGTTTGAAATTGTTGAGGCAAATTTTTATCTGCACTTGAAAATAGCACTTTCTATAAATACAGGCAGCATTTTGTCTGACCTGAAGGACTGTTGCTGTGGGTGAGAATGGCTTCGATTTGAGACTTGTGCTGCAAGTTCTGTGGGTGCTGAGAAAGAGGAGTCATTTCAGGAAACAGGAGGAGGCGGCGAGGAAGAAAGTGAAAACACATATTGAGAGCATGATCCAAGGAGAGGAGGATTTTAAAACATAAATTAAAAAATACCACAGGTAGGGCAAGTAATAAAATCTCTACAGAAAAGCTAGTGCAACAGAATGGGCCTAGCTTCACACAATAAATGTGCCTCTGCCCTGCTGCATGAAAACCATGGGAAGTTATTAACCAGCAGATGGTTCTCCTTAACACCTGTCTATACCATGGCCCATTTCCTGCCTTTTTTTCTTCTTCTTCTTTGTCTCATCTTTCGCTGAATTGCAACATTTCATAAGTAAAGACTCTGAAGATTTTGAACCTATTTCAGCTTTGGGATCTGCCTCTAGACAATCAAGTACAGACCTGGATAGGTAAAGGAATTTGGAGGAGATGGACCATACACTTATGTGACAGTCCCCAAAGAACTAGGATCTGTACATCCAGAATAAAACACATTTCCTCCCATGACATTTAAAGGTCTTAGAGGAAATTAACACCAGCTCTTGGGCTGTTAAAGGCTTTGGCCATCAATAGGACAGAACGGTGCCATCAGCTACAGACATTTTGAATTGGTTTGCCCTCTTGACTACCTCTTATGCATGCTTATGTTACTTCTCTCTGGTAATGAACAAAGATGGATCAGCTGGAAACAATGCTGTTATGGTATGAATGTGTGTCTCCCAAAGGCCATGTGTCAGAAATTTAATCCCCAAATGCAACTGAATTAGGAAGGGGTCCTATGGGGGAAGAGTTTAAACTATAGAGGTCCCAGTCTCAAAATGCATTAATATTGACTTTAAAAGTAACTGAGGATTTGAGTTTGGCTTCTTACTCTCCCTTGCCCATGTGCTAACCTTTGTCTTGCAATAAGGCCCCGGCCAGACACAACCCCTGAATCTCGGCCTTTGTACCAGAGTGAATGGAATAAATTTGCATTGATTATAAAATGATCTTACTTGTATTATGAGAGCACAAAATGGACTGAGATCCATGAACAGCACATACCTGAACTTGCTTTGGCTGTGGCTCAGGCACAGCTTTTCCTGACAGACATTTGCCCTCTACTCTATTTAGTTCCAATTTCAATGAGTAGTTAAGCATTAGTATTTTTGTTTTGTTTTGTTTTTAATTTTATTTATTTTTGTATGTGTATGAGTGTACTGTCTGCATGCAGGTCTGTGCACCGGTGTCGTGCAATGCCACGGAGGTCAGAAGAGGGCGTCGGATTCCCCTGGAACTGGAGTTCTCCTGGAATTGGAGTTACAGACGGTTCTTAGTCACCATGTGGGTGCTGGGGATCGAACCGGGTTCTATGCAAGAGCAGTTGGTGCTCTTAACCTCTAGGCTATCTCTCCAGCCCCCAGCATTAGTATTTTTGAAGGAAGGAGCTTTGGAATCTGTGAGATCTGGATAAGCTCCTGACTCAACTACTTGATGACTATGTGACAACCACCAAACAATTCAATTTCACACAGAATGGATTTCCCTAAGCAGGCTACCATCATCGATAAAGTTATGTTCACTGGGGATTTTGCTGAATTTGAATGTGAATATGTAGGCAAATGTTTATCAAAGTTCATGACACAGAGTTGTGTAGTCAAAGAAGTTTGATGATGGTGTGGTGATGGTGGTTCCTGGATGACACGTCCGTCAGCTGTGAGAATGGCTATGATTATGAATAAACACCTCTGTCCTTGTCTCTTTCTTCTTTTCTCTTTCCCATTGTTTCTTTTTTAAACAAAACTTGTCAACTAGAGTCCCCTACTGCTTTATGTTTTATAAGACAAATCATCTCTTAACTTTTGTGGTTAGGATCATTCAATGAAGCAAAGTAAATAAAGTATGAAAAAAAATGCAGCAACTTCCCACACTTTCATGCTCCCATAGTCCTCAAGGGCCAGACCCCAAACCTCTCAGGAACTTTTTCTTCCAGGGTTGAATGGTGGTTGGTCTCCCTCTCTCAAGGGAGGGCTGTGAGCTGGGCTGAGGGATATCACATTTAAGGAGTGAGAAAGAACAAATCTTCCTTCTAAGATCAGCAGACGTTGCCCAGACCCAACAGGGCTGTTCATCTCAGGGAAACTATCTCCTTTAATCTTAACTCCTAAGCACCATATCTGTCTTTCCTAGAGGCAAGTGAAAATGACCTTTGGTTTAAAAAGCATAGCAAAGTGGATCCCCAGGAGCTTGCTTTCCACTGAAATAGCTGTGCTACAAATGGACTAGATGACTTAAGAGGATTCTGGAGGCTGCAATCCTTCCTCCAGGCAGAAGAGCTGGAGTTTGGCTCACACAGATAACTTCAGTATACCTTGTTCCAATAGATCTATCAGCCCCCTCAACTCTACCTCTCCCTTCTCAGTTCTACAGAGTCTATATAGATGGTGTGTAGTATTTATACAGGCACCATCCTTTTGTCTAAATATAGCACATAAGACATGTCTACCCAGAGGTTGATATCATATAAGATCAAAGGAAAAGAAAGAACCAATATGCCACTTCGTCTGTGAAGTGTAAACTGTAATTCTCTCTATTCTTCAGGCAACTTCCTCAACCACCATAGATTCAAAGCAGCTTGAGTTCAAGTTATTATTACTATTCCTTTTTCATAACACACCATATGCAGATATTAAATAATGGTGGCAAATCTCCTCATTGTTGAATATGAATAAAGCTAGAATGAAAGAGGGTAACATAAAGGCATTTAGAAGAGACTATATTTAACCTATCTCTTAACAGCTTCTAACATATGGTTGACTTAAGCTTGCCCTGCACTGATTCAAGAGATCCTGCTGACCTCTTACTCTGATTCTTTCCTGCTAACAAGCCTTAGCATACCCCCACACTTGAGCAGAGCCAAGACAAAAAAAAAAAAAAAAAGGAAGATCAGATTCCAATCAGAGCTTCGGGCCCTCCTAAAAGTGCTTGTGGCATAACACTGACAGAGAATACAGAATTAATGATCAGCCACAAGGCCTAAAGCACAGGATGGCTACATGGATAACAGTGGCAACAGACACAGTCAAGGCTGTGAGCAGAGAGTCTGAGAAGCAGACCTGGCCATACTCTGTTCCACAGATGGATTTACGGATGCAGAAGATTTGAGTTTCTCTATATAGGGTAAAATATTTGCATAAAACTTAGAAGAATGTTCCTCCAAGGAGAGAGCCAATAGCCAATTAGATTTGGGATATACTGGCCTCTGCTGCACAGTATTTCCAGGCAGGTGAGGTGTAGCTGGTGCTGATGGAGGAGTCTTGCTTGACTCACGGAGACCCATATTTGCTTTATTGGTATAGTGGCCTTTGGTAACACTCTCTGGTATTCCAGAGACCATCTGTACACTTGCATGTGTGGTCTCAATACATCTTTCCCATGTTAACGTCAGGTCTTTGACAGCAGGGCCTTATCGCCTCTCTTCTTGCAGGTATCCCAGTTTAGAGGCAAGGAGCCTTTACCTTTTGTGGGGCCTTGGATCCCCTGGCCAACATCTCCTTGGTAGAATAATCCATTGCTGATGTCAGAGCTCCTGCCACAACTGATGCCACAAGCTTACACCCTCTAATGGTCAGGAGATGTTATAAGCCACAGTAAGACCCTGTCATATTCAACAGAAAAAATGTAATTCATGGATTAACATACCATCCAAACATCTGTGTCTATACCAAAGTAACCTACCATAACAATTAGTACTGTTTAAATACCTATATATCTAATTGCTTGTGTTTCATTAGTAGGATTGAAAGGTTATTCCTGGACAAACTGTCAGCCCATGAAAGGAAACAGCCAGAATTGACCAGAGTCCAAGACAACAGCTCCAGAGAAAGTAGACTGTTTTGCTTCTCATCCACCTGTGCCCCTTTTCTAAGCCTAAGGAAAAATCTGTGGAAGAGGGGGCGTGGTAGAATGTAAGGGCTGTGATTGGGGTGAATGGTGGAACTACAGCAATATAGCCTGGACACTCATTTGATCAACTTGATTGAACATACAAGCCCTCCTGCTGGATAGTGGGACCAAGGGGCTGTGTGGGTTTGGACACAACTTCTTGCAAATTGGTTTTACATGAAGGATGCTAAAAAATGGGAAAAAAAATGAGAGAAAGATGCAGGACAGTTATGGCAGAATGCATGATCTGGGATGGGGTGGGGTGGGGTGGGGGGAAGGGAAGGGGAAATATGCCTGAACTGAATTGGAAAATGATGTATGAAATACACAAAGCATCAATAAAAAAAAACTTAGAAGAATAATGCAGCTACTGGGTAAATAACCTTTGTTTATGTGTATCTATGTATGTATGTTCTAGTTGAACATATTAGGTATATGCATCTCTATATCAAATAATTTTATTCCACACATTTGGAGTGAGTGAGCTTTCTTTAGTTTGTTTTTGGGCCTCATTTGGAGAAAGCTTTTGCTTTTATAGCACTTTGCTCTTTTGTTTTCTCTCTAGGCCAAGCTCAAATGTTACATCTTCCATGAAACTTGCTTTAACACTTCCCACTTCCTTTATAATTTCACTCACTTTCTTATTCAGCAAATAATTATTTCACAGACCCTGGGTGTCAGGTGCTGAGATAGGGCATCCTGTTAGCCAGTTTTCTTTCTTTGGACAAAATAGCTAAGATAGAACTTATAAAGGAAAATTTGTTGTTTGGCTTCATCATGTTAGAAGTTTTAGTCCATGATGGAATGTCACTATTCTTTCGGTAGTGGTGAGGCAACAGATTAAGACAGAAGTGTTTGAGGGAACAGAACTCCTTACCTCATCACCAACAAGCAAAAGACTAGAAGAGACCAAAGCCCCTGCAGGGGAGTATATTCAATAACTAAAGTCAATTCTATTTGTCTTGTCTCTCAACTGCAACACCCTAGAGACCAAGCCTTTAACACTTTGGCCTCTGAGGAACATTCAGCATATGAGGTATAGCAGGTTTAATGCTACAGAAGTGATAATGAAACTCAACCCAGTCTTTGCCCATGTGCAATTTTCAGACCACTTTACATATTACTGTGTATCAGGCTCTTTCCTAATGTCTATTTGCTATCATCATAATCTTTGATATGTGCATTTATTTTACCTACTAGACTATTAATTTCTTGATGCTATAAACAACTTTAAAAATAACCATCTCTCTGGGGATGGCTCAGTGGTTAAGGGTGCTGGCAGCTTTTGCAGAGGACTTGGGTTTGGTTCCCAGCACCCACACAGTGGCTAACAACCATCTGCAACCAGTTCCAGGGATCCAAGGCCCTGTTCTGACCTCCATGGGCAATGCACAACATGGGTCCACTTATATACATACAGAAAATATACTAATACACCTAATTTTTTTAAAGTAACAATTTAGAAAGTCTTCCTATGCCTATGTCTTATAGGTTGCTACCAATATTTTCTTCTATAACCCTTAGAGTTTCAGGTTTCATATTGAGGTCTTTGATCCACTTGGAGTTGATTTTTGTTACAGGATGAGAGGTAGGGGTTTAATTTTGTACTACAAATGGTGATCCAGTTTTGCCAACACCAGTTGCTGAAGATGCTATCTTTCCTCCACTGAGCTTTTTTGGTCCCTTTGTCGAATATGAGGTAGCTGAAATTGTATGAGCTCAAGATTGGATCTTCAATTTTGTTCCATTGGTCAATGGGTCTGTTTTTGTGCCAGTACCAGGCTGTCTTTATGACTATAGCCCTGTAATATAGCTTGAAGTCTGGTAAAGCGATACCCTTGTATTGCATTTTTTTGCTCAGGGTTGCTTTAGCTATTTGGGGTCTTTTGTTTTTCCATATGAATTTATGGATTTTTTTTCCAAGTCTGTGAAGAAACTCAGAGGGATTTTAATTGGGATTGCATTGAATCTGTATATTAATTTGGGTAGATTGGACATTTTTACTATATTAATTTTCCAATTAATGAACATGGGAGTTTTTTCCATCTTCTGATGTCATCTTCAATCTCTAAGAAATACACAAAACATCAAAAATATTTTATTTAAAAAAAATAAGAAAAATAACTGTCTCTGTTGGGGTGTGATTTAGTGTTAGGGCACTTGATTAGCAGGAACTAGACCATGAGTTCATTTCCTTAAAATAAAACAGAAAGAAAGAAAATCCCTTTACTCATAGTCTTTTCATGCTATCTGGAATATGATACACTCTCAATAAACCTGTCAAGCTAGAATATAATTAACTATGAAGAAAGAGGAAGCATTGGAGACTTATAACTACTCAATGTTTTTATACAAAACTTCTCAGTACACCATCTCTATGAACATGAAATTGAATATGCAAGTAGCAGTCAGTATGAAAACAAGTATCAACACATTTTACTTAAGAAAAAAATGCTCTCATTTTAGTTCTAAGCAGTGCTTATAAATTTCATCAACACATTGTAATATTAATCAAGAATAACTTTCTATGTAACATTTGGTGTGGCAAAAATACATTTGCATTCTAATTTGTTTCTTAGAAAAACCAGAGAGAAGTGCAGTGAGAATTGCCATCTTCTGAATTTTCCAAATAATTTTCTGATTGATTGTCCTTTATAAATTGAAATTTGAGTCATTAATATGCTTTCTCCCATAGTTCAGCTATCAGTTGTGTGTAGTTTCTCCCTGTGTTTCTTTCTTTTTTCTTTTTCTCCAAGAGAACAAAATCCAACCTTTTAAAACATTTTCTTACATAGAAGTTAGCATTTATATAGTGGCACATTTATATACTGGCCTTTAATCCCACCACTTAGGAAGGCAGATGTAGGCGAATCTCTGTGAGTTCAGTGGCCAGCTTGGTCTACATAGGGAGTTCTAGGCCAGCTGGGGCTATAGGATGACCCTGTCTCAAAAAGACCCCCCCAAAAGTTGGCATTTATTTGGGAACTACTTATTCTCCTTTAGCCCCATCTCAAGTTTTAAGGAAGAAAACTTTACTATTTCTCTGTGGTAAGTGTTATTACTAGTTATCAGTTTAAAAAAAAAAAAAAAACTAAGGAAAGATATAGAGCTAGGTATTGTGTTGCACACCCGTAAACTCCCTACTCTCCACACTCAGGAGGCTGGACAGGAAGATCTTGAGTTCAAGTCTATACAGCAAAATCCCATTTACTAAACAAACAAATTGCAAATAACCCAAATCAAGTGCACAACATAGGTCTCTGATTTAGAAATAAAACCTAAATCAGCAAGCTCACATTTCAATTTTACTAAAAGGTGTTAGTAGGCTTCACTTATTCCATTGCAAAGGCTCAGCTTGTAAGAAGCCCCTATCTACTTCTAATTGTTCATAAAGGAGTCAGTTGCTTAGATTTGCATGCATTTTTACCATGCATACAGTTTTGTCACTCATGCTTTTTAAACTTGCTATAATTTCTCTCTCTCTCTCTCTCTCTCTCTCTCTCTCTCTATATATATATATATATATATATATATATATAAATATAAAGAAAAAGTATAAGAATCAACCATTAAACATATAGATAATATATATAAATGATTAATTGGATTGATCTTATCCTTTCTTTATTTTTTTCCTTTTTTTGGTACTTTTTGAGGCGGGTATTCTCCTTTTAGTACCAGCTGTCCTGGAGCTCGCTCTGTAGACCAGGCTGGCCTTGAACTCACAGAGATCCACCCATCTCTACCTCCCGAGTGCTGGGATTAAAGGTTCATGCCACCACACCCGGCTTCCCTTTCTACATCTATTGCAAAACAGAGCCATGGGTTATCCCAGCACCCCTTTACTAGGTGGTTTCATTATTCTCTGTGCATCAATCATTTGTTCTTGAACTTTGATAACTGAACAATTATCTTCCTTTATCTTCAAATGAAATGTTACAGAACTCTCCAGATACAACACAATAAGTAAAAGGAGAACTGATCCAGCCAAAAGAAATGTTCATGGAAGGGGAGTATGTTCATGGGCTTGGTGTAGGATTCCCTCAAACCACTGTTCTCCACTGTTCCTCAGCAGCCTCTGAGAAACTGTGACTGAATCAATACGTGCCCAGGCTGATAAAAAAAAAAAAAGCCTGATGAATCTCTGTTCTAAGAAAGCATCTGACCTAGTGGTCTAGAGCTCACAAGAGGTCTTCATTGGAAATGTGCTGAAGCTGCGCTTTGGGCTATCCTGCAACTTTAGATAGTGGGAGAGAAAAAGATGCTAAAACATCTGGACTAGTCCTTACATATATGTCTAAAAGTTGAAGGAGGGAAGGGCAAGTTTCTCCAGCTTCTCCAGGTGGGAAATCCTCTCATCTCAGCTGATGATCAGATATTGCTAATATAATAGAAAGTGGAAGACAAGAAGTTCTTTATTAGATCAAATTTGTCTTCCAAGATATATTTTCTCTAGGCTAAAAAGAAAGTGCATTTCAACAGCTAGGTGCACCAACAGACAAAGAAAGAAGTGTTAGAAACCTTGTGATACAGTGGTGTGTGACAATTTTAAAGCAATTTGAAATGAAATCCCATTTTTCACTCAAATAGGACAATTATGTGGACTAGTAAATGAGAAATTATCAAAGTAGATAAAAACACTCAAGTTACTGCTTTTTTTAAAATCACCACAAGTAAATTGTTTGACATTTAATTGCATTACCAATACTTCATAATCTCCAGTTACATGTATCATTTTTATGTTTAGCTAGGGCTTGGTCAATAGCTGTTGAGTCAAATAGTTACTTTTAGCTAAACTTGTTTTTCAGTTGTCAATATATAATGTGTATATATCTTAAAACACATGTGCTGGATAGCTTCAGTTGTCAACTTTACATAGCTGGGAATTTGGAAATCTTAACTGGGGCATTTCCTGTATTGCACTGTCCTGTGGGTATGTCTGTAGGTATTTTCTTGATTGTTGAGTGATGTAGGAGGGCCCCTTGCAGGTAGTGCCACCCCTAGGCAGGTGGTCCTGGGTTGTATAATAAAGCAAGCTGAGCACAGGGCAGGGGATCAAGCTAAGCCAGTAAGCAGTGTTCCTTCATGGTCTGTACTTCAGTTACTGCCTCCAAGTTCCTGCTCTGAACTCCTGTGCTGGCTTCCCTCAAGGATGAACTGTGATGGGGACATACAAGTCAAATGAATTTTTCCTCCTCAAACTGTTTTTGGCCAGTGTGTTTTATCAGAGCAACATAAATTAACTAGGACAGTATTTGAGCAAGTTAATAACTGGAAAGTAGATCAAAGGAGCTGACTATGGAAATACCATCTGGGTAGTACCAACGACTGTGTGTAAAGTAGCCCCATGTGGGCATGGTTAGGAAGCGGTGCCTTCTGCTGCGAAGGCTCTCCACCTCTGCCTCCTCCTTGATCCTTTCCCTGCCTAGAATTCCCTCCACTCTTTTCATTCTGTACTGTGTGTAGACAGCTCTCCACTTAACACCACTTTTATACAATGCCTTGTAGTTGCATAACCATACATCTCGAGTTTTTTTCTAGAACTGGTCAGTTTTAAAGCAAACTTATTTTTCTTAGAAATGCACTCACTTTGGCAAAACTTGTATCTTGGTTATGAAATGTGACCATTATATCTAAGAAAAAACTTCCATTCACTTTATCATGTAATACCATCAGAACAAGCATTTCAGAAGATAATTGAAGTAAATATGATGAAATTAAACCTTCCAGTGTAGAGAAGGACTTCATCCATGATGATACTTGTGTTTTTTAAATTTTATTTATTTATTTTTATGTGTATGAATGTATTTTCTGCATGTAGGTCTGTGCACCTGTGTCGTGCAATGCCACGGAGGTCAGAAGAGGGTGTCGGATTCCCCTGGAACTGGAGTTCTCCTGGAATTGGAGTTACAGACGGTTCTCAGCCACCATGTGGGTGCTGGGGATTGAACCCGGGTCCTCTGCAAGAGCAGTCTGTGCTCTTAACTGCGAGGCCATCCCTCCAGCCCCGATACTTGTGTTTTTAAGAAGAGGCTTGATGGCAAGCTCTCAGCTGATAATCATAGCAGGCACACACTGCTCCATGAAGACCTTCCAGGTGGCCCCTCACTCTGCTTCCCATGACCATGGATGCAAACAACTCATTAAGTTTTCTGTTTTAAGTTCTTCTGTACAGAATTTTCTGCACATGGGGTGAGTGGGCAGGGACATCTGCTCCCATTTACACACCTAAAGAGAAACTATCTGAGTCCATGGCATTTTGTTTGAGCACTATGGCAGTATGTTTCCAATATTTTTCTATTGTAATTAAGCCTCCTGATCATAAATGTTCTATTCCCTCCAGGCACTGAGTCATATCTACTCAGAAAGACAGTGTTCTCACAGGCTGCCACTCACAGCCATCGTGAGAGACAGACATTTCAGTCCTCACTAGGCAAGTGTTTATGGAATTCACAAACAGGAGCCAGCTTTACAGAAACACACATTTCAGCAGAGCCTCCTGCGCAGATGTCAGATTTCCGCGGAAGCCTCCCAGAGGCTCACAGATCCCACAATGGACTATTTTTAGTTCTGATAATTAATATTGGAGGAGAAAGGGAGGAGGATGAAAATGTAGCTCCAGCAAAAAGGCAATTACCATCTACCCCATATATTCTCACCTAAGAGATGTGTTGGTTTCAGAGAAATAATAAGAGAAACCTGTACGAACCCATAGATTTTTCTATTACACCTCCCATGAAGTGAATGTTTCTTTGCCTTCCAAATTCTAGAAATAGCTTGGCCTCATAAGTTAACATATGCAGCAAAGGCTATACCAGCCTGGATTTTACTACTACAAAGGATATGTTTGCTTCTGAGTGTTGGAAAATAAGAGCTTGCTTCTCTCACACATGCCTAGGCTTCCTCTTCAACAGTTGTCAAGACACAGCTTTGGTCCAGGCCCTCCTGTTCCTTCTGAGGGATCCCAAGTCTCATATTTAAAACATTTTATGATCCCTTACCAGTTCATTCAAACATATCCTGCCTGCAAAGACCTCCGCCATGCAAATCCCTTTAAGGAAGGGTACTTTTGTGCCACCTAACTTGACCCCAGCTCATGACAATGCTGAAACACCCTTCATGTCCTTCCTGTCTAGGAATGTGGCAAACGGATGATGGGAACCTTGGTGCCTCTAAGTACCTGTGTAGCATGTTGGCAAGGTTCCCTAAACGCACAGCAGCACTGAAGTTCAGAAGGTGGAGGGCTGCAACACGAACCAATGACCAAGGCCAGCCAGAAAGCTTAGTGAGTAAGGATGCTTGAGATGGCTTAGTAAGTAGAGCTGCTTTAGCCCTGCTTAACCTCATGAGTTTGATCCCTGGGATCTAGATGATGGAAGGAGAGAACCAACCAACTCATGTATGTGCTCCTCTGATCTCCACAGACACCATGGCGTGTGTGTAACACACACACACACACACACACACACACACACACGTAAATGTAACATGTTTTTAAAATAAAACTCTTGATTACTTGGATATTTGAATTCAGTTTTTTCTTAAAGATGTTCTGTGGCCCTTTTATGTCTATAACATTGCATAAATCTTGCCTTTTTCCTAGTATTTCTCCTCTATTTTGATTTAAGTCAGTTCTTTTCTGGCTGCCCTAAAACTGCCAGTATTACCTGGCAACCGATGGTCTCCCGAAGCTTGCATACCCAACCTGTTTTCAGGAGGTTTACATTTGAATCTGCATGCCAACAAGGTGTCCCTAAGTGACATGTCACAGGGATCTCAAACTCAGCACAGCTACTGTGACCTCAGTGACCCCTACGCCAATCTTTTCTGCCGTGCTTGTATCTCAGTCCCTGAAACTATAATTTCAGTCATTCGTGAAGGTCATCTACATACTTTCTGTGGTCCCTTGCTTTCTTCCTGCACTTTCAATCTGTCTCCAGCTCAAGCCATTTCAGTTTTAATTTTTTTAAGCCATATGTGTTTTTGTATCTCTTTGATTGTTCTTCTGGTTCAAACCTTTATCATCCCTTGCCTGGAAAGCAACAGTAGCTTCCCCAAGTGTTCTTTGCTGTTGCTGTTTTCACATTCTCTAATCCATTCTCCCTCTTCCAGAGAGGTGGTTCTCAAACACAATAATTGCTCAGCATAAAGCCTGTCAGGAGTTTCCTATCATCCAATGGAGAGCACCAAAACTTGGCATGATATATAAATGGCCCTGCTTTTCTATCTAATCTCCCACATGCCTGGGAGACTGTACTCCAATCACACTAAGACACATCCGAAGGTGCTGTTCCATGCCTGGATTTTATTAGTTTTTAACTTGATAGTGCCTTCCTAATGAACTCTGTCACGTTTTATATGCCAGACTGGATCATGTCCTCTTAGCCTATAGGACACATGTGAAGATGCTTCCTGATAGGAAGCCCCAACCTCAGCCTACTCTTTGCTGGCTCTACTACTGCATTGGCAAGGGGATATCACCAACTCGAAAGTATTCTCACTAGTGCAAGGTCCTCCTCTCCTTGGACGATGTAACCCCAGTGCCTTAAATTCCATGTTCATTAGAAATTGTTTCCAAATATTTCTTTGAAAGCTGGATCCACATTGAACGAGATCCCAGATTCCTGGAATTCTCTGGGGTGTGTAGATCTGTCCTCAGCACTTGAAACAGAGCACACTGAAGAGTCTTTCAGGATCAATTTTCTCATACTTCCTTGTGTTTATTTTCCTAAGACAATATAGGAAGGAAGCAGTACTTGTGCTTTTATTCTTCTTCCTGTTTCTCTTATGTCTACATCTACGGTCTCGCAGATCCTGAGCTCCCCTGAAGGCTGTGCCTGTGCTTCTCTGCTCCTCCCATTTCACTTTCTTCCTCTGACCCCTCCTTTGTCCTTGTCTATAACTGCAACTATCACTTACTTTGTTAAAATATTAATAATGTACCTAGATCAGCACTAACTTGTAAAAAATTGTTTTCTACTTTGGGTTGTAAGCTTAAACTTCCATTTGTAATTTTTGCTTTTTCTTTATTTTTGACAATGTTAGACTCATATACAATGCATTATGATTACATCCCCATCCCCTGTTATCCGCTCATATCACCTCCTCTCCCTCTGGGCCCCTTCTGCTTCCCATATAGACCTCTCCCTACTCCTGTGACTATACCTTTAGGAAAAAATGGTATCCCTTCCCTAGAAACTTTCAGCCATCACCAGGAAGCACACCTCCTCTATCCAGGACGGAAATTTTCAGTGCCCAGTCTTGTTCAGGTAGCCATAGTTGCTGTGTGTTCACGGCAGAAACAACACGATCCTCCAGCTCTTAAATTCCTTCTGCTCACTCTTCAGTGATGTTCCCTGGACTTTGGGATGCGGTGGGTGATATAGATATCCTTCTCAAGGCTGAGCACTTATCAGCTCATCAGCCCATTTCTCTTCCTTTTTTGATCACTTTCCAAATTACCAACTCAAGAGGTAATGGCCTTCAGAACACTGGTTCTTTCCTAGCCAGAGACCAGGCTGCTTTCCTATAGAATATTCCACCAATGCAAATGCCTCGGTGTAAATGAGACATCAAAGCAGTGTGTACCTTTTCCCCTCAGACCACCATCCTCATGGCTTTGTTTGGTTTGATGGCACTGTAAATCATTCAGCCTTGGAAATGTAGAATCAACTCTGTCATCTTCATCTTCTCTGCCTCCCACATTTAATCAGGTACAACAGCCTTTTTAATTAATATGGATGTGGGGAAATTAACTGAGTTTTCAGACATGACAAGTAGCTTTGTTGAAGTGATGTGGTAGGTATTTTAAGGATCAAGAAACTGTAAGGCTAAAATGAAAGCATAGAACCAGAGGCTAAGTCTCTTTCAATCTGAGTTAAGGAATTTGAAATTCCTTCAAAATGACATTTTGAAGATGGTAACACTCTATTAAAAAATTACTTTTAGGGGCTGGAGAGATAGCCTAGCGGTTAAGAGCACCAACTGCTCTTGCAGAGGACCCGGGTTCGATCCCCAGCACCCACATGGCGGCTAAGAACTGTCTGTAACTCCAATNCGGTTAAGAGCGCCGACCGCTCTTGGAGAGGACCCGGGTTCGATCCCAGCACCCACATGGCGGCCGAGAACCGTCCGAAACTCCAATTCCAGGAGAACTCCAGTTCCAGGGGAATCCGAGACCCTCTTCTGACCTCCGCAGCATTGCACGACACGGGTGCACAGACCTACATGCATACAGTACATTTATACACATACAAAAATAAATAAAATTAAAAAAAATTACTTTTGGGGGCTGGAGCGATGGCTCAGCGGTTAAGAGCACTGACTGCTCTTGCAGAGGACCTGGATTCCCAGCACCCACATGGCGGTTAAGAACTGTCTTTAACTCCAGTTCCAGGGGAATCCAATGCCCTCTTCTGACCTCTGCAGCATTGCAGGACATGGGTGCACCAACCTACATGCAGACAGTACACTCATACCAGAAAAAATAATTAAATAAAAATTTTAAAAAATTACTTTTAGTAAAATATCTGGTCTTGGCATGAAGAGGAGCAAGAAGGGTGGAAAGCATTTTAAGTTATAATACAAAAGATCAGAGTTCAGTCATATAATAGCTGTTTCTCTGTGGTAAGATATTAAGCTTCTCTAAGCTTAAATATTCTTCCTAGAAAACAAGTACAATAATAACTATCTTGGGAACATTTTATACAAATAATACACACAAATGCACCCATGATGGCGCCAGTTCACTAGAGGCACCAAATAGCTTTGCCATGGTTTTAAGAGTAATTGCTAATCAGGTGACTTCCATATTCCTCAGATATAACTTAGCCAAGTTCCAATAATGCTGAGGTTTGTCTCCAGGCGTTAATCAATGCCTCAAAGGATTGGCTTCTTATCCTCAACTCCAACCTTGGGGTCTTTGACAGCACAATTAGTATTAGTATTAATATTAGTATTAGTATTGTCCAAGATACCATGCAGAGGAATGTCTCCTTCTGTACTGACTGATGGAATGGATGGATGTGCAGATGCATAGAGCAAGCAAAGGCTGTAACCATGCCTGTGATCTACTTCCTTTCATATATCTCTACTCTGACAGTATCTGAACAGCTGCATGCTACTCTAGTGTTGTGAGCACTTGGGAGTAACTCCCAGGGTAACCTGGATGCCTGTAAGCAGATATTATCTGGTACTTGGGTCCCTTTTTTTTCTTACCAAGGACTCTCCAGAACACTTTAAAGTTGTTCAAATTGTCAGAAGGAATTTCCTCTTACATCTTCAAGAAATAAGGTAATAAGAATGCTTCAGTCCTATTTACATTAAAAGTTAATGTCTTTATTTATTCATCTACTTTTATAGATCTCTTGTGCCTTCCTAAATCCATCTTCAGCTCTTTGGGTTTCTCTCTGGATGGAGTTGCCCTTGTGTAAGCCGGATATATATAGAGAGAAATGGGCAATTAGCAGCCTCATAAACTGCCTGTTGGGGAGACACTCTTCCTGTTCAAGGATGGCAGCTAGCCCAGACTGCCCAGACAGACTCTGGCTTCCTTGACCTCTCTCCTGCTCTGCATAGACCTCCTCTGCTGCTTCCTCACATTTGTCTAAGCCTTTCCTTTCACAGGAAAATGTCTTGCTGATTTGGTTTTGTAAATGGGGGGAAAAGGCAGAGTCAGAAGTGTTCCTGGAAAAGCCGACCCGGAGAGCTGCTTCCACGACCCTCAGTCCCTTCTGTGTCTACAGAAGGCAAATATGCCTTCTACACGCCAGCCTCATACTCCTAGCTTCTCCCCGTTCTCACTCCTGAGATGGGAGGTTTGTGATTCTATCTGACTAGGACGTGCTCTTAGCGGTAGGTTCTGGAGAAAAAGGAGCCAGAAATTCACATTGAGAACTAGAGTGGAGGCCAGTGAGTTGTCTCAGGGGGTAAAGGCACTTGCCACCAAGCTTGGGCACAGTACCTTTGGTTCTACCCCCAGGAACTACATGGTATAAGAAGAAAATTGGAATTGTTTCCCATGGGTCTGTCAGGTTTTGATTCTATAATGAAGTTCAAGGGTAACTTGGAAGGGATGGGTGACTGGCCTGTAATGGAATTGTTTTTCTTCTTAATCATTCAGTAATCAAGTAAGCAGGGAAGTTAGGAAGTTACTGGCAGTGCCTGATGCAAGCACTTGATACCAGGCAAATTGGAGGACCATCACTAAGCTTTGTTACTAATAGGTAGTGAAGACTAGGATTCTTCAGTCCTTATAATTATTATGTTAAGAGTATAACTTGATAACTAAGGGGGAATCCTAAAATCAGTAAGGTCCCATAACCTTTTCATTATGTTCAGGGAGGAGAAGATGCTCACTGGGGATGGAATTGTCCCTAATATATAACGGCATCATGGGATTATGATAGGGACCCAGGACTATAGAATTGAGACCAGACTATTTCTTGAGGAATTTTCATTTCTAAAGTATCCTCGATTATCTTATATAATTATAGTAGGAATTGAATAAATATGTTGAGCCAAATACAGTGGGCCAGACTCATGCTTACTACATGATGGTATTCTGTCTCGGACACTCATTACAATGAAATGGTGATGGAAGTCCCCAGTGGTTACTTGAAACAACACCTGCTTCTCTATGCTGAAAATGTACCCAGTGCTTAGGACCTGGGATGAGGAGTCACACTTTGTTGTATTCCAGCTCTAGTTCCATGATCTCCTTAGCTATACGATTTGGGTAATTTACCTCATCTCACTGAACTATGTTTTTCTTTTCTATAATTCAACCCTATGGATGGCACTACCTGAAGGGTTAAGTATTTATCAGAACAGCTAAATGTGGCAATGTGTAAGGAACATAGGCCAGAGTGCCTGTTAGGAAGCCCTAGCTCAAATGCATTTTGCTTGGCTTCTATAAGGCATTTTGCAGCTATCTGTATATTCAGTCAGTAGCCAATTCCTTGTGTGTTCAGAGATACAATCATGTTTCTGGTTTTTATCACTCTGACCAGTCTGGGGAAGAAGGACTGCTATTTTTTATTTCTCCAAGCACTGGAGCTGCTCAAACCCTGCCGCTGCAGCTTGTTTTCTTATTTTAATTAAGTAAGGCTTTACAGTACTTGCTTCAGTAAAGCCCATGTAATAGAGAGAAGGTGAGTTGGTTGAACTCAGGCTCTAGAGTGTTAGTCACAGGTTTGTTGATAATGTTGGGCAATCTAGCTGTCGTATGGCAGAGGAGAATTAATAAAAACTGATTATAGTATTCTTTGTAAATATGATTTGCAGCAGAAGTAATCAATGATGATAAAAGAGGACCAGCACCCCTGGGGAATAAATAGCCTTTTCCAGGGGTGTACTTTTGAGGGCCAGCCCTCCCAAGGCAGCTGGGATTCAGCAGCTCTCTGGATATTCTAAAGGAATGTGCAAGATCTGAAGATTGTGCAATAAATAATCCAACATCTTTCATTCCTCTTCTTCCACTGAGGATCTCCATTTTGTCAGGCATTCCAACCAGTCTGGACTCTCTTTCCTTTCTTGTCATTATTACCATTATAGCTGTGATTCAAACCCTTAGGTTTCCTGGAACACACTCTACTGCAAGCCTTCATACCAGAGTAAGAGTCATATTTCAAATAAAACCAACAGCTGACTTATTGGCTCCTTCCTGCATGTAGAATAAGCAGCAAAACATTCTATACACGACAGTTAAGGTCCTTCCTTGCTATTTAATGGATAATATTTAAGACTATATCAGATAATTACCCCAATGATATGGAAAATTAAATTTATCATTATTTTCATGTCTAGTTTAAAACAAAATAAAACAAAAGTGTTAGGAACTTGTCTGACATCTTAGAAGGAATCTTTGGACTCATGTTGTCCAGCATCCAGGGTCTGCTTCTTTCCCTTGGGTCTAATTGCTTGTTTCACAGCTTCACAGCTTTTCGGTGGCAGACTCCACTTAACATTTGCAGCCATATCTGTTTTTCTGCTAAACAGCCCACAGTTGCCCACCAAGCTTCAAGTCCCCACGCCTATGCAGACAGTGCTGCTGGCCTCTCTCAGCACTGTCACCGCTCCCGACTCTGCATTCCTCCACTGTGGCTCAATTCCAACTCTTTCTTCAGAGGACCTGAAAAGCCAGTCACTGAGGAAGTCTTCATTCCTTGGATGTGGCTGTGTCTCCAACTGGTGTTGCTTTACCGCCGTAATCGGCCTTCCCGCCCTACTGCTGCGTGAATGCACCCCACTGTCACCTTCGCTAAGAGTTCCAGGTTCTCATTTCATCAGATAATCTCATCCACAGCTGTATCTCTAGACCCTGCAGAGCACAGGGAGCACAGAGGTGAGTGCGTGAAAATACACCTAGAGTGAAATATCACATCAAAGGTATTTCCTCCTTGTGCTCACATTTGCTCTTTGCAGTCACTCCATATAAAAATACTTTTCTCCTTATAGAAAATACAGTTTAAGTTGGGCTAAGATTTCTGAAAATAAATGTAACAAAGAAAATGCTAAATCACCTTGGAAGGATTTAAGGAAGCATGCATGTGCATGAGAATCAACTGTTCTCGAGCTCAATTTTAAGGGATGTTTCTGTGGGCAACCAGCTAAACTGTAAACAAGCTTAGGTATGCCTATGTCTGCATCTTCAACCCTAATCTCTAATATGCAACACACAAAATATAAAAATGAATGGGGTTTTCTTGTGTCACTATTCTGTCAAAAGCACTAGATGGTTCAAACCTATGATATAGTCATAGTGTACAAATGCTTCTCTAGTTACTTTTCAGATTTTTTTATTATTTTTTCTGTCCTTTTGAGACACCCAGTGGGCTTAGAATTCACCATGTAGCCAGGGCTAGCTTCGATCTCACAAGAGATCTACCTACCTACCTCTGTCTCCCAAGTGCTCATCAGTTACTTTAAACTAAAGCTTCCCCAAAGATGTTATGTGAAAGCCTTATCAATTTAACTTTTAGTGGCACAATTTTAGGTTTCTCAGATCCAATGAGATCATCATTTACAACAAACCCACCAGAAAGACCAGGGTGCAAATGCAGCCAAATCTAAGTATGCCAGGAAGATATCTCAAGGAGTATTTGGTTACCAAAGAGTTGTGGAGAGAAATAAGCTCAGGAGAGTTGGGTGTACAATTACTGCCCCCAAACTTTTGCTTGCGTAGGGACAGATGAGGAGAGGCTCTACTGTCTTTGTCATTGCTTGCGGCCAAACAAATCACATCGTTATTTCCAAAGGAGCGTCTGGTCAGACATTCATTTGAAAACTGTCATCTTACAAATGTTTAATTACTTCTCAACTGCAAAGGATGACTGCAAATTTGTAATCTGTCGTGTAAGAAGCTATCAACCTCCACCTCCTTGAGTCACTGGAAAGAAAAACATTTTGCATAGAAAATGAAAGTGGTTTGATCACTTTGTTTGCAAAATGATATTTCTGTCTCCTCTATAGCTTTGCTCTCTGATCTCACCTCCACCTCAGGGGAGATTTCTGAGCTAAAGCCCCACAGCAAGAGATGATTTTTTTTATTTTCTCTCCCTGCCTACTATGTTCATTCCAGGTACTCAAGATTTATTTTAGTTCAAGCTGCATAGCTAAGAGATCATTTGAAAATTAGGTCCTGATTTTAATTAGAAGAGCTCTGTACCATTTCTCTGGAACTCTTTGAAGACCTAGCTCATTTAGTTTTCATACAGAGTTTGAAGCTAGGATAGTTTTTAATGGGGGTGGTTGTAGTTGCTAATGATGTTATGTGTTCATTTTAATTTGACAAACATAACAGGATAATTCAGGATCAGAGAGACCACAAAACGAAAAGAGGAAATTCCTTCTGTAACCCAAATCCACCATAGTTCAGCTCAAATTCCATCTTCTTCACATAGCTTCCTGTGGTGCTGCTAATACCCACTTCCTCCATTGGCTTGCTCCTCTCTCAAGAATATTCTCATGAGTACTTAAAAAGCTGTATGACTTGGTTCTTTCTTATCCTCTCTTCACAAAAGACTTTATATTGTCTGAAGGTAAGGTTTTCATCTTATTTTGTATTCCAGCAAAGACAAGCATGTACTAGAATGTTCATATGCAGACATTATATTAATTAAAGCCCAACTTTTCCTCAAATTATTTAAGTTCTAAGAGAGAAATATGAAGGAGCACTGTTTGATGTTGGAAATGATCAGTCAGTATTATGAGGTAGAAACCTAGGGCTCTCTGAACTCAAGTGATAAGTTAGTCATTTAATTGTAGGTGCTCACCAGAGCTTAAAGCTAGGAGAACCAACTGTTTTGATGTGGTCAGGACTGAAAGGTTTCCAAGGGCGGGTAAACCTGCAGTGTTGTAGGCACACCAGAAGGAATTGATTACTCTGATCAAGGATGATGGTTGTTATAATAGAAGAATCTTTCTGCCAGCCAGTGCAACACCTTTCACAAACTCACAGAAGAGTGTCTCAGTGTTTGTTGAAGGAAATGTGTTTAAATATAGACTCATTAGAATAAGTTATATTCAAAGGTGTAGTAGATTATAAGTTTAGAAAGGACTGGGCTCTCTAGAGATAGAATACAACAATTAAGCTCCTATTTATAAGCAGAGGGAGGCACAGAAAACAGATACAGGGTTGTTGATAAGTGATTGGTCGGAGTTTATCTTCAAACTCCTTTTGATACTTTAACACCATGATTAATATCAAACCCTGCACCTTCCCATGAACAATGCCTAAACAGAGACATGATTCAATGTCTATCAGTAGTCTGGCGAAATGGCTTCCCTTCTTGTTCACCGAAGTTCACTCAAGGGGTATGTTGTGATAGACAAGGAAAAGAAATGGAGAGTGACCAGAGTTCTTGTAGGAAGTCTGCTGATGAAAACCTGGGGGCTCAGGGTGGACACAGTTAACATATTACTTACATAAGATAACGGAAGCCTGGGATAGACAGTGAGGTGAGGAGTGCTGGTTATTTATACCATCAAAATATAAATAATTATGTTTATTTTGTCAAAGTTTGTCTATGGCCCCGAAAGGGGATAGCCACCAGATGTTTACATGTTTACTTACGGCCAAAGAAATACTAATTGGAGTTTTATTTCATTAAGAAGAACTGAAGCCTAGAATTCAGAGAGAATTTTCTTCCATTAAACAATCTAGGAAAAATATTTGTCCAAAATATTTTATTTGTCCAAAAAATATTTTTTTTAAAAAATCTCCCTTTCTCCTCTGGCACTAAAATCTCAGACTTGTTTCTGCATGAAATCTTTTGTGTACTCAGCAATCCACATGCAGTTACTATGCACAAGTACCTAATGCAAATAACTGATGTTATGCAGCCATGCAAATGAATATAGATTTCCATGTTGTTTACCACTGGCAAACTAAGCCAATCCCAGAACAAAGTATATAGGAAGAATATACACTCCAAGACACATCTATCTTAGTGTGTTCTTCAATATACCAGTGAGGCAGGACTCGGACTCATTTGACATTGCTGGAAAGGATAGGAGAGAACAACAGAAGCTGGCATTGAGAAGAGGAAAGAGCAGAAAGCAAAAGCTGGCAAGACCAAGTGATACAACTGGGAATGAGCTGGTGTAGCAGAAGCAGGAACTGCAGAAACCAGAAGACGTTAAGCCAGAGACAAATAGCCTCATGGAGCATCAGACACAGTAGGGTATCAAGAGGAAAGAGTTCCACTCAGGGGAAAAGCACGTGGGTTTGCACTTGTCCACTACAGCTTGAAAGATGTTTGGGTCCTGCTGCCCATTCTCCTATTCTCTATCGCTCGGAATCTGCTTTGCAAAACATTCAAGGTGCAGTCTCAGTTCATTCTAGAAAGCCAATCTAAAGAAAGCTAAAAGAGCTCTGTGACTTGGCAATGCATTTAGGAGCTTATTCCTGGACACCATCGCATTTCCAAAGGGTGATTTAAAATTAGATGGGGCAGAACAGATTAAAAGAAGTTGGAGAAAAATAATCAATTTTCATGCTAAGGAAATGGGCCTGGGATGGACTGCTGCTCCTGGGGATGTCCTGCTCTGTGCACATCTAGGCCTGTGGAAGGCCTCCCAAGACCAGGCCAATGGCTATTATCTGAGAGAAAAGCAAACAACAGCATATTGAGCAAACCTTGCCAGTTTACGTCACGCTTTTACTCTGGGAGGAGCTCATTGTTCAAGAATCTTAATCAGGAAAACCTTACTGAATCTCGAATCAGTTCTAGCAAAGCTCAAAGACATTTTTAGAATGTTGCAAGAATTGCAAAAACTCAAACATGCATACAAAACAAGGCCAGCTAATTGATTCTACATACCTCAGCATTTGCTGATAAGAGAGCCCCCTGAGACTTTCTCTGCAAACTATAGAAATATTCTAAAGCAAATCAGAAAATAGATCAGAGGATCCTGGCTATTTTCCTCACCTCCTTGTATAATATATCTTAGTTAGGGGCATGTGCAAACACTAGAAGAGAAAACAAGATAATAATCTTTTAACAGGCCAGAACAACACCACATCAAATTAAAAACATACATGATGGCTACTTTAGGAAAAACAGAGTTAATATTATCCAAGCATGGAAAGTGGCTTGGGAAAGAGGATTCTGGGAATATGTACTGTAGCTCTAGAAGGATTACTGGTGTCATATTGGGCAGTACAAAGCTCATACTTGCTTAGAATAGAAGACCAAGCAGTGTGTTAATATTTCTTCTCAAGCAGTACTGATGTATATGTTGATGACTATGCATATTCAAGTGTTTATTCTTAGAAGTGAAATGTGTTTTCAAGCAAGAAATTCCCATCTACTATCCAGGTCACAGTGAGCTGAACAGAATCAACCCATGTTAACTAACTTTAAAATATCTTGAAAAAGACTGCGTTCTATAACTTGTCCCAAGTACAACAAGAGGTATTCAAGGCACTCCGACACAATCCCAACCAACTGTTCCACTCATTGCTGGCCACTGTCCTCTTGAAAAGACTGAAGCTTAACCAGGTAGCCTGATGTGCTGTGTGCCCCAGGTGAGCCCTGTGCTCTTCTCTGTGTAACTTGCTGTCACTACAGTTCCTTCCTAGAATACCCATCTTCTTTTCATGCTTTTCTTGAACATGATGCCTGCTCCTCTGATAGAACTCCTGTAGTATCAAAGTTATGCTTTTTGGAGTGGAAAGTATTCTGTGTGACCTTGAATCATATCCCCCACTTAATAGCATTTCAAAAACGAAGCCTGAAGAAATTGGACCTACGAAGTACTTAGCAATGATAGCATTTTGCCCTTCTGACCCTTCTTGGTCCTTACATAACATGAGTTTGTTTATATTCATTATCTGCCTAGTCTTTGCTCTTTCACTGTGCATCCTTGATTACTCAGGAAAAAAAATCTATGACAAATGTTGAATTCTGAAAAGCAGAAAAATATCTTATTATAGTAATCGACTTATTTGCAGTGTGAAAAGTAGAACTTACATCCACTCATTTTTAATTTATATTCAAGAGTAAAATCTTTCAAGTAGCATCAATGATAAGAAAGGAATTTCCAAAATAAAATGTTCTTAGACATCTTTGGAGCTTAAGCTTATATTTAAGAGTACACAGAACCTAATATATTTGTTATTTTTCATGAGCATCTGTTCATTGAACATCTTCATGAGTCTGAATGTGTACTGAGGTTTACAGTTTTAAAACTGATTTAAATCTGCTCGCTTTAGCAAGCACTTCCTAATGTTAACCACTGTACCAAGTATTTGACAGTTCTTATTGCCGAGGGACTGATTAGCTGGAGTGCACGCTCAAGTCACCTTAACATTATGACACCTGAGTGACACGTATAAATAATGTACAAATATCAAATTTGGGGAACACCTAGATTCCACAAAAAATTAAAAAAATAGAAAAATCATTTATCTATGAGAAGCTTACCTTCTAATGAATTTATTTGAACTGCATTTATGGTATAGGATACAACAATGCAAAGAATTAAAAAAATAGTTTCCAAAGGTTAAGGCAATTACTAGTTTCTGCCAGAAATGCACAAATCCAGTATTTGACATTTCAGAGTGAATCAGTAGGCAAAGAAAAAGGAACCGTGAGTTAGAGACCCCATTAGAACACACCCAAGTCCTGCTCTGTATTTATGAATGACAGAATCTTGGGAAAATTGCTTCTTCCCTCTAAACCTTGGTTTGTTCATCTATAAGATAGGGTGGATAATGGTTTTGTCCTCAGATAATAAAGACAGAATGAAGTAATACATGCAAAGTACAGAGAGAAGTTTCTAGCAGGAGCTCAATGACAAAAAACTGCTATGACTTTTAAGAAAAGAGCCTTTAGAGAAGAATTATAGGTACCATTTCAATTATGGGGGTGGAGGAAAAGGAGGAAAAGAAGAAGGGAGAAGTAGGGAGGAGCCACTTCTTTTTTTTTAAAGATGGGTTGTGTTTCCTTTTTTAAATTTTTTTATTTTTTATGTGTATGAATGTACTGTCTGCATGTAGGCTTGTGCACCCGTGTCTTGCAATGCCGTGGAGGTCAGAAGAGGGTGTCGGATTCCCCTAGAACTGGAGTTCTCCTGGAACTGGAGTTCTCCTGGAATTGGAGTTGCAGAAGGTTCTCAGCCTCCATGTGGGTGCTGGGGATCGAACCCCGGTCTTCTGCAAGAGCAGTCGGTGCACTTAACTGCTAGTCCATCTCTCCAGCCCCCCAAAGCCACTTCTGAAAGCCATAAAAAGTCTCATGATGTGAGGAAGCACCTCCACAAAGAAGCAGGTCTGTTTATGGCCACCTGATTTCCCCAATACCTATTTGTGTAATAATGAAGAATCACCCAGAACATTCTTTCAGAGCCATTGGTCAATGTGGGTTATTCCACCTGTGCTCAGTGAAAAGATTTGCTACATTCTTTCCTTTTTCTACTTTCCATTTTGGAGGAGTGGCTTACAGCATGCTCAAAAACTGGGTCTGAACTCTCCTCATTACCAGAGACCTCAAATAGCAAAAGGAGATTTTTACACATACATTGTGGCTAAACTAAAGCACAAATTGGCAAGAATAGCTTGCACTACAGAAATAGTGTTTTCATGACATAAAGGCATAGAACCTGACCTCTTTCTGTGACCACCCGTAGTTATTTCTATTATGCATTAAATGTAGGGGTTATAGTATTTATGCTAATATATAAATTACTGAATAATGTATCTATCCTACAAAGGACTCAACTGATGGCGGAGTATGGGGGTGTCAGGTGACCTATAGTTCCTGGGAGAGTATTAAGTTAAGCATAGATGTCTGATTTATCACTGTGAGTGAATCCAGATACACATAATTTCCAGGAAGTCAAACTACTTGCATCATTTTATTTTAAAATATAAATATCATTATTAAAATATAAATAATATGCAAACTATATATTAAGTATCCTTAAGTATAGACATGATACTACATTGTAAATATTGACATGATTAAAATATAATATTTTCAAATGGTTTATAATCTTCCCACTTATTGAATTTCTTTGGAAGACTTTACACTAAAAAAGGACACATACATGCATCACACACACGCCTTCTGCAGCTTTTTGAACCAGTATCTTAATTACATATATATATATATATATATATGTATATGCATATATATATCTCCCTCAATGCATTGTTAATAACTTAGAAACAGGGATTTTACTTCATATGTTTTCATGCACTCAGTTCATGCTAGACCAAAGAGAGATGCTATAAACGTTTACTGAAAAACTAAGTATCTGGGGCTGGAGAGATAGCCTAGCGGTTAAGAGTACCAACTGCTCTTGCAGAGGGCCTGGGTTCGATCCCCAGCACCCACATGGCATCTGAGAACTGTCCGTAACTCCGATTCTAGGAGAACTCCAGTTCCAGGGGAATCCGAGACCCTCTTCTGACCTCCGCAGCATTGCACGACACGGGTGCACAAACCTACATGCAGATAGTACACTCATACACATACGAAAATAAATAAAATTAAAAAAAAAAAAGAAAAACTAAGTATCTTCCATTTACCTTGAACTCTACATTGTGTGCTATTTAGCCTTTTGAGGAAACCAGGTTCTCTACTGATAACACCGTATGCCATTCTGTTCAGTATACAAGTCCATAAATCTACATGCCATTCTTCACTTTAGAGTCTGATATTAATGACCAAGTTTTGCTCCTGTTTCAGTTAATGAAGTGTGTGGGACAGGTAATTTTCTCCAGAAAACATAAGCTTCCTCATCCTCCAGAACTAGATTACAAATCTCCAGAAGGTAGACAGTCGTTAGAATTCAGCTGATGACAGGACATGACAGGGCAGGGGACTTTCGCAACCTTAAAGAACTCAAAAGAACCTGGCTCTAACCTCTGTGCATGATCCATCAGTGTGGGGGAAACCTAGAGTAATTTCCATGAAGCCAATGCCTGTCCCATGTGCCACCAGGGCCTGATGTGTGCTTAGATACAAAAGCCACTTAACAAATGCCTGTGGAAATATGAAGGTAGAAGCAGCCTAATGCTTAAGAACTTTAATATTTAAGCTAGAGCTTAAATACATAAAAGTCAAAACAAAGGCCAGTACCTTGAATGCCAGTATATGCGTAAGAACATGCAGAAATAAGAAATTCTGCAACAAAGACAGCTGGCAGCAAATGTCAAGGACACACTAACTTCTGCTCAAGGGCAACAGCTTGGCCTATGAGTGAAATTATTTCATAGGGTGAAATTCAAGGGAACCAACTATAGCCAGCAAAAGATGGCGTTATTTAAGTCTTGATCAGCCTTTTCAACAAGACTAAGTGTATATGGATTTAGAGGGCACAGCATATGGTTCCAGATAATTTTTTCCCCACTTTGGAAGAACTGAGCATAGAACAGGGTGGTGAATTGGTCTTCAAATATTTTATACGCCAGGATCAGAAAACAAAACAAAACAAAAGAGACAGGAAGGAAGCAAGCACAGTATTAGAGAGAAATTGCTGTGCACATCTCTAAGGCCCAGCCAGACCCGCAGGAAGAAATGAGGCTCGAATTCAGTGTGGAAAATCAGGTTATTTTTATATGTTTAACAAATGCAGAAATAAACACATACATAGGTAATAGGAACGTGACGTAGTCATCTGTCTTGGTGCTGAAATGTATGGCTAGTGGATAGTGTGCTGCAGATGAAGCTGTGATCATATAAATGGTATTCAAACAGTCTCTCCAAGAAGGCAGAGAGTAAGTTATCCAGATATATTTTTCCTTTTTTTTTTCTTTTTGGTCTTTTCGAGACAGGGTCTCCATGTAGCCCCAGATGGCCTGGAACTCCCTCTGTAGACCAGGCTGACCTTGAACTCACAAAGATCCACCTGCCTCTGCCTCCCAAGTGCTAGGTTTAAAATATATATTTTATATATTTTAAATATATATATTTATATATTTATATATAATTTATTTATATAATAATTTTTTATTTATTAATATTTAATTTTATAATATTTTATTTTATATAATTTATATATTATATAATATATATAATATATATTATATATCTAATATAAATAAATAATTTTATTTATTTATATAAAATAATTTATATATATATATATCAAATTAATAACAAAAAAAAAAAAATATATATAATATATTAACTAGTAGATATATATATATATTTTTTTTTTTTTTTTTTTGTATGTGTATGAGTGTACTGTCTGCATGTAGGTTGGTGCACCCCTGTCGTGTGCAATGCCGTGGAGGTCTGAAGGGGGTGTCTGACTCCCCTGGAACCGGAGTTAAAGATGGTTCTCAGCCACCATGTGGGTGCTGGGGATCGAACCCAGGTCCTCTACAAGAGCAGTGGGCGCTCTTAACCATTAGGGCATCTCTCCAGGCCCCCCAGATATATTTTTCTACCAAGGTATTAGAATCTTTAAAAATTGGGTCTGTTTATTTATTTATTTATTCATTTATTTATTTATTTTTAGCATTTCAAAATGGTATCATTATGTAGTTCTTTTCAGAGGAAGTGAAAAAATATATTTATGAAGCCTATTAGTGACCCAACAGCACTTTATCTGCTAAATATAAACTGTCCCACGGTCTCCCACAGTCTTTGTTACATCTCCCGTGGGAGTTGAGCCGGGTTCTCACACATTAAATAAATCCTGAGTGCTTTATCACCTTGAGTCCTAAAAGGGTGGAATGTAGTGTCAAGAAGATTATTCAGAGATTTTCTTTTTCCTCTCTACTCACAGCTCAGTAATCTTAATTTAGTATGTCCTCCAACTCACTGTTTTCTTTCAGAGAAGAGCTGGATAAATGCAATTCAGGATGCACTATGAGGAAAGCCATTTGCTTGGAGTGTGATCCGTCAGCTGTAGTAGGTCCCTTCCTCTGTGCCAGATATTTCAAGTGGGGAGTGAGGCTACCATAGGCATCTTTCCAGACCTGGGTAGTTTGGCACTATGACTGGACTAGCTAAATAGAGCTAAGTATTATGCAAACTGAGACCCCTTCTCCTACTGGAAGAATGTGCATCACGTGACAAACATCTGCATGACGCCAATAAATGCTTTTACTCTACATTTTGCTTGGCTAACACACAGTCACTCATTGAACAGCTTCTGTGAGGTTTGTTTAAATCCAGATTTTAAGGAAATAACAATTTTCTAAAGCAACATTTATCTGCAGGCAATTTAGAACAATTTTATTAAAAAATAATTAAACCACTTACATGGACCCTAAAGTATGAATGTAACAAGCAGGTAACTAGGTGTGCAAAAATTCATCTGCATACACAATCAGGCATTTATAGAAGCATGGGCCCAATTGTGCATGGAAAGCCTGGTTTCATTTGCACTTAATTGTGCTTCAAATAATGGACACTGTCTATCCTGGGGAGGTCTACTTTCTACATGTAGTATTTAAATTTCTTATTCTAGCCTTAATGTTATTTGATCAAATCCAGGTTCTTGCTGTGTGTTAAGCTGGGAAGTACTAAGGGATGATTTAGGATCATAATTCCCCAGTGACCTCTTTGGGCTTCCAAGGAAAGTAGGGTAGAGGGAACAGAAGAAATGTGAAGTTTTAAGAGAGTTCTGCTTGCTGACAGGGAAGATGATCTTGCTTGATAAAATCAATTCTGATGACTGCACAATCAGATCTTCCCTGAAGTTGGTTTTATCAAGATAACTTATTATCTATGTCTGACAGTCAGAGTTTGGTCAACGAATTTCTTTCTCCTGTCAAATTTATCTGCTAAGCAAGACAAACGTTATAAATTCTTGTCCATTTTTTTTAAAAAATAAAGCTCCATTCTAGAGTGGAAAAAAATCACACACACACAAAAACCACACTGGGGAAAATGAGTCCCTTTTTTGTTCTTCAAGGAGGCCTTTTCATATAAGCTGTCAATCATTCCTGAGCCTTACCAGCATTTCACTAAACTTTTATTTGTATGTTTGTTTTTCCCTCAAGAACAAAGGGCAGAAGAAAGTGGATTTGAAATGAATTAAGTATGTTTTAGAACTTCTCAAGCTTGTACTTTGAAGGATCAAGCAGAACATCTCAAACCCCTCTGCTCTTGGGACTTGCCACTTTAGCAGACTTTGCCACTTTGTGGAGTGGAAGGAACCAGGCCCAGTGAGGAGTCTGGGGTCTCTAGCACGTTTGACTGGAGGCAGCATGTCCCGTCTAGATGCTCAGAACTAGAATGTCTATTTTCCTGAAGATAAAGTCCATCTCCTACTTTCAGTTTCTATCTGAAATGAAAGTACTGTTTTTTCTCTATTTTTTTGCTTGTATGTCTCTTAGGCTGTTTGGAACCTGAGTAGTACAAATACATTACTAACTTGCCTCCTAAGCAGCAGCAGTTATACATTTTGTTACTTTCAGTAAAAACATATTTTGGTACATTCCCAGATTTTCAGAATAGACAAAAAAAGACTTTAAAGTTGGGATAAACATCTTTCCCTTAGGGTCTGTGTCACCCAGCTTAGGATTCCATTCTCTGTGATTCTGGTGGCTAATGGCAGACACACTATTCCTAGATATACTCAATGGATACATTTGTCATGCTAAAGTTTTTCTACTAATACAGCAATAACATCATTAGATAGGTATTCTATAGATGTTTGAAAAATCCCAATGGTCCTATTTATTTCTATTCTCCCTACTCATCTAAAGAGAAGGAATGGATCCACAGTTAGCCCCAGTTATGATGAAGGCAACGATGTGGGTGAAGATAGTGGAATTTGCACAGTTTGACTAAGTGACAGCTGAGAGGCAGGTGCAACAGAGTAGCTATATACTTAGAGTATGATTGGCTAGCCTTGTTGAAGTGAGGAAACAGAAATGGTAGAAAGAATATATAGTCCTACTGAAGATCCTGGAGCTGTTCTGCAGGAGATTTGTTATGTTGTAGCAGAGAGAGAAGGCGGAGGAGCTGGAAGTGGGAGAGCTGGTGGAAAAGAGAGAGAAGCCTCACTTCAACTCTCAGCCCTATTACGTATAACATATCCGACCTTACAAAAACTATTTTGTCTTTCTGAATATCAATTTTCTCATCTCTAACATGGAAATAGTATTACCTGCTCCTCTTATGTCACAGAGTTGTGAAGGTCTAATGAGTTAATGAATGCAAAGGAACCTTTTAAATCATGAAATATTATCTAAATGTCAGATAATGCTTTGATGGTAGTTCTGCAAATTTATAGTCTACTCTCTGCCATTCAGTCCCCAAAGCATCCCAAGAAGGTGCTAGAATACAGATGTCTGAGGCAGCTTAGGGGCCTCACAAGATACTGCTGAAACCTTCATGTTGTATAATTATGCTATGGTTCTCCTCTTTTTACACTGGTTTCAGGTTGCCATGCGAGGGGAGTTCACAGAGGAGCTCATCCAGGCAGAAGCCATGTTGAGGACAGCCAGGACCAGGTGTGCATGACTGCCAAATTTTCATTTCTAGCTGTATGCCTTGTCACTAACCCGAAAACCTGGGAACTCAGGATTCATTGGCCTTCTAGAGACAGATGCTTGCAGTCTCAAAAAGCCTTGAGTATTAACAGATAAAAGCAAGGAAAAAAAAAGTTATTGATTGTCTTGTGCTTTTAACAAACACTCTACAAAACATCTTGCTATGCTATATTATTTTATTGACCTGATGCATAATGCTTTTAAATATATTTCAGCAGGGTCTTTGCCTACTTAATTATTTTATATTTTTTATCACAATATAGTTTTGTTTTTAACAAACAGTTAAATATAAATACATTTTCTTGGTTGAACTAGCTTTTATGATTCTTACTTTGATTTTAAAATATTTCATATAAATTATGGATATATATACCCTAAAAATTTTATGTGTATATACACCTGGACTATATATGAAGTTTTTTTTTCCTTTTACCATTTAAGCATTTAATGCATTTCTTAATTCATGTAGATATTTTTCCTTGGTATAAAATTTGCATACCACAGATGTTAAGTAATGTAATGAGATTTGAAAAGTTTATGTACTCAATAAACTCAAATCAAGTAAAAATATTTTCACAGAAAGTACTCTCATAAGTTTCCTCTAGTAATAGCAAACATGAATTTCTATAAGCACATATTCATTTTGTCTAACTTTGAGCTTCATGTATATGGCTTTAATATAGTATATACCTATTGTGTCTGGTTTTCTTTCATTCATCATCATGTTTCTAAAAATATTAGGAGATGTATTACAATAGCAGTTCGGTTTTATTTGATTTATTTTTTCTTTATTGTATGATGACTATGTTTATTTGTTTTTTTTTTCCAGTTTCTTTGGTGTTGTTCTTATAAAGAATGACTTATTCTTGTTCAGTTGTCTTATGGAGATCCATTTTTAAATTAGTGTAAATACAAAAACATTTAATTGTTGAGTCATAGGGGATATGCATATTGAAATGTATTAAAAAACTATCAAGGGCTTTGATAATTGTGTTTTTTAAGACTCTTACCTATAACAAACAAGAGTCACAATGAGTCCACCTCCTAATTTTAGCTATTCTAATAGTTATCTAGTGGCGTATGCTGTCTTCTCTCAATCATGGCAAGACAGGGACACATATATTTGGTTTACTCTTAACTTATCATTGTAATGTACATATCTCTCACATTACCAAAAGTAGTCACTACATTTATTTATTTATTTATTTATTTATTTATTTATTTATTTATTGTCTTTTTGAGACAGGGTCTCCCTTTAGTCACAGGTGGCCTGGAACTCACTATGTAGACCAGGCTGGCTTTGAACTCACAGAGATCCACCTGCCTCTGCCTCCCAAGTGCTGGGATTAAAGGGATGTGCCACCTTTAATCTATCATTTCTTTACTAATCATGAAATACAGCATGGTGAACATCTTTTTATTATCATAAATAGTAACGTGAAGAACATGTTGATACACTGACATTTGCTTCATTAGCAGGATTGAAAGCCTATCCCTGGGCAATCGGTCAGCCCACAAAAGGAAACAGCCAGAACTGATTAGAGTCCAAAACGACATCTCCAGACAAAGTAGACTGTTGTGCTTCTTGTCCACCGGTGCCCCATCTCTAAGCCTAAGGAACAATCTGTGGAAGAGAGGGAGTGGTATATTGTAGGGGCTGCGATTGGGGTGAACGGTAAAACTACGACAATATAGTCTGGACACTTATTTGATCAACTTGATTGAACATTCAAGCCCCTCCAGCTGGATGGTGGGAGCCTTGGGCTCTGTGGGCTGGGGCACAACTGCTTGCAAATTGGTTTTATATGAAGGATTCTTGTGCTAAAAAACAAAGGAGCTAGATACTGACATTTGAACTAACTGGGAATATAAAATGCTAGTTGTTTTATTTATAGTTTGTATTGGGTTGGTCTCTATATTTTTCTGAAATATACAATATCACAGTGTAACACTTTCTTTTACTTGTAGGACAATTTAAAGGAATTAAGCTTAAATTTTTACTTCCCAAATAAGTAGAAGTTTTAGCCCAGTCATATAGCGTTAAAGAGCAAAGTGTTTATTGGGTAAAATTTATTTAGCAGGTACTCAACTCTGCCCAAGCTTTATCCACCAAGTATAGGATATTTTAAGGCTTAGTGAATTGTTTAGATTAGTTAAATTTAGGTGTAGGTTTTGGTGGAAATGGTAATACAATTGAACTAATTGGGAATATAAAATGTTAATTGTTTTATTTATAATTTGTATTGGGTTAAGGTATACAAATGGCCTATATATTTTTTTTTGGAATAACACAACATCACATTATAACACTTTCTTTTACTTGTAAGACATTTTAAAGGAACTAAGCTTAAATTTCCTTCCCAAATAAGTAGCATACAGTCAATGAGAAACAGTTTGGGTAAATTTAATGAAAGCTTATGCCTTGGCTCCTGTTTATGGGTATGTGTAATACAACTTAGGCATCTATAGGTCAAAACATAAAAACCTAAAAAAAAAAAAAAAGGGAGAGGTGGGAGGTGGGGTACTATCCTTTCTGGGATACAAATGGAAAACTCTGTGTTCCAATCCTATTGATAAATTTTCAATTTTTCTGATCTTGAAACTAACAATGGGAGGAGAATTTTATGTTCCCACAGGTAAAAATCACCAATCTAAATGCCTGAAAACATACAACTTATGGCTGTGCAGGATGAACTGGGGAATGCCAGCAGAGAGGTTGACCCATCTGAACATTAAGGAATGAGGAACCTCAGACTGCCTGAGTCACGGACACTGAGCATCTCTCTGAATAATATTGGGGTTGACTGTTTATAATGGACCCTAATGAAGTTTACCTTCCAGATGCTGAGAAACCTTCCTACCTCTCCCCTTTTTTAGGAAAAAGAAAAACATGATGGTAATGAAACCACTCCCTAACTGTAAACTAGAGCCAATTGTTACAGTGGTAATTTCCTATAAAACAGGCATAACGTATTAACTGATTGATAGGCATAGGAACTGTGAAAGGATATTTCTCTATCTAGAGCCAAATTCAATAGTAAAGTGTTTATAAGTTGTGTAATTAAGCAAAATATATTACTACAGGAAAGCTCTGACATCAGCAATGAATTATTCTGCCTAGGAGATGTTGGCTAGGGGATTCAAACCCGCCCCCCCCAAATTATAAAGGCCTTTTGCCTATAAGTGGGATATATGCAAGGAGAAAGGCAGTAAGTCCCTGTTGTCGAAGACCTGGTGTGAGCATGAAAAATGTTATGAGACGTCACTTGCTAGCGTACAACTGGCCTCTGAAATGCTAGAGAGCATTACCAAAGGCCACTAAAGCAATACAGCAAAATATTGGTCTCCCTGAGACAAGCAAGACTCCTCCGTCAATATCAGCTACACCTCAACAGCCTGGAGATACTGTGCAACAGTGGCAGCCAAGTGTCTATATATATCCCAAATCTATTTGGCTATTAGCTCTCTCCTTGGAGGAATAACTCACAGCGGATGCCACAAGCTTATGTCCTCTAGTGGTTAGGAGATGTTATAAGCCACAATAAGAACTTGTCACCCTTTATAGAGAAACCACAGTTTGCGGATTAGCATACCATCCAAGCATCTGTGTCTATGCTCACAGCTTAGCTTGACATAATAATTGGTACTGCTTAAATGCCTGTACATCCAATAGCTTGTGCTTTGTTAGTATGACTAAAAAGGGTATCACTGGGAAAGCTGTCAATCCATGAAGGGAAACAACCTGAACAGACTGGAGTCCAAAATGACAACTCCAAAGAAATTAGACTGTTTTCTTCTCACCCACTTGTGCCCCTTTCCCAAAGCCCAGGGAACAAACTGCGGAAGAGGAGGCGTGGTAGATTGTAAGGGCTGTGGAGAGATAGGGGTGAATCATGAGACTACAGGAATATAGTCTGGACTCCTGATTGATCAACATGCCTGTGCATACAAGCTTCTCCAACTGGACTATGGGAACCTTGGGTTGTTCAAAATTTGGACATAGATACTTGCAAAATGCACTAATTACCTAATTGTATGACATACTGAGTAACATCAATGTTATCTGCAAACAACTGTGTCATTATATTGTAGAATCCCTTAAAAATAAAAAAAAATAATAAATAAAAATAAATAAATAAATAAATAATTAAAAAATTAAGAAGTAAGTAATCATTGACATAAGGTTAACATATTTTAAAGGTCTTGATTACATATTACAAATTGCTGTCTCAAATAATTTACACCCCACTCAAAATGTATAATGATTCTTTTAACCAGAGCTTTTCTAGTACCAAATGTTCTAATTTTTAAAAATCACCAATTTTAAATAAAATATAAAAGAGAAACACTGGGGGCTGGAGTGATAGCCCAATGATTAAAAGCACTGGCTGCTTTTGCAGTGGACCCAAGTTTGGTTCCCAACACTCACATGACAGCTAACAACAGTCCATAACTCCAGTTCCAGGGAACCCAATTCCCTCTTCTGTTCTCCTGAAACATTGCAGGACATAGGTGCACTTACACACATGCACACATGCAGGCAACACACGTATGTAGGCAATACACATAAAATAAAAATAATAAATAAAATATTTAAAACAATAAAAAGAGAAATGTTAATGTATACCTCCTTTACACTAAGCGAATCTCATTCTTTTTTTTAATTTTATTTATTTTTGTATGTGTATGAGTGTACTGTCTGCATGTAGGTCTGTGCACCCGTGTCGTGCAATGCTGCGGAGGTCTGAAGAGGGTCTCGGATTTCCCTGGAACTGGAGTTCTCCTGGAATTGGAGTTACAGACAGTTCTTAGCCACCATGTGGGTGCTGGGAATTAAACCTGGGTCCTCTGCAAGAGCTGTCGGTGCTCTTAACAGCTAGGCTATCTCTCCAGCCCGCGAATCTCATTCTTTATGAGCACATGTAGAATGGTACTTTGAACACTAACTTCATGTTTGTAATAGATATTCCTGTCTCTTGTTTTCTCAGTCTACTAGCACTTTTCATTCTCCTTAAACCAATTATTTTAACCCATTGCAGAGTAAATATTAGCCAAATGCTTAATGTTTTCAGTCCATATTTTTTTTTCACTTTTCTTAATTGTTTGACTTTGTCCTAAGTAGAACAACTTCCAGAGACCAACGACAACAAAGTGTCATAAACCGGCTGATCTGAGGGACTCAGTGCTGCACCTGGGGCCAACTAGGAAAAAACAAAATAAAGCAAAAATCACTTTTAGATGTTTCTGACATTTTAAAAGAGGATTTTATTGAGGTAATAAAACAGAGTGACTTTGTAGCAGTATTTTGTTACTAATTTCTCAAAGAATCTTTACCATTACCCTCTATTTTATACATACAAAGGACATTCATTATTAATGCAGATGAGACTGTCCTGAAAAGTAAATGTAAGGTAGTTGATCATATTTATTGTTCTGTCTGTACAGTCCAGGGAAAGAGGAAGCAATAACTTGGATGCATATAGTTCTCATAGGTATTTTTCTGTCCTGATCACTTATGCTACAAAGGCAACGAAGAATTATAGGCTGTAAACCACATGTTGATCTGATCATATACATGGGATTTGTTGTAATCTGTTAAGGCAAGACATGATTGTCATAGACAATATTGTATTTATCGACCTCCAGAGACAGGGACAAAGCGTGCTATGGGAAGTTCTGCCTCAGAAATGAAGCCGAGGGAATGAGGTAGAACAGGGACAGACCCTTCCTTGTGTTTTCCACATCCCTGTGGAAAAGGAGCAGGCAGTGTGTGCAGGCCTAGCGACGGGTGGTTTAATTCCAGGGAGCTCTGAGCTCCAGGATTTGTGCACATATTTGTATCTGGCATAGGGTTGATTATGGTCCAATGGTACCAACTATGGGAGCCTGACGAGGAGGTGGTTGGTCATATGGAGTCTGGACTAGTTGCTCTGTGTGATAAGATGGGGTCACTAGTGGGCTAATTGTTTACTCTTGAGGAATTGGCTCATCCTGTGAAAAGCCATTTCTTCAGGACCAGTGAGGCCCCAGATGTTAAAGCCTCAAAATACAGAAAGTAAAGAGACTTAACACATTTTTTTCTAGAGACACCCATTTCACACGTCTCAAATAGAATTTGGAAAATGTTCTTTTTTATAAACTTCAGACATTCTAACTTGATTTTCTTTCTCTCTCCTTCAGTTCCAACCTCTCTTTCATTCTTCTCTTGCCTTCTTCTCTGCTCTTTTCCCCTTCTTCTTTCATTACTGGTGTCAAGGCTACTGCCATGCTCTCTCGTGATGCCATTCTGCCCTGCATTTCCTCTCTGCCTTCCTGGTGAACCCCAAAACTTTTAAAATTCCTTTAATTTAGAAATAGAAAACATCTTAGAAGTAGGGAAGAAAAATTACAGAGGCAAATTTCTCCTTCATGAGTTTCTCCCACCCTCATTTTGTTTCTAATCCCCATGATTAAAAAATATTCAGCCACCCACAGTAATGTTATTCATAGGGATATGAATCAAGTTCAAAAAGAAGCTGCCGGTGAATCCCATTATCGGAGACCCTATTGCTGTGGTCACAGCAATCTTCTAGAATTCTTTTTTTATCAGGTTTGGTGTAACCTTTAATTAGCCAATTGGAGTCCTTTATAAACTGCCTCCTTGGTTCAACAAACTGTATTACCTGATCCATGATGGCCTGCTGGGTGGATACTTAGAATTCCAGAGACATAGCACAAACACAAGTTGGTTTGCTAATCTGTAATTATTTCCCTGTTTCCCTTCACACCAAATCAAAAAATTCCTGGCCTCCATTAAAATATTCTTTCTGCATTCTTCTCTTTTTCTTACTTTCACTCCTCTGAACTCCACACTTTGTGCAAGGCCTAATCAAGCTCTACCTGCTTCAAATAACCATCTTATTCTCACCCATATCCACTTTCCACACATTTATAATCATCAACTTTGATTTTATGTCCTTTGTCTCTTATTATGAATGCATTCTACTTCTCTTAACTTGCATGCTCCTTGAGAACAGAACCTTCACTTTTCATCCACTAGTGAGCTGGTCCAATAAATTGCTACTGTCATTTGTGCAGGCTATTTCTCTTTGCAGAGAATGTTGTCTGAGGAGATCATCTCTCTACCACTGGAAACTCAGCTCATTAAAGACCTCCATGATCATGGAGTCACTCCACGGGCCATAATGCTTTGTCTGAGCCCAACTGTACTTCAGCATTTGATCTGTCATCTGCCGCCTGTATCTGTTTCCACCACCATGGAGGAAGTGCAAAGACCTCACATGGCACACCCGCGATCCATGTGTATGTCCAGCATTATGAAGGAAGTATGTGTAGACGCCACATCTTGCACATCTATCTGTGCTCAATGTCTATTCCCGCCATCAAGGAGGAGGTGCAGAGACCACCCATCTGTGGTCTGTCCTCACCACCATGAAAAAGGTTCAGAGAGCATACCTTGCACATGGCTGAATCTCCAGTCTCATAGATTGTGACATATGTCAGAGGTCTCAGTGTATCTGAAGCATGGATATTCAACACAGGAAATCATAAATTCAACACCAGTGAATCACAAGTTCAATGCCCAATATTCTTTCTGGAAACACCATTTTTAGTATTTTGTTTGAATTCTTGTTTTCCTTTCTCAGGTACTTTACATTTTACCTACAGGTTAGTAAATCCAATCAATTCATTTGGGATGTTAGTGCTATTAGATAATTCCCTTCACCTTCATAATAATTCTTTCAATAGATATATAGATTTTGGGGTCCATTAGCTATCATGTATCTCCTGTTCCTAAGTTTCTGAAGCAATTTAACAACCATTTCCCTCTAGTCTGCAACTAAAATACTCTCTTAATTGCAATAGATAGATAATGGGTGCGCTTGTTTTTCTCCCTGGATTTACACCCATTCTCTATTTATAGCCTCCTGCTTCAAAGCTGGCAGGTGTGACGCTTCATCACTGGAAGGTATCATAAAAAGGTCGTTTTTAAAAAAGTTACACATATGCATATATGTATATTTAGCATCTCCTCTTTAAAATGTTCTGTATACAGAGATATATTCAGCAAAAGACTAAGATAAAACAGTCCATATCAAAACCCAAGCAGCTTGATGAAGAAATTGCATTTTTCCTTTTTCAGCCTCGTACCAGGGAGTGACCACCCAGCTGGCCTGAACCCTCGGCCCAGTCCTCCCACTTCTTATGATGGAGTCATTTATTTAGGCCATGTCAAGATGCCCTGATTGGATCGCTGTGTACAAGAGGAAAACTTCCTCATATAGATAAGCTGATTTTTCACGTTTGCAGCCCTTTCCCACATCTTCTCTATGCCTTATCTGCATTCATGATAAGAGATGCGTATTTTGTGAGTCAAAATCTAGTCACATTAATCATATTTCTCCCCCAGCTTAAAATTTTTGGGTCTCCAAATGTCTTATCTTTTGTATTTAGTTCCTCATGGTATCTTCCTCTTTCCTTTGTGTCTGCCTTTATCTCCCCTTCTGTGCTCCAGCCTTGCAGCTCCTCAGAGGATAGAGAACAGGCTGTGAGTGTTGTTCAGCAGGCGCACAATGCTGTGCCCATTCTCCCTTGCCCGGCTGGCTTATTCCTAATCATCCTTCTAGAATTTGTTCAGGGTCAACCCTTTTTATAAGATGCTTCCAGCTGTCCCTAAGAAGGCGTGACAATTTCCTCCTCCAGTCCCTACTGTGCTCTTCTCATGTATCTGTTATAATCCTGGAGGTGTTTTATCTACTCATGACTACTTGTTTTATTTATACCAAGTGCTATGTGCTCCTTTAGGAAAGGAACAATGTATGGCCCAGGGCTTTACTCCTAACAGAAGTGTGATGAATGTTTCTTGAACATTTAAGACAGGTATTAATAATACAATAAAATGCCATATAACATGAGCTGTGATCGAGATTTGGGACATAGGCATGGAAGAGGTGACTGGCAGCTCTGGCAGCTCCATCACAACACTCTAAATGGCCAGGATATAAAGACTCCTAATAGCCACAATAATCACAAACTGTGAGAGAGATTTTTCCAGACTCGGTTTTTGCCCTTGCACCACAGCCTTCCTTCTCTGGTCACTGCTCATGTTTCTTAACCTGAAGTGGAAAGATCAATGTGACCACATTTTAAGGAACAGCCAGAAAGAAGGTAGGTAAGGCATGGATGGACTAGGGTGAGGAACAAGGCAAAACAAACCTCCCTGGATGTGGGAGAATCCAGGTAAGACCAGATAAGGCAGGAACACACACACACACACACACAAAGGAAAAAAAAAAACAGTAGATTTGAGTATAGTGTGCTTAGAAGAATAAGAGAGAGAAGGGTCTTAAAGATGTGTCCCTTGTTTGAGGCTTTGCTGAGTTGCTAAGGATTAAAGCTAACAGATAAGGCACAAAACATCTAATCAAATTTGGATATAAATGTTGGGTGAGACATATACTAAGAAATGCCTAGATGCTTATTTGAAATTTAAATTTAACTAGTTGTCCCATTTTTACTGCTAAACAGCCCTAATCCTAGTAGCAGCATCTTTGATAATGGAGAACAGGAAAGAAGTGGTCAAGATTGGGCAGGGAGACCTGAGCATCATGTAGAACATGTTGAGTAAAGGTTACCTATAGGATACTTAGGTGTTGGGGTCTAGTAGACAACTGCTTAGGAGGCCAACAGAAGCATTCAGAGCACTTACGTAAGAGATTGAAATGGCTGAGTATGTAGAGTGGACAGAGGAGGGCTGTGTATGCATCTTGGAGACACCTAACTTTATAAAGTGTCACTGTGAGTTAGGGCTGGAGGGGGGCAGAGACAATGGGCAATGTGGGTGTCACAGAAACAATAAGAGATGCAGGTGTGTCCCTAATCTTGGTACTCAGGAAGGTGAGGAAAGAGGATCACTATGAGGCTAGCCTGAGCTATAATATATAATGAGCTCAATGAGGGCTTCTTCTATCTAGTGAAATCTTGTCTCAAAAATAAAAACAATAAAATAATTAAGGTATATGGGGGCTGGAGATATAGCCCCTCAATTAAGAGCACTGGCTTCACTTGAAGATGATCTTAGTTTGATTCCCAGCACCCACATGGCGGCTAACAACCATCAATATCGTATCTCCAGTTCCAAGGGAACCCAACACCTTCTTCTGACCTCCATGGGCACTGCATGACACAGGGGTTAATTCTGGGAAAGGTATAAATAAGAAGGTGGGTAGTAAGGTAGGGTATTGTGGTGCAGGGATAAGAACACTAATAATGTTTCAAAAAGCTCTGTGGAAACCTATAATTTTAGAAGCTTCCATACAAATATATGAGTTAAAGTGGAATTGTCCTATATAAAAAGACAATGCTTCTCCCTGATGCCATAGGTTATCAAAGAAAAAAAAATCCAGACCAAGGTGTGAGATTTTTCTCCTTTGAGTTTGTTCCAGTTTGCTTTCAATTGTTCTGACAAAACACTCTAACCAGTATCAACTTGGAGAGGAAAGGGTTTCTTCATCTGACATCTCCTGGGTCACAGTTCATCACTTAGGGAGCCCAAGTTAGGAACTCAGGGCAGGAACCTGGAGGCAGGAGCTGAAGCACAGGCAATGGAGGAATGCTGCTTACTGGCTTGCTTCCCTGGTCCATGCTCAGCCTGCTTTCTTATACAATGCAGAACAATCTTTTCAGGGTTGGCACTGCCCATGGTGTGCTGGACCCTCCCATATCACTCAACAATCAAGAAGATGCCCACAGACATGGCCACAGGCCAGTCCAATGGAGGTAATTCCCCAACTGGGACTCCTTCAACCCAGGTGTCTCAAGCTGACACTAAAGCTATCCAGCACAATTGATCCCTTGTAAACTTGGACACAAACTCATCACTGTTAAACCATAAGCTTTCTGAATTAGTCGCTTTTCTGTTGCTGTGATAAAACACCATGACCAAAGGAACTTATAAAAGGAAGAGTCTCTTTTAACTGTGGGCTCCTGCAGAATTAAAAACAAGTCAGGTGTACTTTTATTTTATGTGGAAGAATTGGGCACATTTGATCAAAAACCTTAGTCCAGCAAAGCATCTCAAACCTGAACATCTGGGATTTACGAGCGACCTTCTAGTCTCCAAAGGGTTTTGGCAGCCCCCCTTCTCTGGCTCTACACAGCTCCTCTTGAAGGGCCAGGCTGGCTTCATTCCATACCTGCTGTGGTTCTTGGTAGCCATCCCATGTTCCTAGCATCTCCAAAAAGCTGGGGTCTCTACTGAAACTGGCCTCTCAGGGTGCCAAGCCTCAGCTGCTCTCTGTGACCCCTGTAGGCTTTCAACACCAGAATCATGCGGGAGACCCTTACACATTACCAAGTCCTATTTTTCAGCTTGAGATGGAGGCTCAGGCCGCCTCTGGACTACAACTTCTATGTGCTGACGCTGAGGAAATTCTTCCCAGAAGGTTTCACCACAGTGATGTTGGTCTCTTATTACTTAACAGCTGATTTTTCAGCCCCAACTAACCAGCATCAATTGTCCCAGTTAAACATGGGTTTCATTTCAGATTCTGGTCTCATCTTAATCGCAGTTCATTCTTCAGCCCCAACCAACCAGAACCCATAGATTCTCAATTCAAAATATCATACAAGCAGCCTTGATGGCCTCCACTTCCCTTTGAAGCTTCATAAGCCAGGTCTCCTTTGTTTCCACTCTATCAACATAACTGTTCCAAGTTCCACAGCAACAGACTCTAGTAAGTCAGTGACTTTTCTAGCCCAAAGTTCCAAACACTTCCACAATCCTCCCCAAAATACCAAGGCCAGATCTGCAGGAGCAATAATCCACTCTGCTACTAATTTATATTCTAGCTTGCTTCTTCATTGCTGTAACTAAACACTCTGACCAATACCAACTTACATCTCCCATGACACAATTCATCACTTAGGGAACCCAAGGAACTCAGGGCAAGAACCTAGAGGCAGGAGCTGAAGCACAGGCCATGGAGGAACGCTGCTTACTGGTGTGCTCTCTTGGCCTATGCTCAGCCTGCTTTCTTATATAATACACAACAACCTGCCCAGGGTTGGCACTCCCCACAGTGGGCTGGGCCCTCCCATATCACTCAACAATCAAGAAAATACCCCACCAACTTGGCCACGGACCAGTCCAATGGAGACAACTCCCCAACGGAGGATCCCTCAATCCACATGTGTCAAGTTGACACTAAAGCTATACAGCACAGAGTTGCTGGTCAAGGAACCCCATAGACTCACAAAATAAAAAGGCTATTGAACTTGCTCTTGGTTACCCACCATAACTTGATCATAAGACCCTATTGCCAAAGATATCATACACTTGGGTCACAGGATATATAGAATTCAAGCTGGTACCGACCTAGATTCTTGTTTCCTAATGGCTGGAATTCACAGTGTGGAAGGTGCTTTACAAGCTGCTAAGGGAGAAGAGTCTCCAACAGTCTTACCCAGATATGAACCATATTAGCAACTGCAATGACCAACCTAGTAAGATATTCCCATTGGTACAATAGTGGCATGAGTATTATGGGGTAACCAACTGCTTCCTGTCTTCTACAAGAGAGAGCGCAAGCTTGCTGCTGTAAACCTGACCAAGAACCTGTGGCTGAAGAGGTCATAACCCTGGGAGAGAATCCACTATTTTGTTAAATGGACATGCTATCAAATTGTCTTCTCGATAGGCTCTCTATACCCATTGGTTAGTGTATCTCTTCAGTCTCATCAGAAAAGCTTACTTTTGTAGCACACGGCAATTAAAGACCTTTAGTTTTTTCTGAGTGCAGAGAATGAGCAAAGTAGAGTGCTCAGTTCTAAATGAGATATCTATACCATGCCCCTTTACCAATTGGCTCAGAGAATATTGGAGAAGGGGGTGGAAATACTGTAAGACCCAGAGGTTATGGCGGACAGATGCCAGACAGTATCTTCTGGACATATCAAGGCCATTGCATTCATGAACTCAGTGACTGTGGTTGCCTGCACAAGACCTATAGAATATCAATCCTGTCAAAATTTGCAGACTCAAAAAAGAACTCATAAACTCCTATCCTTAGCTGAGGAGCTTTGAAAGATGCAAGCTGCTGAGGCTGGGAGAGGCAGTTTTCTTCAAGGAAGTGTCCCCTGTTGGGGTGGGCTCTAGTGGGTGGCTTAACACTATGCATAAGGACAGCAGTTATTGGACTCAAATGGGCTGTGAAAAGAGAATATGAAGTTGGGAGGGAGATATGGGATGGAGGTAGACTGGGGGAGTTGGAAGAGAAATGAGTTTGATATGGTCAAAACACATTGTATAGATATGAAATTATCAAAGAATGAATAAAAATTGAGTTGTGGGGGAAGAACCTTCCTGGTATCATAATATCTGCTCAATATTTTCTGCTTTGGAATATAGAAAAACTGCTGAGCCTGAGTTTCTTAATGCTGCCTCAAATCATATCTGATTATAGCCACATCAACTTGTCTAAGAGATAATCCCAGGTACATTTCCTATTTTGCCACAAATGTAGATCTTTTACTATGACAAATATTTCCATGGAATCCAGTAAACTATAGCTCTTAAGACAAACCTGGTCCACCTCTAGCTTTTGTGAACAAAGTCTTATTGGGACACAACCATTAAAATAAAAATAAGCAACCCCAGTGTTGAGGAGATGACTCAGTGGGTAAAAACATTTACTGCCAAGCATGAGAACCCAGAGTTCAGATACCTAATACCCAGGCAAAATCCAGACACGCAATACACACTGGTATCTCCAGTGGTGGGAGGTGGTAGAGAGGGGCTGGGCATGGAGACAGAAGGCTCACTGGGGCTAACTTTCCAGTAGCCTAACAGAATACCAGCAAGCTTCAGGTTCAGTGAGAAAACTTGCCTCAAGGAACAAGGAGGAAAAGAGTAGAGGGATCTACAATGTATTCCTCACCTTTCTGTAGCCTTGGCTTGCATAGCCATGCACACCTGCACACAATTGTACACACATGGATACAATCACACCCACACACATCCATCTCTCCTCTACACACACCAAAAGAGCAATCTCACTAGTGCTCACTAAGTGACCACATGCACACATAGTCATTAAATATCAAGGGTTTAATGTACCCATAAGTCCCAAATTTGTTTTGTTCCCACACTGAAAACCTAGGAAAGTGAGTTTTCCTTGCTTGACTCTAATTTTTTTAATGGAAAGAGTAACTACAGTCACCATCTTAATGTCTTCCAGCTGGGCACAGCTGTCCAGACTGACCCTCTGTGAGGGCAGCCTGTGTATTCTTCTGGAAGTAGCAGACTTGATCTGCACATGCCTACTGCCTACCCACACGTTTTCAGGGTACATGGGATGATATATGATACTCAGCCTTGCCAGATTTTCTCGTTAAAACAATGTATACAATAAAATGAAAATAACGATGCCATACCTACTGTGTAACCACCTGTCAGTAAATTTATGAACAATTAGAAAATGAAAGTACTTTCCAGAGAGCAATTTGCAAATGCAATAAAATGCTCATTTTTTTCTTCAAAAAATATAATAGGACAACAACTTTTCACTGTTTTTCCCCTAAAACAGCTTTTGCAGCAATGAATCAGCTCTGCTTGGTTGTAGGTTAACATTTCAGTTCTTCCAAATGTGCTAGTTGGGCCAGCATTAGGTAATGAAGGATTTTCAGTAGTATTTTCAGTAGAAGGGACACTCTGAGCCAAGGCTGTCTTATTTTTCATAGGTAGCCACTTGTCAATAAACTCTGGTTAACTTATGGTGTCTCCAGAACTCTACCACTAAAAAACAAACAAAAACACAAACAAACCAGGTGTAACCTCTTCCTTCCTGGAGTAGAATGTGAAGCCGACATCCAAGTCAAAGCAAAGTGCTTTCCTACCTTTGACATTTTTAGCAACTAACCCAAGGTGTCCAACATCCCACACTAACAAAAAGTGATCATCAGAAGTACTAGAATTTTTCATTGTACATTATGTTGAGGGCAAAGTCTTTGTCTTACACTTCATTTTACATTCTCTCTCATTGAAATTATTGCCAGAATTGGTATTATTTCTAACTTAGTTGAGCAAAGTGACATGCAAAGAGAGAAAACGAAGGGCCTGAGGTTGCACACTGAAGCAGTAGGGCAAGACAGAAGCCAGCCTTGCCAGGCCACACCTGTGACTGGATCCACTGCAGGATGACACGTTGTCAATCTCAGTTAAGTCAGGGGAATTTGTTCCATAAGAATTCAGGAGCAGTGGCATACCACTATCTCTAGAACAGAATGGGTCCACTTGCAAAAGGCATTTTCTTATAGACAATCTTATCTCCTGGGGCTATGACACCCAACAAGGTCTTTCTCAGCCCCGGTTCCTGTTTTTCTGTGTTTCTTCTCCACTGAGATCAGCTCTCCATGGCTGGCCGGCCAAAGCCAACAGAGTGGATGTCACTGGCCTCCTGCAGTTGTGAAAACATCAATTTCCCAGCAAAGCCATGTTTTTCCTCAGAGCAATTGGCTAGCAACCTCTCTCCCTCTACTATTTCATCTCCTCCTTTTAATCTTGTTTTATTTTTATTTCTTAGCTCGAGTCCTCCTTTCTGTGCATTTCGTTCCTTCAGTGGCCTTTTCCTAGATTCCCACGCGCTTCTCTCTCCTCTTTTCGTGCTGGCTCTTTTATAAGAGGCCTCTTTTTTCAGTTTTCTTTGTTGTTTGACTCCTCTTTTTAGGGTGCCTTTCCCCTTGATTCATGTTATTCTCCCTGAGATTTTTCACTTGTCACACGATGGACTTGAATTTTGATCTTTTATGCTAGACTTAAAGCTTTGTCATCCTTCGGTGTTTTCCCTGAGAGTCAATTTTTCTCCCTCATCATTCTTCGTGAAGCAGAAAGCAAACATTTTCAGCAGTCGAAGGGCTCCATTTGGCAGCTTGTGTTTGGCTCAAATGTTTGCTCCCTCTTTGATCATCAATTATTTTAATTGTATCTGTCAAGGCTCAGGGATAGACGGAGACAGTGGAGGGCATCTTTTCTAGTAATTGCAACTAGTCCTTTCCTTGATGTGTCTAAAAGATTCCTTGAAGGAAAAAGCCATTCCAAGACTCTTAAAAGAATCTAATGTACAAAACCTAAATGTGGGGGTTTGGTTCTCTTAATCTTATCCATGTGTTTCCAAGGTAAATCTGACATTTATTTAGTAAAATTCTCAGGAAGGAACTTCTCTCTCTCTCTCTCTCTCTCTCTCTCTCTCTCTCTCTCTCTCTCTGTGTGTGGTGAGTATGTGTTCATGTGCACTCATGTATATGATTGAAGTATAGCTATTATGTGAAAAAGGACATCGACTTTAAATATAAAACATAGGGGTCCGGAGACATGGCTTACAGGTTATGAACTCTTGTTCTTCCAGAGTTTGGTTCAGAGGACCAGAGTTTGTATATCAGCAACCATATTTGACTGCTCACAAACACTTGTAACTCCAAATCCACCGGGTCCAACATCCTCTTGGGAATTCCATAGATGCTACAGAACAGAACATGGAATACACACACACACACACACACACACACACACGCACACACACACACACATGCATGCACGCACACACACACACATACAAATCTTTAAAAAAATAAATGTCAAACATTAAAGTTTACATGTGCATACACTCATGAAACGCCCACACATATCAACATATAAAATATTCCATTATTCTAGAAGGTTATTTTATGTCCTTGTCCAATTAATGCTGCCCCAAAAGATTGCCACTGTTGTAACCCTACCGAACTCCATGTGAATGTTATCATAATAATTTGCTCTTTCTCTTATGGCCAGGCTGTTCTTCACTGAATATATCCCGACCTATGCACCCATTTTCTCAAGGATGAATACTAGGTAGTTTTCAGTTTTTGCCTATTTTAAATAAAGCTACTATGAGCATTTTTCATCCTGTCTTCTGCTATATCCATGCGGTATTTTTTTTCTTGGGAAAATACACAAAAATTGAATTTGAAGATTATCAAATAGGTATATATTTAGTTTTAATAGCAATTACTAAACAGCTTAAAAACATACTTGTGGCTACTCCCAGCAGTAATGTTTGACTATTTCAGTTGATCTACAGTCTCTTCAAGTTGGTATTGTAAGTCTTTTTAATTTTTAACCATCTGGTAGGTAAGAAAGGAGGGTAGAATTTTAATACTAACTACACTGACTAAATATGCCAATCACCCAAAACTGTTGTGTATTGGGTGTATCTTAAATTAACACTCAAATTCTTTTGGATTGCTTGACTCCCAAGCCTTTGCCTGCTCATTCAGCCTCCTCTGTCACTGAGGCTGGCCAGCTCCATGCTGAACTTGTATTTTCGGGATCTTAAGCTGACCACTGGAGTCACCACAGCCTCTGGACACTGTGACACATCCAACTTCAAAGAAAAGCTGTACTTCGGGTCATGGGCTCTGGATTGCTCAGGGATTGCTCTAAGGTGTCTTCTGCAGCAATGACTTGGGAGATCTCATTCCAGAGGACTAAACTTACTCCATGGAGAAAGGGGGGTCTGAGGAGGAGGGGTCGGGCCAGTGAAGCTCCTTTCATCTTTTGTTATAACAGTAAGTAGCTTCAAGGCACATCCTCTTTGTAGGCTGTGTGTAGACTTCCTAAAGAGCTGACCAGAAACCCTTTGCAGTCTGTACACTCTGTTTTACCTCCCCTCCCCCACTACAATGGACAGTACCTCAAATTGTGAGCCAAAATAAGACCTTCTCTCCTTATCTTGCTTCTTAAATGCATTTTGTCACAGCGACGAGAAAAGTACCTAATATCGTTCCCCTCAGCCTTTGCTCCCTCTGCCGTGTAATTTAGACCATGGTGTGCTTTTCAATGAATAGCTAATAAGACAGTAAACTAATTTTGCAGTTTCTCTAGCAGGTGAGTACCATCCCATCTTAAGCCACTTCACTAGTGTTTTCTTGCTCCTTTCTTTCAGAATCTCTTCTGTGTAGATATCACCACTCTTCCTGCCTTTGCTAGCTTTTGTCTGTCTGACATTCTTTCATCTAATGTTTGTTTAACATCAGGCACTGTGTTGGATACTAGAAATAAAACAATGGTTATTAGTGCCACAGTCTCTAGCCTTATGGAACATGAGGACTGGCGGGTAGGGATGTAGTTGCTAAAAAATAGGCAGGTATAGATAATGGTAAAACAAGTACCCTGAAAAGATCTGGAGAATGCCATATGAGCCCACGTGGTGTGTCTCACCCACTTGGGAAATATTTAAAAGGAGATATTGATAGGGAAGTGTCAGATGAGGCACAACCAGGAAGATATCCATAATCAATGAGGTGAATGGGGAGTGAAGTACGTTTGGTGGGGAAGCTGGAAACGTAGACACTGAAATAGGCATGAGTGGTGACTCTCCAAAGGTTGATGGTTCAGGATCAGGCCTGAAAGGAAGCAGAGTCAGAGCGCTAATCAGCAAAGGCCATTTTGTAGGCTGTCATTAAGGCACAGAGAGAATAAGGCTTCACACTCTGTGTGTGCACCACCAACACATGTGCATGCAGGTGCACCGAAGACTTTCTTAGGACATTATGGCTCCAAATGCAATTAGAAGTGGTCATGAGAAGATGTGAATTGGTCATCAGAAATGGAGAAGATAAAAAAGAAAAGTTATTCTTTAATAAGTAAGGAGATCAAGATAATGGTCAAGTTCTAGAGATTAATAGCAGAGGGTGTTATATTACGTTACGAATGCACTTGTAAGTGTGGAAATGTACACTTTCAAATGGATAAAATAATACATTTTATGCTATTACAGTATTATAGAAGAAGGTAAAGAGCCAGTATGTATAAGCAGTAGTTTCTGTAGGAATTTATGTGACTGACAATGGTCATTATAGAAAACTTCTGGTAGTGGAAGTGCTGAGAAGTAGATAGAATTGGGAAATATTTTTGAAGAATGGTTTTGGCATGATAGATATAAGCTAGCTCTCTACCTAATGCCTCGTTCTCTTTTTCTGGATACATAGCTAGACTGTATTTTCTAGCTCATCAGGAAATTATAGCCAAAGAGTGTGAAAGCCCCATAAACATTCCATTGCTTAGAAGACTGGCCTATAAAGGAAACAAATAACCTCCCCCAAAGAAACACAGCTTTTATATTCAGTCTTCGCCTTTCTCTCCAGCCTGCCTGCTAGATGTCTCTGACACAAGTTGATATTCTCCTTATGTTCTAAAGATGATGGAGCCCACATCAACTTCTATTCCTGAATGGCAACATGGACTGTGAACCTTTACTCTCCCCTGTTTCCCCAAACTATAATATATGAACAAGAAACTGAATTTTATTACTGTAAGTCACTAAAATGTTAAGCTAGAAGATGCTGGAATTGCCTTATTTGGTGCCTGTTATGCACTGAGTTTTGCCCTCACAAAAGTCACATAGAAACATAACTCTAATGACATAGTCTTTAGAGATATTCCTTCTGGGAGGCAATTACACACACACACACACACACACACACACACACACACAGGTGCACAGCAAGAAGGGCAGTCAGCAAAGCAAGGATAATGTCATCCTCACAACCTACCTTTCTGGGACCTTCACCTTATCCTTGAATAGATACTAAGCTCCAAGAATTGTGAGAAAATATATTTCTGTTGTTAGGCCACTAACCCTGTGGCATTTGGATATGGCAGCTCAGATATTCTGTGATGGTGACACTGGCTTAAGAGTTAAAGAAGACAGGTGTGTAGGACCATGGTTGTGATTCTGGCTCATGGACCTAGATGCTAGGCAGTGCTGAATGGTAGGATGGGGACACTGGTGGAGTGGAGGACTAAGATCAGTCCTGGATGTATTAACTCTGAGGCACCCAGAAGAGACCAGGTGACACTTCAGGAGAATGAACAGACTCAGCAGGCCTTTTGCTAAATTTAAGTAGTATTTTCTCATTGTTTTGTTTGTATTGTAGCCCATCAAACATGATAATTTCTTTTGAGTTTTCTCATTTGCCCAATAGTCTCTAACATGCCAGGAAGACAATAAGCATTGAATGAATAAGTATAAAATTTAATCAATTTCCTGGATATCCAAGGGGCGAAGACCTGCCTAGGATATCTTAAGATGTGTAGGGACAGAAATGCTAAAAGTTTACTTCTTATCTGATGTACCATTTTCAAAAGCAAACGTTTTTCGGATTTGATGTAAACAACATAAAAAAAACTCCATAATTATGATCATTCTTTTCTTTGTTGATGTTCTAATTTTCTCAAAAATATAAATATAAGAGCAAACATGGGGCTGGAGAGATGGCTCAGAAGTTAAGAGCACTGGCTGCTCTTGCAAAGGACCCAGGTTCAATTCCCAGAACCCACATGGCAATTAACTGTAAGGACAGACCCCAATGGATGTGCAGAGAGAAACCAGGCCGTCAGGAGGAAAGTTTCCTGTTACCGCCCAAAGTAGCTAATCCATGGCTCGCTTAACCCTGCCCACAAGCAAATGTTCAATGCTGTTGTCTACGTGACAGTTGGCAGGTTTCACTGCCCACCAGCAAATGTTCAAAGCTGTTGCCTACGTGACAGTTGGAGGGTTTCGCTGCTCGAGCGGGGAACTATGCCATGTTAATTGTTAAGCCCATTGGATAATAGGTAAGGCATGTCTAAATTGATAGGTTACAATTGTATGTGTTAATACAAAATGATTGGCCAAAAAACGTGGGCTTCAGGACAAAGGCCTGAAGGACCTATAAATGTAACCTGACTCCTTGGTTCAGGGTCTTGCTAGCTTATCCCTGGCTTGACCCTGGCTTGCCAGCCTCGCAATAAATGCCTGTTTGCATATTGCATTCTTTGCTGTTCCTTTGTCGGTGCGGGGATTTTTGGACTCGGGTTCAAATAAATCTAACATAACAACTGTCTATAATTCCAGTTCCAGGGATCCCATGACCTGCCCCCTTATGACCTTTGAGGGCATGAGCAACTTGGCAATATGCTCATATACACAACGTAAAAATAATAAATTAATTTTTAAAAAGAGTAAACAGAATATGGAAGGTTAGTTTAATTTTCTGTACATTTTAGGTGCTCAGGTGAAAGCAGCTAAGCTGTTGGCTCTCCAATCATGTAACATATAGTGTTAGAAACTGTAGAAGCAATCCTATGAAGTCAAATGGTGATGTTTTCCACTGGTCCTCAGTGTGTAGCACAGGGCCTAGTGAGAAGATGAGTAATAGATTACCAGACATGCTCTCACAGAGTAGATATTTATAAGTACTTGGTGAACGAATATATGAAATAATGGACAGACTATGATATAAATCTGTACATTATATACAAATGTACAATTATAAATTATATATGTATATACATTTTTTCTTTTTGTAGAAGATAGTACAAAGTGTTATACTTTCGGAGATTAAAAATCTAAAACTTCAAAGAATGAATGAATTTCAGAGACAATATATTTCGACATCTTTATTGAACATGAGACAGATACCATGAAGTTAATCATGTCTGACCACAAGTAATGGATATCGGAGTCATTTTCTTGATGCTTTAACTCTCTACATCACATTCCTACAATGAGGTGATTATTTCGTATGAAGAGTGTTTTACAAGACTCTTATATTTAACATATCCTGGCAACATGATGCACCCTAAGGGCCCTGTTTTGCTCAGAAGGAAGGAATACGCTGCCTGATGGTCTAAAGATTCACTTCAGCAAGAGGTGGATGGAATATGCTAAGAGAGTAGGGGAGGGTTTATAGTCTCAAGGAATGGAATGATGTAGCAGCTTGCCAGCAGGTGTGCTATCAAAATCAAGAGGCAGCATCGCTTCTTTCACCTATCTACCTGCAAGGTGACAATCAGATGCTAGACAGCAAGGCCCGAACCTAACTGGATGACTCTTGTATTCGGAGCTATTCCTCTGATATCTGGGCCCATCTCTCCTCACTCTGAATCCCACTCCTGCATGGGGAAAAGCAATCATTACCTAGTTGTGATCTCTGAAACTTAAGAGTTGCTCCTGAATGCAAACAGTATCTTCTCACTGCAAGAAGTAGAAGAGTGCATAATCAACATGTTTGCAAGCCAACTCTATGCAAATGCATTCAAATGCCCTGACGGAGTTGGCTTGGCCCTCAGGCCTTCCCAGAAAGCCTTTCCTGGCTGCAGAGTTGAGCACTGCCTGTTTAAGGAGAGGATTAAGAAAAGGGAGTAGAGAGGAAACAAGAGATAACTTTAGAGTTCTCAAAAGAAAGAGAGGTTAGTGCAAGCGCCAGATGAATCAGCAAGCCTGGACTCACAGAAGCTGCTGTGGTCACTTGTCATAGTTTTTCTTCACTGTAGCTGCTACCAAGGGACCATTCACTCAGCACAGACAGGAAATCACTGTGAGGCAATAGTTTTTTTTTTTTTTTGAGGAAAACGGGAGCATGTTCCAAATTGTATTACACCCAGAAATTGTTTTCCCCTTCTTAATGTCAGCGAAGTCTATAAAACCTCTCTTCTTGTAGCCACAGTGGGCACTTTGTAGCAGATATTTCTGCTAAGCTTTAGAAGAACCTGGTCTTACTGGCAGAGTTGCCCTTGTATTTCACAGACCTCTAAGGATCAGGGCAAGATGTACGTCCTGGGTGCTGAAGTGTTAAAGACACACCATTAGCCACCAAAGGTATTGAGCAGTGTGACCAGCATTTCAAACATCAGTGGATAGCTTGGTAGGATGGAAGGAGCACTAGGAACCCTGCAATACCCTGGAGAGTTCCTGTACTCCTCCTGAATGAAGAGCTATGTGCTTTGAATTAGGCCAGTCACAGAAAGACAAATGCCGTACCTCCTCACAGTATGCGGAATCTGAAAGAAATGACCTCATGAGAATACAGAGTAACATACTGGTTACCAAAAACCTGGGAGGGGCGATGGGAATGGGGAGAGGCTAGTCAAAGGATATCATGTCAAAATTACATTGGATCAGTAGGTTCTGGTATTCGGCTACATGGTAGGATGGCTATAATTAACAGTAATGGGTTGCATATTTCAAACTATGTAGAAAGATGGGTTTAAATACTCTCACTACAAATGGTAAGTGTATGAGGCATGGATATGCTGATCAGTTTGACTTGATCATTAAACAATGCATACAGGTACTGATGTATTTCATCACATTGTGCCCCACCAGGTACACACTACAGCAACATCTATATAATGTGTAATTTGCAGGTAATTTTCCCTGCCCATATATGCCTAAATCAATTTGTTTCAATTCACTTCAATGACATATTTTCATCCTTTTTATCATTAAATATTGATTGATTTCTCAGACACATTCAATAAGTATTTTTGAGCATCTAATCAATTTTAGTCCTATGCCGTGAAGTAGAGATAAACCTTTTTGCCCACACGGAGGTAATAACTTTGTCCCCATCCTCATGATGTTTGTGGCTTAATAGGAAGTCAGACATGAATGGAAATGGCCCGAGCATGGTGTAACAGCCACACGCAGAAGCTTCAAGAGTGAGAAGACCTGAGATGGAGTGGTATCTCCAGGTGTTGACCATGGAGGGCCCTGTGCTGGACAGGGAGGAGTGGGCACTGGGACATTTCCTGTAGGGCAGAGAAAAAGGGCTAGCTGACCAGGCCCAAGCTGATTAAGTACTACAGGGGTCCCTGAAAGGTGGGGAAAGAGCAGTGGACTCTCAGGAAGATTTCTGTTACTATATCAGATGCCTAAAGGGATCAGAGGATAAGAAAAAAAGGGTTATTTTGCCTCTGTTTAGGTGTCCAGCTTTGATAGTGCTCCATGGCTTGGGGATCTTCAGTGACAGAGCACAGCATGGTGGAAGCGTATGGAAGAACAAATTACACAACCCATGGCCAGGAAGGGAAAGAAGAAACAACTGGACTGGCTCAAAGACTCATGTCATATCCCAGTTCCTAGAGTCCATCATCTCCTAAGAGCACCAAGTTGGGCACTAAGCCCAGCACATGGATCTCTGGGGGACAATTAAGGTCAAACCAGCATTTCCTCATCACCCTGTCCTCCTGTTCCTCTCAGGACCAGCTGGGCACTATAGCCTGTGGTGAAGGCCGAAGGCAGAAAAGTGTTTGCCTACTCTGCTCCCTGGCTCTTTTGGGTTGTAGTGAGTAGGCCAGCTGTAGCCCAAGTCATGGATCCAACACAGTCTGGCTTCTCTCATGGGATGGACAGTTGGTTTGTGCAGTCCCCCGGGCTCTCCAGCTGCCAGCTTTTGTCAACTGGCAAGACTCAGGTGGAAAAGCAAAAGAAGAGCCCAGTCTCAGAGGCATCTGGTCTACTTTACTCATAAAAAAAGCCCAGAGTGATGCTGAAGTGATGTTGGTTTGAAAGATCATGAATATGTATGTTCCTTAGGGGCAAGTTAGCCAAAGACAGGGGCTCAGGGAACTGCAGAAGAAATGGGCTAGAACCAGACTTCTGACCACAGTCAGAACCTGTTCTTGTCCAATTGACCCTCTTTCTTCTGTCTCTTCTTCTGCCCACAGCTGCCGCCTTCTTCCCTGTTGATCAGGAGGCTGAAACACTCACTTTAATACTCTTGGTTTTGAGGTACTTCTGCTTTCTGCTTGGTACTTTTTCAAAGTGAGTTCTTTTTGAAAGCTGCCTGGGCACCTGCTGATTGCCCCCTGGTTTTTCTTAGAGCAATCCTTGGGCATCTTTTTAATGGCCTGACCTTAATTGCATTTTTCTGTGTGTGCCATGGCAGTCAGCATGTAGTTTAATAAAACATTTTCCAGCTGTTGGGCCCATTCTTCACTCCCCCCTACATCTTATGTGGTAGAAGATTTTAAGTCCTATTTTTAAGGTGATTGATTTGGTATGTTTTCCACTTTCTTTCCTGCTGTGGGGACATTTTGCCTCTATGTGTGATAATTCTTTTAAAGGAACTTTGATTTTCTTGTCCCTCACTTTCTGCCCTGCTGTTGCAGAGCCAAGGACTGGGAAGCTTTAGTCCTTGAGGAGCTATTTTGCCTTTTCTTATTGGGTAACAGCTGTTGGTACTTTGGATCAGCGTGGCTAGGGCTCAGGGCTTGTCACTTAATACTCATGTCCATGGGGCATCGAAAATGGGCACTTGGGGATGTATGTGCTATAGCCAGAGCTTTACTACTTTTCCCCCTTTTAAAAACTAAAGAGTGGACTCTTATTTTATTTTTTATTTCATGTCATTTTATTTTGGGCGTGATAACAGTAAAAGGGAATTTGTCCCAAACAAAGAGATTCATTTAAAACATAAGAGTGAACCCATAAACATGTATTCTCAGGAAACTCTAAGCTTTTTATATCTTACCATGTTCCATTCATGCTGTAATGTGAGCTAGTTTCTGAAAGAAAGCGAAGACTTTGATGAAGACTTCTCAATTAATTCTCCTTTGGCATCAAGTGGCCCGATTAACCTTCTGATGGGCGGGGAGCATTCCTGTTCCTAACATCATGACATTGGCTGAAACTCATCTCTTGCTTTTAAGGATTCTCTACCTCTTTGGTCTTCCTTCATGTTTGCTCTCGCTCTGTGACCATAGGTCCCCTAAGATAGCTTCAAGTTTCCCATCCATCTTGCTATTCAATGTCTGCTTTACTCAAAGTTCCAGGCCAATTTTCACTCCTTTACCCACATTCCTGACCTGCTTAGATTCTTCTGGAAAGATACATCCAGCATTCTCTCTGTTTTCTTGTTGCTATGATAAAATTATTTGACAAAAGCATTTTAAGGGAGAGTTTATTTTGGTCCCGAGCTAGAGGTTACAGCCCACCATGGTGGGAGAGGCACTGCAGGAGGAGTTTGAGCAGCCGCTCGCATAGCATTCACAGTCAGGAAGCAGGGAGCAATGATGCTTCTGCTCACCTAGCTTTCTCCTTGCAGTGTAGAATTTCATCCCAGGGAATGGTCGGACCCACTTTTAGGGTGGATTGTCCCACCTCAATGAACCTAATCAAGATATTCAATCAGAGTCAGGGCCACAGACCAACCTAACCTGGATAATCACTCCCAGGTGTGCCAGGAGGCTTGTCCCCGAAGTGATTCTAGATTCTTTCAAGTTGGTTTTCAATATTAACCCCCAGAAGCATCAAATTCATCAGTGACTCCTATTCTACCAAGCACATTTTACCTGTGTTGGAGAGGTATGTGATAAGAACTTTGTGTGTGTGGTTTGAGAATAATAAATGAAGGCACATCTCGACATTCTGGATCATTAAATTAACTGTTAACTTCATATTCAAAGAGGACCAAACATTCTTTCCTCTGCAACCTGTGCTTTGGATAGGGTGTAGGTTTTCTTCTGTGATGACATAGAAGGCCACATTTGGGTTTTGGACAGGATGCTTAGATTCATTTGGATGCATTGTTTGGCACTTCTAGGACACCCTTATACCAAGTTATAAATTCACTTAGAATCTGTGCATCCCCTAAAAGTTCTAATAACTAAAGGAGCCAATAGCAATTTTATAATTAATGAGTGTCTCCCTTATAATTATTGAGCTTATTCTTTTCCAGTATTGACCTCAATTTAGCTGGCATTCTGAGTGCAGGATTTCTGCAGGGTTGGTAACCACCATTCACACATCATGTGCAGGGTACTCTCTCTCTCTCTCTGTTTTAAACTATCAAAAATCCTCTGAAAATCCCCAGTTCCCAAGTGATGCATGGCAAACTTATCTAAGGACTGTCAGCTTCCCATGTAACTTTTGAGTGTATGAGTTCTATATGAACAGAAAGTAAGGAATAATTAAAAACATAAAAAAGAGGAAGAAATGAAGAGAGAAAAGAACTGGAAGAGAGAATAAGATCTCAATTTCAGCAACATCTTCTTCTAAAGCTGTTTATGATAGAAAGAGGATTAGAGGGCTGGAATTCCAGCTATATTAAATTAAACCCCAGACCCCTGTTTTCAGACACATGCCGGCCTGGGAACATCAATCCCACCATGACACAATAGCCCCTGGGAGAAGGAATCCTCTTGGCAGTGTGCCACTCGCCTCTTATAAACTGTTAACTGTGGTAATGAACCAATCCAAGAGACATATTAATAATGACATGAAGAGACACGTTTATTGTTGATTGTTGAGATGGTGGCAGATTTATTGCCAGCTTGCCAAGAGGGAGGGCTTGGCCCAGCAATGGTGCAATTAAAAACAAATTGAACACAGGGACGAAGAATCAATAATCTAACAGGGCAACTTTTAGTTTGCAAAATACAAATATAAATTAATTGACCTGAACACAGTTGCTAACTGGCCGTTAATGTCTGCTGGCTGGCCAATCAGAGCACACAATCCACCCATTAAATTCACTGCAACAGCCTGGGTTTGTGCATTTCCAGGGTATTTACCCTGGCAGTCACTGGGGCTACCTTATTTGGGGGTGATTTCTAATGCCAGCAAAGGAAAGTGACTCAGTGAGAAATCTTCCCAGGGGCTCTAAAATTATGGACTATTTTCACAGATTTCTCTAAGAATTTATTTATTCAGCAGATACAATGTTGATGCCTGCAGTGTAGCGTGGTCAATCCTGGTCAATCCGAAGCACAGGGAAACAGAGGGACTAAATCCAGGCATGCTGCCATTCCTGCTGTGGCCTCCAATCAGCTCCAGTGTGTCCCCTAGCAAAGTCACCCTTAGAGATGCTGATTCTTTCATAAGAATAGCTGACGATTTCCTCACCATTGTATAAAATGCCAATTAAAGCATAGTTAGGATGTTTTGATATTATTGCTATGAGTCAATAAACCCTCATATAAACTTCTTAAAGATCCGTTTACATGGCCATGCTAATTTCAACTGGTATCCCTAAGCTGTTCCTGTATAGATAATTATGGAGAAACTTCTGGCTCTTGTCTTCAAAGAAATTATAAAGCAGGGGAGGGGGCAGGAAGAAATTTAGACCAACCAATAACTGAACTTTTATTAAAAAGTTGCAACTATCACAAGGCAGTTCAGGCAACTTCTTAATGATTGGAGTTTCTCAGACACTCTGTAGCTCTGGGATTTAGCAACTCTAGAATTATGTTGTACAATATGAAAGACACTAATTTGCATGACTATTTCAAATGAACCCATTTAAAAACTAAGGAAGACTTAGAATTCAGCACCCTTGTTGAATAGCTGTATCTCCAGTTCTCAGTGGCCTGTGTGTAGCCGCCAGCTCTCGGGGTTGAAGAGAACAAATACAGGCATTTCCTTCATGACAGAGGTCGAGCAGGGAACACTGTTTTCTAGGATTTGGAGATTTAGAGAGAAACAGAATAGTCAAAGTTGATCAAGTTAGAGGGATGGAAGAAGTGCTGGGTGCTGGGTGCTGGAAATGAGTGGCTGTAAGGAGAAAATAGAGTACTGGTATGCAGGATGCAGGAATGGAAAATGGGGACTGGCACTAAAAAGGTAGGCAGGCCCCTGCAGCACTCAGCACGTGCAAGGATGATCTAAGAGGATTTGACAGTTTCATTATCAAAAACAAGTCATTAATAATTTACCATATATTTCAGGATAACTAGTATGGAGGATTTTGAATGTTCCCAGCACAAATAAATGATAAGTGTTTGAGGAAATAGATCTGCCAATTTCTCAGATCCAATCATTACATATTGTTTACATGTACTGAAATGTCACAGCATGCACCATGGAAATGCACAATTATAAGGCATCCATTAAAATAAAATATATTATTTAAAAATTCAGGAGTTTAAGTGGCATGATCAGATGTGCTCATCAGTAATGCTAAGGCAACACTGTTAAAATGGCTTAAAAGGGTGGAAATATTAACTGTTGGTATCAGTCAAGATGAGACAGCTCAAAGCCAATGGAGAATGGGACCCGGCAGTGTGGTGGTAGTTAAGGAAGCAGAAGAGAGAGGAGTAAAAGGAGAGCTTAAGCCAAGGTTTTGTGTTTCCATGAATAGGACGGTGAATTCCAAAGGGACAATAATTTGGGGGTAAAGAAGGTAAGTTGAGCATGGAACATGTGAATATGGATATGGGATGCTCAAGATGAGGAGCTCAGGACAGAATGAAGTTACAGTTACCAAGATGAATAGAATGGAAAGAGAGGGGAGGCTTTCGGAAGACCTCCCTCTGCCTTGGAGCTGCTCAGCTGCAAAGCCTCACAAAGAGGGGAGGACCAAGGACAATACATGAACTGCCCATGACCTGGGTCCTGAGGAGACCTGTGATGCAGAGGAATGCCTGTCCGGCGCCTGAGGATGGGCTTTCCCTGGAGACTGCACTGAGGTCAAGTCCTAGCACTGGGCTTGCCAGCTGGGAGCCTAGGAAAGCTTCCATAGCCTTTCTGATCCTCAGTTTCCCCATTCAAATATTGGGGAAATTATTCCTATTTCTTGAGGTTAACTGGAAAATAGAATCACATCTATGAAATGATTTGCCTAACAATGAATGTTAGTAAAGGTTACCATTATTACGAAAAATTATTCGAATTCTTTTTTGTGATAATTTGGTTTCCCTTCTATTTCTCTGCTGACAGAAGAGAACTCTTAGTGAAAGAACAGGCACCTGGGCATGGTGGTGCACGCCTTTAATCCTAGCACTTGGGAGGCAGAGGCAGGCGGATCTTTGTGAGTTCAAGGCCAGCCTCGTCTACAGAGCGAATTCCAGGACAGCTGGGGCTACAGGGAGACCCTGTCTTGAAAAGACAAAAAAAAAAAAAAAGAACAGACAAAGATTTTTTTAAATATCTTTGTGAAAAGCCAAAATATAAATAAATACAATGGTAGTTATACTGATAATACTCTTAAGCTTGAAAGTTGTTGCTCAAAACTGGTCTGGGGAATTTAAGCCAGATGCTCCATGTACGGGTCCATTTGCTTTTTTTTGGGGGGGGGTCTTTTCGAGACAGGGTATCCCTGTAGACCCAGCTGTCCTGCAACTCACTCTGTAGACCAGACTGGCTTTGAACTCACAAAGATCCACCTGCCTCTGCCTCCTGAGTGCTAGGATTAAAGGTGTGCGCCACCACGCCCGGCATTTGCTCTTTTGTAGAAAATGTTACGACTTTGTATTAAATTTCCCTGGTGCTAAACTATGAATGATATTTTTGGATGGTGAAGTTTGAAGTGTTGCTATATGTGATGGTTTGAATGAGAATTTCCCCATAGACTCCAAGTATTTGGACATTTTGTTTTGGAAGGCTTTAGGAGGTGTGGCCTTGCTGGAGGAAGTGTGTCATTGGGGGTGGGCCTTGAGAGTCCTTAAATCTTGTGGGATTTCCAGTCACTGCTCTGCTTCCTGTGCCTTCTCCAAAATATGAACTTCTGCTTTCTGTTCCGGCTCTGCCGCCATAAGTTCCCAATGTGATAGACTCAGATTCTTCTGGAATCATCAGCTCCAGTCAACTCTTCACTCTATAAGTTCCCTTGGTCACAGTGTTGGTCACAGTGCTTATCACAGCAGCAGAAATGTAGCTAATATACTATAGGAGGTTATGATGTGACTACTTGAGGGCCAAGATGAACTGTGGTACATTAGAAGAATTGATAGACATTTACTAATTCGCCCTTCTAAGGAGCAGCTGCTCTGCTGCTCATAGCACAGGAGAGAGGAAAGACCTTTGTCTCCTTTGGAGATATTGGCAGAGAGGCTTCGTAAGACACAAGCTAAGACCGTCATGCGAATTGAGTAGAACACAAGAGGCATTTCATTTTCCCCTCCATCTCAACACCAGTGAGTGCTGCCTTTATATGACTGCTCGATCCATTTAATTCTACTGCAAACAAGGCAGACGACAGGCCCAGGCCTTGTAGCTTCTCTTCCTGGCTTCTACTTCTGTTCATATCTCCAAATCAGGTGCCAAGACTGGCAACACCTTTCTGAATCGTGTCACAGCCCCTCTGCCCTGATTCCAAACAAGCCATCACATGCTTCCCAAGGCAGGACTCCAACGGAAGGGCTGTCCTTTTGGCGGACATGGTCAGCTCCCTTTGGCTCTGGCAAGGAATTCATCTGGTGTCAAATTCTGTTTGTAAATCAGACACCTTGGAAAATACCAGTTCTCTCTATTCCCACCAGCAACAAAGGACAAGTGCTATTAGAGCATCTAATGGTTAATGACCCACTTCTCTACATGGAAGCTGACCCTCCATGATCACTGAAGGGTAGGATGGAATTCCAGGGGCCACAGGAGAAACAGCCATGAAGCTGGTGAAAACTGTTAAATATGAGTGTGTAAATGTGTAAGAGCCTGTGTTTTAAGATCTTAACTTTGAAGCAGGGGAATGAAGCCCCATATTTCTCTGCTCAATAATGTGAGGATGGGGTCTGAAAAAAGGAGAAACCATCTTTTTCTATAAATGTGTTTTGTACTGTGTTTTCATCAACTATACCTCATACATGAAATGCATCCCAACCTTGGAGATTAGATGCAGGTGAACAGCAATTTGATTCTGGCTTCAGAGACATCAAGCTCAGATAACAGCTGAATAACACAATCTGAGAGCAGAGATAGCAGTTTTCCCAGGGTGCAAGTTTGGACCTCACTCTGAAGCCCACGTAGAGAAGGCCCTGGGGGTCAGGCAGGGAAGAAGCATGCATGGATGCACAGTGTGACTTTAATTTTCACTGTCAACTTGACTGGATATCGGAAACATCTAAGAGACAGACCTTCGGTGTGTCTGTGGGGGTATATCTAGAAGTGTTTTACTGTGGAGGGAAGACTAATTGTCAGTGTAGCCTGGGTGCCCAGAACTGAATAAAAAGTAACCTGATGAGTGTTGGCTTTCATCTTGTTCCTTCCTTGACTACAGATGCAATGGGACCAGCAAACCTGGCTTTTCATCATTGTGCCTTCTCTGCCAGGATGGACTGGAGTTCCCAGAACTGTAAGCCAAACACAATCCTTCTATAGGTTGCTTTTGTCAGGGGTTTGTCATAGCCATGAAAAAAAATCTAAATAATATTCTTGTTAAGGAAGGCTGTCAAGATATCTTCCTTCCCTGGATGCAGAGGGTCTCTTAAAGACAAGAATGATGTTCTTGATTCTTCCTGTGATTGTAGTTATTCTTTAAGCAACTCTCACTGTTTAATAAAGAACAGACAGATTTGAGCTGATAAGATGGCTCAGTGAGTGAAGGTGGTCTCCAGCAAGCCTGATGACCTGAGTGGAATCCATGGGGATCTACATGGTAAACAGAGAAAACAGATTTCTTCAAGAGGTCCATAGCCCTACATGTGTGCCATGACACATGTGTACACACACACACACACACACACACATACAGAGTTGAAGTCATTTATTTACTTATTTATTTATTCATTTGTTTGCTTGCTTGTTTATAAACAGGGTCTCACTATGTAGCACTGACTGGTCTGGAACTTGCAACATACATATATATATTTTATATATATATATATATATATGGCTGGCTTGGCTTCAATCTCACAGAGATCTACCTACCTCTGTCTCCCTAGTGCTGGAATTAAAGGCCTGTGATACCATACTCAGCCTCAGAACACATTCATTCATTCATTCATTCATTCTTTATTTATTTATTATTTACTGTGTATGTATAGTGATTCATGCATGCAGCACTGTGCACTTCAAATGGCAATTTGTTTGAATTCATTTTCTCCCTCTAATGTGTGCGTCTGTGAAACCAAACTCGATTATGCCTTTGCCCACTGAATCATCCTGCCTGTCCCCACACAGAGGATTAAAGTGTGCAAGTTGCACATAGGAAGTCAGCTAGGCAGCACACTGCCTTCATCCCAGGATAAGAAGCCAGGAAGGCAGTATCCTGAATGTTTGGAGCAGAACTCAGGCTGGGGAGTGAGTTACCGCAGGCCATGTCCAGACTTGTTCTTTTCCATGCTTCCACCTTGCTTCTGTGAAGAACAAGTGTGATTATAATTTAAAATAGAGGCTGAATAAATTAAATTTATTTCAGGTTGACTGCTTGCTTTTCTTTAAGCTCATAATTATACATGTTAATTCAAAGTACTATGTAATATTCGGGAGAAGAGATGGAAAATTGCAGGAAAAAAGAAGACTATTACAAAGGATGGGATGAAGGTGGCTCCCACTGAAAAAAGTCCTGCACTGTGCTTCTGCTGCTTCTCCTTGCTGTAAACATTCCACCCAGCTGCCCTCGCTCCCATTTCCCAAACTGTCTCATCAGCACCGTCTCTTCTCTGTACCACCTAATAATTTATGTTTTTTTCATATATGACATTTTCCCTACCTATCTACTTAAACCTGAGTTAGCAGTGTGACAACAAGATACAATATTGGAGGAGAGACATAACGCACCTGTCAGTAAGAGGCTTGACCACTCCCGAGCCAGATGAATTCAAATTCATTCAAACACTCCTGACTCGAATCTCAGCGTCTTGCATTTCAGCATGATGACTTTCTGCTCTGTCTTCCAGAGATTTTATAAAGAATCAAGAGAGATAATGCATTGAAAGTGCCTTGTTGACTCTTGGTATTTTGATAGCCTTTTCTCTAGTACCAAAAGTTTAACACAAATGATTAAAGGTATAGAAGGGGATTTAAAACACCTACTAGCCCCATCACTTAGCCTGGCTCCTTGGGTCCAATCTTTATAAGTCTCAGTCCCTTTATGTGTAAGATATGAATATGATGAATATTTTGTAGAGTAGATGCAACAATCAACTGAGATATGGTTAGTATGTAACATGTCCATACCGGAGCTGACTAGGGCTCAGTACTATCTAAGCCCAGGCTAGGTAGAAACAATTGCTATCTTTTCATTCTAAATAGAAGTTTAGATAACAACCAGTACCCCTGGAAATGGTTCCAGACTAAAATACCATAAGCCAATATAGATATTGCAAAAGTTTGTTGTATAGTTTGTGTGAGTTCAATACTATTTATCATTTTTTCTCTGTGTTTTGGCACATATGTGTGCATGTGTATGGAAGCCAGAGGTCAACACTAGATATCTTCTCGATTACACTCTACCTTCTTTTCTGAAACAGGATGTCTCCCTGTGTATGTTCGCAAGCTCCTGGGATCCTCTCCCTACCTCTCCACCGCTAGGATTACAAGTGCAGGTGACCCCATCTGGCTTTTGGCCGAGGGATCCAAATGCAGACCCTCATGCTTACATGGCAGGCACTTTACTGACAGAGCCATCTTGGTGACAGAGCCACCATTCGTCATTTCTAACCTTCTGCATAAAACCAGATTTTGCAAGAGGCATTCATTAGATGAAAATAAATACCTTATAAACCACTGAGTTCTAAGCTAGCAAAGAGTATTGGCTGAGAATATCAACACCCCCAAAGCAAAGTGAGACCAGATTCTCCTATTGCATGTATTCCTAACAAAAAGCCACACTCCACATCACCAGCATTCATAGATCTGGTGAGGTTTCAGAATGTTGAGAGTTAATGAAGATTAGAATGACAATTAGATCCTGGATCCCCAAAGGAGCCAGGGTTTCCAGTACTTACATAGGATAAAATGGTAACATTTAAAATGTGTACCCCTAGAGGGATAAGCTACTAGAAAATTAATTATCTTTTTTCTGCCTTTCTCTCAGCCTCTCTGAACTATTTATGGCAGCTTTGGAGTCCACCCCTCACCGCTCACTTTCTTTCTCGAGCTTTGTCCTTCCTTAATTCCTGCTGATACAATGCAACATCAGCACCAGAAAAGAAAGAAAACGATTCAGAAGAAAGAAAACCTAGAAATCTCCCATGAAGCCGGAGCAGAGATGGCTGGCAGTTGAGGGGTTGTAGCATGCTGAGATGCTAATTTTGTAGTCACGTGGTCAAGGTTCAAGACCCACTTCTGTTCCTGGCTCACTGAGGACTATGCCAGGTCCCCTAACATCTCTGAACTGCAGATATCTAATTTGCAAATGGAGATAAGAGTCACTGCACAGCAGCCTTTCCTAGCTTACTGTGTGGGTCAAATAAGACAGAGATTGTGACCATTTCTGCAAAGTACTAACTACATATGTGGAATTTCTGTCAGCCGTCTTATGATGCATCTGTTAGCTTGTCACATTCAAGATGTCTTCCCCCAGGAAACTTTTCCCCATTACCATCCATGAAAACTCACAGGACAATGTCTGACTCATCCTCCAGGCCTGACTACTTACAGAGGCATCAGGATCACTATTTACCAGTGCTGGCATAGTTGCTGAATCATCTTACAAACAACAAATATTGTCCAGTACCAACTATGCCTCGGTGTGATATGGGAAGGCTACAGATAAGTCAGTCATAACTCTTGCTCTCTAGGAATAGTTAGCCTTAGAAGTCCAGCCACCCTCTGACTAATAAATCCCTGAGATGGCAGAGTTTCCAATGTACCATTTCTGGTATTCAAGTTACACTGGCTTGCCTATGTAGTAATGTCTATTTAATGTTTGTGTTTTCTTTATCCCTAAACCTGGAGAGCCCAAACCTGTTCTTTCTGAGTGGCACAGCATTCCTTCTCTATACTCACTACCAAGATCACCATATTTCCCCAAATGCAAAAATATAAGTGCTATCATTTAGTTCTCTCTTTCAAAGCATTGATGATCTCTGCTCGCCCCTGGCCCGGATGACATCTCTTAGGCACCTCTCCATTTCTCTAGTCAGATTCCCACTTAATGTTTATCACACTTCTCAGATACTAGAAGCAACCTGGAGCCTGACATTGTCCCGCCAGTTCCCCCCACTCATCCTTGACATAACAGAATTACCGTGTAATTTTTCCTACTGTGACTACCACCGTTCCCCGCTGCTTTGGGTTTCTTTTGCACCTAGTTATACAGATTAGATGGCATTATTTCACAGGCTCATGTAGTGACTTAAAATAAATCCCTTAGTGGCTGTATTAGTCACTTTTCTGTTGCTGTGATAAAACACCATGACCAAAGGAACTTATAAAAGGAAGAGTTTATTTGAGCTTACGATTGACGGTTCCAGGGAATCAGAGTCCATTGTGTCAGGAGGCATGGTGGCTGGGGCTGGAGCTAAGAAGTACCTCAGGGAACAGTGGTTGGATTTCAATGAAGGAAGCTTGCAGAGACGTGGACATGGGAATCAGCCCCACCCAAAACACAGGAAAGACTGTCTTTTACAATATTTAGTCTGGCAGCTACCCAGGGCTGTGACATCTCTCAAGACCTGATATTGCAGGAGAGGTAAACCAACCAAACAACAACAACCAAAACAAACAAACAAGAAAAGTTAAAGCCCCCTGGGACTGATTTCCCTTCTGCTAATGGCACCTACTTGGCAGAGGTAATGAGATATTAATATTGTCAAATGGACAGAAGATAAATAAGTACATTTTTAAAAAACAGACAAGTTGCAGCTCGGAAATTTTTCAGTTTTTCTTATTGCAAAATCAATACCCATCAGCAGTTTGAAATTAAAGGCAAGATTATGCCTCAGTTTTATACATGCCTTATTGTATTCCAAAAGCTTTCTACTCAGTCAGATAAATCTTCTTTAAGAGGATTAGGAAACTTTCATTATCTTTATCTAACCTGAACTAACACCAAGTCTGAAAAATTAATCTATAGACTGGACAAAAGCCGATAGCTGCTGGGAAGAAGGAGGACCTTGGACTTCCTCACTCAGCAGCCGGAGCAGCAGGGTCCCTGCATCTGCCCCCTAAGGAGTCCACATTGCCAGCCAGCACAGGACGGAGTGTGCTTTCCTGGCTCATTGCCTTGGCTTCTCGGTTAGTGGAACATTCCAGAAGCAGGCCTCTTCTTCCGCCTCCATCTACCTGTTTCTTGCTTTTGTATTTTACCAGCTGCCAGGAGGCCAGAGGTACAGAAGGCTGGCCCTGGAATGCAGAGACATGGGGGAGCTGACCCCTAGGATGAGAGGAGCTGCTGCCCCACTCTCAAGCCCTTCCTGACCTGAGCTAGGAGGCCCCACACTCTAGGCTTCCATGCCCTGGGCCAGGAACTACCCAAAATGCACTGCAAAGTCATCATCTCTGAAGCTCTTTCCACAGCCCCTTAGGATCTGTCCAGCCTCTCAGATGCTTTTCTTATTCCCTGATGGCAGCAGCCTTGTTCTGCAGAGGACCTGACAGTTATTACTATGTTTCATTTCCTTGCCATACCCATACTCCCTGGATGTGAAGACAACTATTTTTTGAATCTCATACAGGTGCTACCTTCAGCACTGATGATTTCAGCTCCTGTAGAACCGGGCCCAAGAAGCAAGTAGGAAATGGGACACTCCAACCCATCTCCAAATACTAATCTTATCCATTACTCCTGCTGACTAGACTTATTGGAGCACTGTCAGCCCCTGCTTCAATATGCGGCCCCAGAACATATGAACGCCAACAGCAAAGTGATTCCTGCTCTGCCGACAGGTCTTTCCCAACGATGTGGGTCCTAAGCCCTTCACAAGCACCCTGCCCAACCCCGTAACTCTGTCTCCACACAGGAACATATTTAAGCTCCCCTGGGGCTTGACTGGTGTGGATGCTGTGCTGATTCTCGCAGGTAAGTTAGCTACCTCTCATTGGCTCAATTAAAGGTCAATATCCAATACCCTGCTGTGGGTGACGCCCTTCCCACTGCTGAGCCTGGCAGCACTTACCAGCTGAACAGTGTGGGCAACTTCTGCATCATCCACATGCTCACCTGCCTCGTAAAGGCCATGTAAAAGAACTCCCCACACAGACATGTGTTAACTATGACAAAATTAGAGGAAATCAAAACCACAGTGTGTGGAGGAAAAGCTGGCCCTGTACAAGGCCTGGCTCACTCAGACCATTACCAAATGTATCAACTTAGACCTCTCCACACCTGCAGGTATCCTTTTCTTTCACATCAGTTATACCAGTCAGTCGGCCCCTGACACCTGAAAAAAATTTAAGACAGCTAGAACAGGGACCCAAGACCCCTAACAGGAACCTTAATGTAGCATTTAAGGTGTATACTAATGGGAAGACAAAAGGGTGAAGCAGAAACGTTTGAAGGCCAGCTCGTGGCCTCGGCCCTCTGGAACCGGCCCAGTCCCATGTCCTCCTAGTGCACTTCTCCCAGTGCCTGCTTCCACTGTGGCAACTGAAGAGACATAGGCAAAGGCTTGCCTGAATCTGCAGCGCCTTTCTAAGCCCTGTCCACTCTGCAGACGGTGGGTCCACTGCAAGATGGACTGCCTCCACGATTGTCAAGGCTGACCTTCGGTAAGTCTCATTCCCTCTAACAACAATCTCTCCAGATTCCAGTTGTTAGAATGAGGTGGCTCGGTTCACATGCCTTCAACAAGTTGTCCAGTGAAGGCCAGGTAATTGGAGCAGTAGCCAGTCACCAATATTCCCTTATGCTCGACACTGGTACATCCCTTTCCTTCCTCACCTCAGGACCCTCTTAGAGCTCCTACACTACTATAACTTGAATTTCAGGAATCCTTGCTTTTCTAGGCTCACTCTTAAGGTCCCCTGTACATTCAGACAACTAACTATATCGTACTTCTTCATTGTAATGCCCAAAGACCCCATGTCACTCAGGACAGAATTCACCGTACACCTCCTCCTTTTAATTTACCAATTATCTTTTATTTAACTTTATTTAATGATGGACTCTATCTTGGTCAGCACTTCTTGTCCCATTGAAGACCAGCCCCTCTTAGGGACTTTTGTCAATCGCCATGTTGGGATATGAACCTAACCCAGATAGAATAACTACTAAGCATCACTATTTTGTAAGGGTCTCCTTAGGGACCCCAAATACTGTATCATCACCCAGGTTCAACGTCCACTTTCCCCTACTTTCTGCAGAGGGCTTCAACCTCTGATCACTCACTTATTAAAACCTACCTCATCACCCCTATAAACTCTCACCGTAATATCCTGGGAATCATAAAACTGAATGGCTCATACAGGCTAGTCCAAGACCTTAGGAAAATTAACAGTACCATTATCCCCATTCACCTGGTGGTCTACAATCCCAACGCCATCCATCCACAGCTCAGCCGTTTCTTTGTCCTAGACCTTAAAAGGTACATTTTTACTACTTCTCTGTCCCCCAACTCTTAGCCTTTTTTATTTCATCTGGAAGGACCCCAACACACCAAACACCAGACCACTCACCTGAACAGTCCTGCCCTAAGGGTTTAGGGACAGCCCACACTATTTTATTCAGGCTCTCCAAAGGATCTTTCTGTCTTATGCCTTCACTCGGTCACCTTTAGTATGTGGATGGCCTGTTGCTCTGCAGCCCCGCCAAAGGAGCATATATAGAACACACCATCACTTTATTAAATACCTTGTCTAATTGCCTATATGAGGGGTCCTTCCAATAGATATAAATGTGCCAGACCACAGGTCTCTATCTGTGACTGAGGATCACCCAAGGAAAGGAATAATCTCTGATAGAATTGCCAACCTCCTTGAATGAAATCCTGTTCCCCTCTCTTTGTTAAGCTTCTTTTGGGTTCTTCCATGGCTGGACTCTCGGCTTTTCACCAATTGCCCAACCCTAGTAAGATGATGCAACTAAGGACTCCTTAGATGGACTTCTATCTCCCTCCTCTCTCCATACTCCAGGAAGTCATAAAGCAAGACTTAGCCAAGGCTTCCTCCACTCTCTGTCCCCAAATCCCCTTAAGTTGTTTTTCCTTTTCCTTCATTCTAATAAGGGACATGCTCTGGCGCTCCTTTGCCTGAAGGTCACCGAGACTTACCACCCATCCCTTATCTCTATAAACAGCTTGACTTTGTATATCAAAGTTGGACTATTGCTTTCAGGCAATGGTGGCCACAGGCCTCTGAGCCGTCATAACTTTAAAGGCCAATGGACTAACCTTACACAGCGCACTTGTAATTCTCTCTCCCTGCTCCCTAAAGGACTTTCTCAGCCAGATGGCTGAGAAATACATTCCTTATCCTATGCTCCCACTTGAACACAGCACCTGGATACATACCTTCTTGATTTAACTCAATTTCCAGACCTGCTCTGCTCTCAACCCAGCCACCCTCTTTCCCTTATCTTCTATCTCTCCTCTATACCTCTTTGTTCCACTCCTTCTCCCTCAGCCCTTTTTCCCACATAGCTGACACTCCCATCCTGGAGGCACCTGACAGATTCATATACAGGAGCTCACCAAAGGCTCTGCCATACAGCTTGGAGCTGTATGGTGTCATCCCAGAGGAGCCCGATCAGCCCTCTGGTCTCCCCATCCTCATCACAGATGCAGCATCCCTGCCACCATATATGTCTTCCCAGTAAGCTGAGCTTACAGAGTCCTTCCTTACCCAGGCCACTAGGCTCACCAAAGGACAATCTGCACAAATTTATACAAACTCAAAATATGCCTAAAACATTCTCCTTTCCAAAGTTCTAATATGGAGAGAAAAGCTTTCTCACCCAGAAGGGAACTCCCAAAGTCAATGGCCAGCTTATTCATGACCTGTTGGAAGCTACCTAATTACTGACAAGGGCAGTTGTTATTCACTGTAGAGAGCATCCAAAGAATGGAAAATGTATCTTCACACTCAATAATGAGGCTGACCACCTGGCTCAGGAGATCACTCAGAGCTACCCCACTTCCCAGCATCTGTTCAACCTCATAGACACAAGCACCACAATAACAAAACCTCCTCTCATGTCTCATATTCTTTTATCTTCACTGCTTTTTCCACCCAGATAACACCTCACTCCTCTGCTTTGTCAACACACAATTCTAGCTGACCCCACGAGACAAAGAACTCTTCTCAGGTCTGTCAGTGATCTAAACCAAATACTAAAATCAGACACCACCCCCAATCATCAGGCCGTAAGACAGCTCCTAGGCACTGACAAATAGAATTCACCCATACGTTTCTCATTAAAATACAAAAAATTCCTCTTTTTTTTTGTGGATACCTTCACTGAATGGATCTAAGCATTCCCTCCAACCAATAAAAGGCGTCCAGTTTCCTCCCTTCTCCTCTGAGAAATCATTCCCTGTTTCAGCTTACCCACCTCTCTATAGTCCAACAATAGTCCAGAATTTATCTCTAATGTTACCTGGTCCATAGTCCAATATCAGATATCCTGGAAATCCTACATGCTATACAGATTACAATCCTAAGGAAAATCAGGAGGGCTAACAGGACTCTTAAGGAACTTTTACCAAACTAACAATGGAGAAATACCTGGACGGAGTAGAATTAGTTCCCCTAGCTTTCCTCAAGCTCTGAATACCCACAAACACCTCCGAATGAGCCCTTTTGAGCTCCTTTACCCATTGCCCCTGTCTATTCCGGAACTCCCACATTCACTTCCTGTTCCTCATCCTCCCCGTAATGGCCCCTCTCCTTACCTTCTTAGGCTCCTCTCTAAGGAAACATACTGATCTCCTCCCAGATACCTTGGACTCCACCCCAACTCCATACCCTCAGAGAGGAGACTGTATTTACCCGGTCCCATTCCTCCCTCACACCATACAACCAAAACAGAAAGGCCTTTTACAGTCACTCTAACTATCCCACTGCAGCCAAACTGCAGACAGCCCTCCTGGGTTCATATTTCTTTCCTCAAAAGCACCTCTCCTCTTTTCAAGCAATCCCAATTAGGCCTACTTCTTTAAAAATGACAAAACTCCACCTGTACCTGAACAGGGCCTCACAGCTGTAAGCCTTTCTAATTGCTTTCACCCTTTTACCCAGCAGCAGTTCTGATTGTTCCTGAAGCAGATATAGCAGGATCTCTGGCTGCTCCCCTACCCATCAGGACATTGGATGACCTCATCCCCATCACCCAACATCAGATACAATTCTCCTTGGCCCTTTACTTCATCCTTTTCCCCTTACCATCTTCACAATTTCAAAACCTATCCCTCTTTAACGCTGATAATGAAACTCTCTCCAACAACCTAGCCCTTCATCCAACTCACTTATATTTAAAATCTATCCTTAACTCCCATATGCCCTGTCCCCTCTTCAGGCTACCAACCCACTCAAGCAACAACATTATTAGTTGGATATCTAAATTGGGAGGAAGAGATTAATATCCAACCAGATTAGTTTATAACTTCAAAAATCTTCTCTCATCTCTGTATATTACCACAGTCACTCTGTATCAACTCCTTAGGAGTTTTATCCTCTGCACTTCCTCCATATGTATCTGTCTCCTAGCCAAATGCTCTGGTATTTGTATAAAAAAAAAAGATGTAACTCATTTCAGTTAGTTTCCTAGAACACAGTTGATGGGAGTTAACCTCTAGGCATGCTTGCTTGCTTTACCATTTTGGAGACTCATTCTTTCCTTTGGCTGGAGCCACCATTTGCCAGCTCAGCATTCCACATGTACCTCTGTGGACCATTTGCAATGGATATATTTGGCTAGAATCTGTTTGCTGCAGCTTTCTTCTCCCAGCAGCTCCTTGGACAGCCACAGTGCTGAAGGTCGGCTTCTAGCCAGCCTGGGGGTTCTCCGTTTCCCCACATGATTTTAGAGATGCTCCAGACCCTTCCAACTTTGCTTAATCGACTGTCTCCAAAGATTCTTACAGAATCACACAACTGCAGTAGTCCATATGACTGCTCAAGCCACCACTTGGGACGAGATCAAGAAGACTCTGTTCCCTTTCCATGCTACTATAGCACTCTTCCAACAGACCCTAAAGGCCCTAGGCCTCATGACAATCCCTCAGTTGGAGCAATGGCACACCCACCCCAATCTAGTCCTCTTCAGGGTATGGAATAAAGGAAGATCACACAACCCTCCTCACCTGACAGTTCATAAATCACCACTCTCACTAATGGACTTTATCAGACCATTTTTATCCCCTGTTTTGAAATATGGCCCTGGAACACACCACCTCCCAACCATAGAGTGATTCTTGTTCTTCAGATAAGTCCTTCCAAACAATGGGGGCCCTAAGCCATTGCAAATATCCATACCCAATCCCCATAACTCTATCTCCCTTACAAGCATACATAAACTGCCCTGTGCCTGACCAGTGTGGGTACTGCTCCAATTCTCACTGGCCAGCTATCCACCCCTCATTGGCTCTAATAAGGGTCACTCTGGATTATAGACGTTGTCTTTTTTCTTTTCTAACTGTGATTGTTATTCCTAATAGACAATGTCCCCACTGTCACTGGAGAAGTGTCAATCATGTCCAAGCCTTTAGGTCCAGATAGCAGCCAATCTTAAGTCTCCAAGAGGTTATCCTCAGTCAGTCTCCTGCCCTGTGGGTGGAATACATATGGGCAAGTGCAAAGGAGCCAGCTGAATCTTTAGATGCTCGTCCCATGGCAGGCCCTGGAGCATCTCTAAAATCATGTGGGGAAACGGAGAACCCCCAGGCTGGCTAGAAGCCGACCTTCAGCACTGTGGCTGTCCAAGGAGCTGCTGGGAGAAGAAAGCTGCAGCAAACAGATTCTAGCCAAATATATCCATTGCAAATGGTCCACAGAGGTACATGTGGAGTGCTGAGCTGGCAAATGGTGGCTCCAGCCAAAGGAAAGAATGAGTCTCCAAAATGGTAAAGCAAGCAAGCATGCCTAGAGGTTAACTCCCATCAACTGGTTCTAGGAAACTAACTGAAATGAGTTACATCTTTTTTTTTTTTTTCCCAAGGAAACAGAGATGTGGGCTGGAGAGATGTTTCAGTGATTAAGAGCACCGCTGTTCTTGCAGAAGACTGGAGTTCGTATCCCAGCACCCATAGCAGCTAACAACCATCCATAACTCCAATTTCAGGGGATCTAATGCCCTCTTCTGTCCTCCATACATACTGCATGACATGGGTGCATTTATATTCATGCAGCCATAACATTCATATACATAAATTAAAAGTATTTTTTAGTTTGTCATTGTATTCTCTCTCTTTACTTCTCTGAATTCTTCTTTATGTTCTTTAATTTCTCTGCATAGGTCAAATCTAATTGGTTATTAGCTCTCTCCTTGGAGGAATAACCCACGGCTGATGCCACAAGCTTACATCCTCTAATGGTTAGATGTTATAAACCGCACGAAGACCCTGTCATACTTAACAGAAGAAAATGTAATTCATGGATTAATATACCATCCAAACATTTGTGTCTATACCAAAGTAACCTACCATAACAATTAGTACTGTTTAAATATCTATGTATCTAATTGCGTGTGCTTCATTAGGATTGAAAGGCTATATATTATACTGTTTAAATACCTATATATCTAATTGCATGTGCTTCATTAGTAGGATTGAAAGGTTATGCCTGGACAAGCTGGCAGCCCATGAAAGAAAACAGCCAGAATTGACTAGAGACCAAGACAACAGCTCCAGAGAAAGTAGACTGTTTTGCTTCTCATCCACCTGTGCCCCTTTTCTAAGCCTAGGGAACAATCTGCGGAAGAGGGGGCGTGGTAGAATGTAAGGGCTGCGATTGGGGTGAATGGTGAAACTACAACAATATAGACTGGACACTCATTTGATCAACTTGATTGAACATACAAGCCCCCCCCTGCTGGATGGTGGGACCCATGAGCTGTGTGGGTTTGGGCACAACTGCTCGCAAATTGGTTTTACATGAAGGATGCTTGTACTCACAAATTATCACTTATTGTTAAAAAAATGAAAACAAAACAAAAAACAGAGAAAGATGCAGAAAAGTTAGGGCAGAATGCATGATCTGGGATGGGAAGGGGTGGGGTGGGGGGAAGGGAAGGGGATATATGCCTGAGCTGAATTGGAAAATGACACAAAGCATCAATAAAAATAAAAAAAGTATTTTTTAAAGCAGAGATAAGAAAATCTCTTGGTGGGGCTGGAGAGATGGCTCAGTGGTTAAGAGCGCCAACTGCTCTTGAAGAGGGCCTCGATTCCCAGCACCCACATGGTGGCTAAGAAATGTCTTTAAGCTGGGCATCGTGGCACACGCCTTTAATCCTAGCACTTGGGAGGCAGAGGCAGGCAGATCTAGGCCAGCCTGGTCTACAGAGTGAGTTCCAGGCCAGCTGGGGCTATAGGGAGACCCTGTCATTAAATAAATAAACAAACAAACAAATAAATAAATAAATAAATACTAATAAAATCTCTTGGCTACATAAAGATGGTATATGCATTCACAGTCATGATATAAAAATAAAGAAAAATCTGTTGACTTTATTGCAAAAGGAATCTGATAAAATGCAGTTGATAAAGACCAAATCACATACCATGTCCTGATCTGTAGGAGAGCTCTAAGATATCAGCCATGGGTGCTAAACGTCTCACTGGAGGAAGGATGTGTTACTGAGTGAAGTTTATTTGGAAATTTACTCCCATTAACATATGCTTTCTTTTAAAAAATATTGCATTTTTGTTTACTTCATATAGAACATGTCAATCCATCTTGATCATCTTTATTCTGCCTTCCACACTGGCACCTTCCACAGCCCTCCCCACTGGAATTCATATACTCTGTCATTTGTGTCCAGGCCCATTGTGTCAAGTTGGCATCCCTAGATGTTGACTTTATTGCAAAAGGAATCTGATAAATTGGAGTTGATAAATACCAAATCACACACCATGTCCTTTTCCAAGAGGACAGCTCTATGATACCAGCCCCACGTTGATGCTCAGAAATGTTCAAGTTTATCCATAATGCTTTGTACAGTGAGGAAAATTGGGACAGTTGAAAATAAATTCATTTACATTACTGTCTTACTTAAAATGGTCTTCAAATTTTTATAACTATTATCTGCAGGTATTTTTGACTTATAATATTTCATATCTGATATCTTGAGCATATGACATTTCTTCAATTTAATTTTTAACTAGAAAGTAGAATATAAATTAAAAACTACCAAAAAGCACATGTGATACCACTGTGTGCTATATTGATTCAGATTTTTTAAATCAGAATGAGAAAGGAAGCTCAGACATTCTTGCTGCCCCTGGAGATACCATTCTGATAATGTCCATTTGGGCTCTCTTGTGGGGGTATGTAGAAATATAAACACATCAGCAATGGCTGAAAGGACCCCAACTCGGAACCCTGTTCAGAACACATGTTACCAGTTTCATATCAATATAGCCTTTTATTACGAAGCAAGCTATAGCAAGCCAAAGACTCCATGAATAATACTGGATGTTCTGTGTTTTGAGTTTTGTAACATCTCCAAATGCTGCTTCTTAACAAAATTCAACCAGTATGGGAAAAACAAAAACCTTACCAATGCCAATAAAAGGATGAGAGACAAAATAGAAGATATTCAGCTCCCAATGTGTGGATTCATTAGGGGAAAGTGACCTTTTGTGTCTTCATACATGAGTACAAAGACCAAGATCACTGTCCTGGTCCATTGCTCTGTGACTTACCTTGCACTATGAGGTGGACCCGAGAGGTTTTGGGGTGATTGTCTGTCTGCACAGAGCAGGTGTATGGACCTTCATCATACACATCCACGTTTTGGATCATGATGCTATACTGGGTTGGCGTGTTGACTAGGATGATGACTCGAGGATCTATGGACCACTTGTCATTCCCAGCGTAGAGGATTGTGCTGCGGTTTAGCCAGGCCACCCTGGTGACACGATCATCTATGGTACACCTGTGGCAATGCAAGGGGAAAGATGGGAGAGGAAGAGAAGGAGGGAAGGGAGAGAAGGAATGAGGAAGGAGGAGGAAGAGAGAGAGATTATACATGTGTGGTGTACCTCAAAGACAAACAAAATAGCACAGTGCTAAAGATAGAAATCAGTTAGTAATGAAACTTCCTAAACATAAGACAAGAGAGGTTTGAATCATCCCAAGGAAGCCATGATATAAAATCATTTCTTCTTAAGTTAGGAGCACATTATATGACTATCTTGGCTGCCCATTTGCTTTCCCTCTTATCCCACCCCAGGCTTATATGAAAATTAGTTTATATTTCTTGAGTACATTTACCATGCTGCAGTAGAAAATGCCCAAAGGCACAGGGGACAGAAAGTGGATCAGTATTGCAAATAGGTCATGATAATCCACAAAGCAAGTACTTAACTTGTAGTTAATCAAAACTTGAACTTATTTACTTCAGACCCCCCAGGTGTTGATAATCCCCTTGTACCCCTAAGCTGCTCGAAGCCCACAAACCACAATTTATAACAAAGACTGCTAAAACTCAGCTCGGAAAACCAGCTATTTTTCAGGAGCTTCCAGCTACCACTTAGATTTCAGAGGAGGGAAGATTACCAGCAGTGTCCCTCTGCCTTTCCATCTTCTTCCCCTCTCCCACTGAAAACAGCCTTTAATCACAGAGAATCTTCCCACCCCCATCAGCCACTCTTCACCCATGCCCAGGCCATAAACAACCTTTGCTTGTTGTTGTATGTGACTTGCAGGTTATCAACCACCTAGGCAGAGAAAAATGTGCCCACAGTTGGAGAAGAGCATTGGCGGATGTACCCCAGAAGCCAAGAGCCTAGAAATACACACAGAAGGACCTGGGATGCCTTAGGAGACTGCATGGGCTCTGAAGGGTCAAGGGCACACACTCCCACAAGCATAGCTGCATAATGACTTAAGCAATGGCAGGGGTGCTGGTGTCCTGGAGAGTAGTGAGTCTGTTACCTCCAGGTAAAGCCACAGAAAGCAAGAAGACGTGGCCTCACAGTCCAAGTCACCTGGCTGTTGGCTGCAGTGTTCTCCAGGCAGGTTAAAGGGAGAGACAAAACCCTAAGTCAATCGCTAACAGCAGGAACTGTGCAGGGTTTTGGAACACTAAACAGCTTTATTACAGGAGGAAAGCATCCAATCTAGAGAAGGCCTATCCCAGGTGAGTAGGAGACAGAAAAACACTAGCAGCTTCTAGTCTCCAGTGTCTTTGTGCTTGCCCACCTGTCACTTCAGTAGGTGGCTGTGAAGTGGGGCTAGGGTAGTAGTTATGGGCTTTCTTGGCAGAGTGAGGACTTAACTGTTTGTTTTTCCCACTTAGTTTATTTTTCCACATTGCTTTTTCAAACTATGCAGGTAAAATAAGTTTGCTTTAACACTTACACAGGATATAATAAGTATTATGTGTATAAAGCAAATATGATAAAGCTCCAGGAGATCCCTCCCTCATTCACCCATGGCTTTGAGGTTCTTAAGTCACCACCACCAACTTCTACTTGTGGACATCTAGTGACAGGTATAAAGCTTGGAGTGATTTGTTTTTTTGTGTGTGTTTTTTTGTTTTTATTTTATTTTATTTTATTTATTTTTTATGTGTATGAATGTACTGTCTGCATGTAGGTTTGTGCACCCGTGTCGTGCAAAGCCGCAGAGGTCAGAAGAGGACATCGGATTCCCTCGGAACTGGAGTTAAAGATGGTTCTCAGCCACCATGTGGGTGCTGGGGATAGAACCTGGATCCTCTGCAAGAGCAGTAGGTGCTCTTAACCGCTAGGCCATCTCTCCAGCCCCGTGATTTGTCTTTATCTGAAATAGAATCCTACACTAATATTCCTATTAAAACGTTTATCCTCCACTGACCAAAAGCATCACTAAACTAGCAGTTACGGATCTAATTCTGCATCATTTCACGATAAGATTAATATCAGCAAAGTGAGTTTAGGCCCGCTCCCACTCTCCGAGTAATTCTTTCCCATGTTCACAGGTTACTTTATTGGCAAAAGGCATAAATAACCCCCCATCCCAGAGCCCCCACTTTCTACCCTCCTCAGTTTTCCATTTCTCTTTTTTCAGTTGTCCAGTATATGTTTTATTAAATTTTTGTGCAGGTCATACATGTCAATATATGTTTTATTGAATTTTTGTGTAGGGCATACATGTCAATATATATTTTATTGAATTTTTGTGTAGGGCATACATGTCAATATATGTTTTATTGAATTTTTGTGTAGGGCATACATGTCAATATATGTTTTATTGAATTTTTGTCATACATGTCAATCATGTTTGGACGCACTCCCCTATCTGTACTCCATAGTCCCCCACTGGATTTCATGTATCCTGTCATATATGTTAAAGCCTATTGAGTCAAATCTGTGTCCCCAAATGTCCTTCAGAATGAGTTCGTTCACTGGAACCTGGTCAGTCTAGCACCACTCTCTTAAAGAAGATCAACTCTTCCTCACCCAGCAGTGATCAGCTGCCAGTAGTTCCTCCCCTAATGCTGGGGGTTCCTGCCCATTTCCCTAGTCCTATGCAAAGATTTGTCTGATTGAGTTTGCATGGGTCTTGTGCATGCTGTCACCATTACTGTGAGTTCTTGTGAGGAAGCTCCCAGAGTCCTGGAAAGGTGTTTTTTTTTTTGTGGTTAGGAAGCTAAAACCCTAATAGGCCCTCTCTGCTCCTCACTTTCAAAAGCATTTCCTACAGGAGAAATATAAATTCATTCAATCCCAGTTATTAAAAAAAAGACTAGTGTGCAATCTTTCATGGTGATGAATATTACAGAAAAGTCAAACCCCTATTTGAATAACTCCTCCCACAGAATAGAGTCCTAAGAGTGGGATTTCAGAAGTCCAGAAACATGTATATTAAATCAGGGGACAATGAGGGGGGAGGGGGGAGGGTGGAGAGTCCAGCCCCAGGAACCACAGCAAATCCAGGTGACAAAACACAAATAAATATTCTTACTTTTATTTTGACCAGTTTGTAACCTTTTTTCATATCTGTAAACAGACTAAAACATTTATTTTAACCATAGCTTCAAAGAAATCATTTTTAGACTCTACAGAATATTTTACTTTAAACCAAAAATGCTATAGAATTTATTTATACTATATGTTTGTACATGTGCATGTGTATGTGTGTGTTCAGTGGAATTTAACCATCACAGTAATTGAAAATCTTGATTATCCACCTTCAAAATTCATGAGCAAGCTATTCTCTAATAGTCATAAAATGTGTATTGTTCCTTTCTGAACTTGAACTTAAACTTCCGTTATATGTTCTCAGCAGGATGTATTTTATGCTTGAAAACATTTTATTGATCACCTATCACATTTATTTGTAACAAAAATATAGAGATTGAAATTTAAATTTATTTTATGTCCTTTGGCTATAAAATTCTAAGTAATAATATTTGCTTTTAACATGAGTTATCATCACAAATGTAAAATTGATAAAACAATATAAATATGCTGTGCATTTTAAGTAATAATTAAACATAAAAACTCAACTTGTACTGTAAATATAGCAGTTAACCACATGGATAACCTGGTTTTTTACAGCATGAATAAAGAAATCATTTACTGCTAGACTGAAATAGCGTTTAGGATCAATTCTAATTCTACTTGTGCTTTTAAAGAAACCTTGTTCACATAAGCCCAAAGATGGAAATACAATGTCATATAGCCATGACATTCAATTCTTTGAATGCCTTCCAAGATATATGGCAAAAATTACACAGTAATACAGCTTCAAAAATTATTTTCATAATCTCACAGCTGACAATGCAATTAGTTCCTCTTTCAATTTCTTTAAAGCACTGCATTGGAAAATACCTGATTTCCAAAGGGGTTTGTAACCCAGTATTATATTCACTCAGCTTCTCAATATCTGGAAAGTGATTGATAACATCTTATTAGGGTTGATCAGTGACTATTAATGATTCTTTTTCCTCTAGAAGCATCCAGTTTATCCCAATGCACTAAAAATACCATGCTTTAACATGCTCAATCATAGTGTCCCCTGTAAAAAACAAAACAAAACAAAACAACCTCTTAACACCTCTTAACTCTGAGCTCAGACGCAATGACCTTACCATGAATTTGCTAATGTGTAATAATGGACCATTGTCTTCGTCTCTTATCTGATTTACATCCGTGGGGCTTTCTCTAAGAGCTGCTGCATGTTAGTGAGAGCCAGTTGATACAGATTACAGAAAGTATTGTCTTTTAGGCAATTGTAACAAGGCATGGATGGACCAGAGGCAACTTATAGTCCAACCTCAGGTATTGTCTCATGTGTATCAGATGCAGGAAATTAGGCATCTTGAAAGGTATTTTCTTAAAAACTTATAATGTCCTATAGTTTGGAGCAATACAGTTGAGAGGGAACCACAACAACATAAAGACTGGATCAAAGAACAGACTGATATAGTTAAATTCTGCCCCAAACAATAAACCTTTGCAGAGAAAAACTTTAAAAAGACTGAGAGAAAGATGCAGGACATGTATGGCAGAATGCATGATCTGGGTGGGGTAGGGGGGCAGGGAAAGGGACCACTTATTTCCTTAAACTATATGAGATACTCTTCCAGATATTTAGAAGGTGGTTTGCTAGAAACCACTGAAGCCTTGCTTGGTACACCAAGGTAACCAAAAGTAGGATGAAAGGCTGGCATCTGTCTTCAGTTTGGGTCTGACTCCTTTACTTTGGGTCACCTGCTTTCTTCTATATATAGACATGGTAATCACTTAGGTATGTCTATCAAGAAAGAATTCAGGGGCTGGAGAGATGGCCTAGCGGTTAAGAGCGCTGACTGCTCTTGCAGAGGACCCGAGTTCTATCCCCAGCACCCACATGGTGGCTAAGAACCATCTGTAACTCCAATTCCAGGAGAACTCCAGTTCCAGGGGAATCTGAGACCCTCTTCTGACCTCTGCAGCATTGCACGACACGGGTGCACAGACCTACATGCAGACAGTACATTCATACACATACAAAAATAAATAGAATTAAAAATTTTTTAAAAAGAAAGAATTCATAGCTACTCTACATCACTCCCCTTCAAGCATGAAGACATATAACCAACAGTGACTAAGGGATCCTCAGCTTTTTACAATTTCCTGTTCCAGATCCCCTAAAGGCTCCGAGAGTTCTCTAGTCATTGTTGGAAACACATAACCACCTTGGAATAAAGAAACAGCAGAGACTCACAGGGCAAAGCAGCCCCAGATGAGAATAATTGCCTACCATGTCTAGGCCATATCCTAGAGCAGGGGCAATGTCGCCTGAGCTTATTGCTCCAATTAGTAAGGACTTCTTCAAATCATTTTGTAGAACCAGAAATGAAATAATAATGGACAATAACACATCACATACAGCTTATTAATTACACATACTCCTTGTTCCTTGCCCCAACTCTTTCTCTATCTGAACCTGAATCCAGTACCAGAAGACAAACGTCAGGTCCCCGGACCCCCTTATCTGTTCCTTTCCCAATGTGCATTGATCAAATGCCCTCTCTCTGCTTTTCACCATCACTCCTCTAGTTAATTGGTTTGTTGGGACAGGGGGCCAAGCCTGGCCTGTTGGTGCTGCTGGAGTCACACCTTTTGTCTTAAAACTGAAGTTATAACACATTTCAGAATTTTTGTCATAATGACTTCCTAAAAAGCAATGTCTGCACACTTTAACATTTTGATATTCTTGGTATTTGACCTCTGAGAATGCAAAAGGAAAAAGCGTCCTTATTCATATGCTACTTAATGAGCACCTACTATGTAGAAGATAATTTTCTTGGAGCTGAGACTAATGCGGGAGGCAAATTCCCCATCTGATGAAGCTGCATCTATGTGCTACAAAGAAGCCATGGAGCTACAGACAGATTAGTTCCTAAGAATGATACATGGGCGGAAAGAAAGAGGGGAGATCAAAGGAGAGACTGTGGGGCCTGCCAGCCAATGAGGGAAGGAGTCCCCTGCCGGAGCCTGTGCCAGGTGGTATTTACCACCTTCAATTGAAGCAGTAAGATGCCTGTCAGAAAACCATGTCAAAATTAAAAATAAAATTCACCTGTATACATAGAATGCTGCAGGACCACTGAGCTATGTGAATCTGGAGAAGAATCCTTTAAACCAGCCTCACAATGGAGTTGCTCCTATATTAGTAACTTTGTAAATGTTAATGTTGAAAGAATTGACACTTGGTATTCTGGGGACCTGAGAATTCCATAGGGCATGACTTCAAAATTCTATTGTTGTTATTGGAATAATACCTGCTATGATACCTTATTGAATAGAAGGCTGGCAAGTACTGATCAATTTCTAACAGATTCATCATTCTAAATCCATATTCTCTTTGTAATGTAATGTTAATATTGAAGATCTTTTAAGTATTTCCCAAATGTACACAGTTGAATAAAATCATTTAAGAGCGTCAGTCACTGGACTGCAAATACCACCTGGGTAGGGACAACATTGGTGCTGTTCAGTCTGTCACTTCACCTCTCACAGGCCACCTGGAAGCCAGTAGATGATCAATGGGTATTTATAGTTAAAAATGCTAGACAGGTTGCTCAAGCTTGCATCAAAAGAACATTCATACAGTAAAGAGAGTGTCCTTGGATACATATGCATGCTTGCATCTTTCTGTGAGGTATGTACACTGTGTACCCATACACTAGCATACACACAGGTTCCCAGGGGTATTTTGTATATTTTTCAATTTAATATTTCATCTCTATTATAATTGGAGAAAATGTACTGCATGCCTGTTGTGGAAATAGCATAGTAATGACCAGATTTAAATATTCAGGTTTGCACTTGTGTCTATTATCACATTGCTACAGAGGGAAGTCCGTTCTTTCTCTCAGGCTAATGAGAAAAATATAGAGGTGACTTATTGGGTCACTGACACTTGCATTGCGGCCAATGAAGGCTGAGTAAGGCTGGGTCTGCTCTGGAATGAAGGTCCCCACAGGATGTAATAGCCAATTAAAATAAGATTTCATCATCACATGGCACAGGCTGAACTGAAGAATGGTGGCCTATGGCCATTAATCCCATGTCCAAGTTGAAACTTGGAATTCAATTTTAATAATATTTCATCTGTGAATGAATGCTGAAAATTTCGATTTCAGTATTTATGTATGCATATAACATATTTTCAGAATTTTGAGTCACACCGTGGGATATGCTCAAGGCATTTCTACCTAGTTTCAGGATCATCTCTCTACAAACTTATTGAAAATAATATTACCACTGTGAAACACTGTAAAACTTGTCTCTCTTCCCATTCTTGGGCACTGGCTTTTTAAACAATTCTTTCTTCGTTATTTATATTAATTTCCGTGTGTGTGCATGTGTGTGATTATGTACAGGTATATGTATATAAGTGCCAGTGCCCTCAAAGACCAGATGTGTCAGATTCCCCAGGAGCTGGGGTTACAGGCAGCTGTGATTTGCCTTACTGGGAATTGAACTTGGGTCCTCTAGAAGAGCAACAAGTGCTCTTAACTGATGAGCCATCTCTCTAGCCCTGGGTACTGCCTTTTAAGCAGTTTTCTACAGAGTCCCCAATCTAACCAAAGCTGGTACAAATGATAGGTTACATATGAAAGCACCAAATGCACTTCTCTGGACTTATTTTGTTAACATACCTTCCATTAGCTTGGTGCTTCATGGTTTGTCTCGCAATTTACTTTTTCATAAATCTGGAATTAAGTGGATTTCTATTAAGAAGAATCTCTATATATCAAACTTTATTATGTTTCTTGATGTAATATATCAAAATATGTTAATAATGCCAGTTCAAAATGGGAGGAAGAACATGATGATTTAGAGAAGTTACAAAACAATAATAAATGATTTTTTTTAGAGAAAAAGTGAAAAGGCAAGCCAAAATGAAATATTTTTAGATCTACTCCCAAGGCATATTCTATATTGCAAAAGCTCTTCTCTTGGGAGGCTTTAACTCCTCAGCTATTTCCTGAGTTACAGATAGAGCCAATACTAAAGCATCAACAAGACCCTAAATTACATAGGGGAAACCTTTATGATTCAGACAGTCGGAAATTCAACAGCAGTAATGACTCTGCTAGAGCTAATATTTGTAATAAGATATTGCTTGGGAATACTGAGAGCCTCAGCAGAAAAATGGGGAGGGATAAGACGGTCTCCGACAGGACTCAACTCTGAGACATCTCAGCTGTACAAGAGGTTTATTCAGAAGCCTGGCATGTGTGTGCTTTCTGAAGCTGCTTCTGATTAGAAGTGACAGTATTAATACACACAGAGGATGCATGCTCTGCATATATACATACATGCGTGTGTATGTGAGTAGAAGATGAACAGCATATCCAGAGGGAATGCATAGAGGTGCATGTAGAGTGATGGTCTCAGAGAAAGGAGAGGATCCAGGAAGTGAACACAACATCATGTGAGTGGGAAGCCCAGCTGCAGGATGAGGTTGTGCTGTGGTTCCTGCTATGAGTAAGCAATGAACATGTAGGGTGAGCATGTGTTCTGACAGGGGCAAACATAAGAGGGCTCTCCTCAATACAAGCAGATTCCTCCATAGTCCATAAATAAGTCAATGTGCTGAAGAACAGCTGCACTCTGAATACCTGACTTTAGGCCCTAGAGATATAGCTGTGAATAGAATAGGGATCCAGCCTTCTTATGCTCCACTCTATTAGTATATATACTGATGAGACTGTTCTCAAGGGATAGGAGTAAGCCATGATAGTGAAGAGGGGGGATCATTCATAGAGAAAAATGTTGACTAAAGTGAAAACTATTGGATTGATTACTCTGCTGTACCATAAGTGAAGAAATGATAGAAACATGAGTGGCTTTGTTTGACAATAGGAAACCAAGGAGACAATTGATGGTTTCTATTTTCTCTCTAGTAGATGGCAAAGTTGTCTGCAGAATGCAAATTGGAGGATAGAAATTAGGGGATAGGGTATGCAAGAAAAACTGAAATAACTATTGCAGAAATTACTGGAGAATTGTCCTAGGATTCACAAGTTCAATTGAGGGTCCCCCCCCTGCAGTTGATGATCAAGAATATGGGGTACAATATCCTGCCAGTTTTGAGGATGGTCTGCAGCAATGCTCAGAGATGAGTAGTGTGGAAGGCTGGATTCATCCATTGTTGGATCTGAGCAAGTCAGTAGTCTAGAATTGAGAGAATCAAAGCTGTTGTATAAAAGGAGTAAAAATAGCCTAAGCTTCAAGATAGAGAGAATAGGATCTGCTAGATGTATGAGAAGACCTAGTGAAGTCTTAGACCAGACCAACCAGATGGAAAGAAATTGCACATGATTAGAATGGTATAGCGTCACTGTGATGATGGCCTTTGTCAGCAAGGGTGAAGCCAGGTCGACTATGTAGGCGGATCGTGACAATGCCGAAACTAATGGCAGCTGTGGAGAGTTCTTTATAAACTTTGATGCTATCCATATAAATCAACTGTCCTAGAGCTAGTGTGCAGTCGTGCTAAGGAGAAAGCTTGATACCAGGCAGGCAAGGGCCAGGCTACTTGCCTAGGTCCCTAGGGCAGGTATTTAGCCTCTGTTCCTGTTTGTTTCCTGTTGCTGTGATCAACACCATAACCAAAAACAATTTAGGGGAAGAAGAGTTTATTTTAGCTTACACTTCTGGTCACGGTCCATTTTGAGGGGAGTCTCAGCAGGAACTGAAGCGGGAACTGAAGCAGAAAGCATGGAGGACCCAGCTTAGTGGCTTGCTGTCTGTCTCATGCTTGGCTAGCTTTCTTAAACAATCCCGGCACACTTCCCAGGGAAGGTGCAGCCCACAATGGGTGGGGCCCTCCCACATCAATCATCTGACAAAGCAGTCTCTCCCAGACCTGGCCACAGGCCAGTCTAATCAAAGCTATTTTTCAGCTGAGGTTCTGTCTTCCCAGATGACCCTAGGTTGTGTCAAGTTGACAATAAAAGCTAACCGGAACAATTTCTCAGAACATCCATCTCTCCGTCTGAGAAGTAGAATAGAAACTTTTACAGCACAGAGTCATTGAATGTTATTATCGGGACCTGAGGAAGCAATCCCCAAACCAGTCAGTTGATTCTATCCGGCAATAAACAGCCTGTCAGAGAGCTCCCTTCCTGCTCCACCTCTGTGACCTGGGAATGCATAATAGTTTAGGTAAGTAATGCTACATCCATTTTCTCTTAATGTTCTGAGAACTTCTGAAGCTAATGCTTTCTATATTTTTAAATCTATAGAGTGCATTTGCTCTGCACATGGTAAAACACACCTGTGATCTCAACACTCAGGAGGCTGAAGCAGGAGTATTGAAAGTTCAAGACCAGCCCAGGGTATAAAGTGAGAACTGTAACCAGAACAGCAAAGAGTGATGATTTAGCATCGTAGAGTCTAACTGTAGGACAGGCCAGTTCTGCCCACTGGTATATCAAAATGGGCTTTACACTTTTAGCTTTAGTTTGCTAACTGATGTATGATTTCAAGTTTGCCCGTGGAGTCTTATCCTTCTCCAAAAGAATTTGTTTTTTCAACATCTCACTCTTTTGAGTGTTCTGTATTCCACCTGTACAGAGCTCTGTGGTAGGTTTTCATTTCCTTCCCTGGCTTGTTTATTTTTCCAACTGAAGGCAGTGAGACAACTCTGACTTTGTATTTTCATCAGGCCTCTTACATAGTGTGTTGACACAGTGGTTGATGGGCTGGTTTCTAGATTGATGATCTGTGGTTGGTAAAATGCTGTACTCCTAAAAATACATAATTGGGAGATCAATCAATACAATTGTGTGCACCTGTAGAATTCAGTGGGCTCATAGCCCCTGAAAGCTTCTGTAGGGGTGTCCTTGGTTCGAACAGGTTTACATAGAAACAGGATAATCCTCAGTCAGAAAGAATCGCTTTCCGGTGGATTGTGACCAAGTGAGATGCAAGGTGTCAGTGGGGCTGACTGTTGAGTCTTGGAAGAATGGGGTGGGAAGTGACTCATAGATGAATGATTGAACTCAGACCAGCAGCTTCAGAGAAACAGACTCCATTCCGCTAAAAGACTACACATAGAAGGCCAGCAACACTACAGCTATGCTCATTTCTAAAGTCCCCTCCTACCCTGAGGTTTGGCTGGGCATGGTGGTGCATGTCATTAGTCCCAGCACTTAGGAGGCAGAGGCAGGTGGGTCTCTGTGAGTTCAACGCCAGCCTGGTCTACATAGGGAGTTCCAGGACAGCTGGGGCTGCAGGGGGACCCTGTCTCAAAAAGACCTAAAAACAAACAAACAAACAAACAAAAGAAGGTACCATAAACTAGTAAACTAGTAAGTTTTTTGTTTGGTCTGTTTTTTTTTTTTTATGTGTATGAGTGTAATGTCTGCATGTAGGTTTGTGCACTGGTGTCATGCAACGCTGCGGATTCCCCTGGAACTGGAGTTAAAGACGGTTCTTAGCAGCCATGTGGGTGCTGGGAATCGAACCCCAGTCCTCTGCAAGAGAAGTCGGCGCTCAACCGCTGAGCCATCTCTCCAGCTCCTGATTTGTTTTTTTCAGAGTCAAGGATAGGATTGGCCAGAATACGGAAAGCACATCTTTCTGCAAATACTTCAGAGAAAGTCCACTGGGAAAAGACTTGGTGCAGTATCATCTTTTCTTCTAGAACTGACAGGCTGCCTCCTTCTGTCCAACTTGCAGCTGAGTGCAGGAGCTTGGAGGGTAACCATCTCAGAGGCAATGAGCCCTGGGTAAAGGCCCAGCTTTCAGGTTTAGGATGGCCACTTTCTCCTTTCCCACGTTCAGCCCATCACTCTCCCTGGCCCCTGCTCCCTGCAGATGGTATGCAGTTCCACATGGAGTTATGAAGACATTCGTCTCACTACCGGCCATTTGTCTCTCCGGGCTCTTCCAGGAGCTGTCCCCTGACTGGGCCAGGATGCCCTAAGAAGCCACCCAGAGCAATTGGCGATATTTATTTGCCACCTGGCTCCCTTTTTTCCTCCACATCTGAACAGCTTTAAAGCCCAGCCTCCCGATTTGTTCATTAAACTTGGCAAAGAAGTGAGCAACATGAAATTAAAATGTTTCCAAGCACACACCATTTTAATCCCATTCAATAGATTATCCTGACATATTTACTCACAGCCATGTCTGTCTCAGTACCATCCATGGAAAAGTATAAATTAAAATTTTAAATTAAAAGCAGAGAGTCTGGGGAGCTTGATATCTTTTTGAAGAATGGCACGAGTCAGCCACAGGCTCCCCGCACGCATGTCCAGGGAGCAAAGAGCCTGGCACTGCAGAAATTACAGCCCACGGATTTCCCCGCAAACACCTTCCCACATATAATGTACGGGATTGCAGAATCCCAAAGACGACCTAAACCTCTGCAGTCATTCTTCTTTCCCCATCGCTGCACATAAACAAACCCAGTCTCATTTCTTACTTAAAAGAAACTTAGAACTGCTAAAGGAATGGTTTATTTATGAAGCCAATGATACTGAAAATTGATTAGCTTTTGTTCTATCTGTAGTGTTTCTATGTAACCTATGGATTAAGAGAACAAATATTTTAATAAGAAGTTCCAGTCACAGGTCTGTAATTTACTAAACTTTCTGAGCATCAGCTTCCTCACTTTGAAGCTAAAAATTATTTTAAAAAAATCATAGTGTGAATATTTATGGAGACAATCCTACTTAATACTATTACTATGGTAGTCATTTAATACTTGCTATCCTGTAATTATTCAACACTGAAAAATGATACCTCAAATGTTATAACAATGTTGATTTTCTATATTCCATTTCCCAGTCTAGTCATAACTCAATTATGAAATTTGGAAAATTAAGGTGGATATGGTCTCAAGTTGAGAAAGTATAAGTAGAGACTGTGTGTGCTCAAGTTAGCTGGATTTATCCTGTGCCATCTTGAATAGTCTATATATCTGATAAAAATCTTATTTAAATTTTCCTTTATTTAAATAAATCCCTCATTAAGCACCAGATGGGCAAGGACAGAGGGGGAGGAAGAGTGGGTGATGAATTCTTCACCATTCATACCAGCTCTTCTGTAGGATGTCAACTCTGCCTGTTTCAAAATATATGTCATGTATTTTTAATAAGCCAATCATCTTCTCCAGAGCAGTGGCTTATTTTATATAGATTATGCAAGCTATCTCCATATAAAAATAAAATAGAAGGCAGGCAGACCCCTCTCCTTGTGCCACAAAGTGCCAGAAAGAGAGAGTCCCCAAGGGCAATAAAGTCACAGGTTAACTTCTGCAAATGTGTCCAGCTCAGGGTCCAGAGTTGCTGCTTTTAATTTATGTCACCTAGAGCTCTGCACCTCTGCCTGCTAACATGGGTGGAAGAAAGTGATCTTAGCTTCAGGAATCTCTGGAATGCTCTAGAGGAAGCAAAAGAATAGGAAGGCTTCCCCCAAGTTGCTCACAGGCTGAGTAGAGGGCAGAGCACCTGTGTGACAGACCTAAAAATGGTGTGAACCCCAAGGACAAGAGGAGATCTGAATGCTCTTTGCAGGAGGAGCCTGCCAGATACTTGTTATTCAGAAAAAAAGGAAAGTCAAACTTCATCTTAAGAGGGAAGATTGAGCTTCCAGTGCTAAACAGTTTCACTTGTCAGCGTGATGCACCTGGAAAGTGGGGAACCCCAAATGGGGACCTTCCTCTGTGTCACTGGCCTATGGGCATGTCTGTGAAGCGTTTTCTTTTTTTTTAAGTTAATTTTTATTGAGCACACTTCATACAACATTTATTAATCAAATTTAAACTCAGTCCCCCATCCATGCCCACCCCTTGCACCCCCCCTGCCCCCCACCCCCACCAGAGATCATGGACTCTGTCATACATGTTAAGTCCTGTCTTGCATATTTTTCTGAGTCTTTTATAACCTTTTCGATGCACAAGTTTACCGTTTTGGTCAGTTCTTTGAATAGGTTTTTCTCTGTGTGTTTTTGTTCCCTTTAATTTTATATTATTGCAAAATATGCATATATACACTCCACACATAAGTCAAAATCACCAAATCTGAAAATAAACTATAGGCTAACTCCAAAACACTTTTAGAGATTCACATATTAACAGTAGAGTTGCATGCAGGTAAAAAGAAGTATAACTTTGCATTCTTTTTTTTTAGAATATGAATATATATATCTTCCACACATATATGGTAATTACAATGTGTGAATACAAGTGGTAGGTCAATTCTAGAGCCCATTAAGAGATTCACATTATAATAGCACAGTTGCTTTCAGATACAATGAAATATAGTAATAAAGTTGCTCAGTTTGCCTGCCAACCGGGGATTTGGTGTTAGCATCCACAAATGAGGGAAACCATTCACCTTTTTTTTTTTTTTTTGTCGGGGACTGTGTATTACTACTTCACTTAGTAACATGCTTTAGACTTCTTCCATTTACCAGTAAAGTTCATGATGTCGTCATTTCTTTACCCTGCATAAAATTCGCATGTGTAATGTACCACATTTGTTAATTAGTCATCATTGAAGGGCACTTGGGTTGGTTCCACTCTTTGCTATTGTAAGAGAGCTGCAATAAACATAGCTGTGCAGTACCTTTGCAGGTAGAGTATCTGTTTGAGTATACCCAGGAGTGGTATGCTGGGTCAGTGGTAGGACTCGTTTTGAGTTTTTTAGGGTTCTCCACACTCTGTTTCCACAGTGGTTGTACAGGTTTTACATTCCCACCAGCAGTGTGATGAGTGTTCCCCTTTCCCACAACCTCTCCAACATTTGGTGGTCTTTGTTTCTTTGGTCCTTGGCTTAGTCTTATTGGAGGTGAGATAACCTTAGTGAGGTTTAATTTGCATTCCTCTTATTATTAAATGAAGTTGAACAGTTTTAAAAGATGTTTCTCAGCATCTTCACTTCCTGTGGTGAAGTCTCCATTCATCTCTTTACTCTCCATCTTTTGAGTAGGTCATTTTTATTCTTCTTTGTTTTTTAAGTAGTTTATATATTCTGGATGTTAATGCTCTGTCAGATGTATCAGTGGTGAAGGTTTCCTCCCACTCTGTGATTTTTTTCTTCACTTCCTTGATTGTTTCTTTTTTCTTTTCTTTTATTTTTTTTTTGTTTTTTGTTTTTTCCACAAAATTATTTTTATTTTTATAAATCAATCTATGTCCCCCCCATCCCCCACCCCACCAGAGCTCATGCATTCTGGCCAAACATGCTTTTCATCTCTTCTTAGCTCTTTTCTCAATATTCTCCATGAGAAGTTGACTGTTTTGAGCAGAAGTTCACTGTTTCAGTCAGTTCTTTGATGCAGTCCTTTTCTGTTGTTGTTGTTGTTGTTGTTGTTGTTGTTGCCAATATGCAACTCCCAACGGTTTTGGATAAAAGCTCAAGGGAACCTGCACAAGAAATACTTACAACCAGGTAATTGGCACTAGACCATCATCGTGAGGGATACCATTCGTCTTGTTGTTTTTTCTGGACTGTGTTACTTCACTCAGTATGATTGTCCTCTAGCTCTCAGCCATTTTCCTGCAAAGCCTCATGATGTCATCTTTCTTACTGTGCATAAACTCCATTGTGTAGATGTTAACACATTATTTGTCTATCAGTTCATCAGTTGAGGGCCTTGGGTTGGTTCTCACCTTTGCTATTGGGAAGAGAGCGGAAATAAACATGGCACAGCATGTAGCTCTGCGGTAGGGTGAGTCTTAGGGTACATGCCCAGGAGTGATTTGGCTGGGTCGGGTTGGCAAGTTCAAATTCCACGTTCCTTCAAGAGTTCTCCACACTGTTTCCATATGGGCTGTACGAGTGACTTCCCAACAGCAGTGGATGAGGGTTTCCCCTTTCCCCACAACAACCTCCTCGCCAGGCGCTTGTAATCATGTGTTTTCCTTGACCTGCCCAGTCATTGCCAGTAAGATAATATCGTTTTTTTAATATTTGTTATTTTAAGGAGGCTACAATATAATGAACTCAGTTTGTTTCATATAACATTGATGTTTTGCGTCATTTTTTGTCATACAATTAGATAACTGGTGCTATTTGCAAGTAGCTAGGTCCCCAATGTTGAACAACCCAGGTTCCCATAGTCCATTGGAGAAGCTTGTATGCACAGGCATGTTGATTCAATTAGGAGTACAGACTATATTCCTGTATTTTCATGATTCACCCCTGTCTCCGCTCCACAGCCCTACAATCTACCATGCCTCCTCTTCCGCAGGTTGTTTTTCCTCTGGGCTTGGGAAAGGGGCACAAGTGGGTGAGAAGAAAACAGTCTAATTTATTTGGAGTTGTCAGTTTGGACTCTAGTCTGTTTCAGGCAGGTTTGTTTCGCCTTCATGGTTTACAGCTTTTCCAGTGATAACCTTTCTAGTCATACTAACAGCACAGCAATTGGATGTACAGGCTTTTAAGCAGTACCACTTATTGTGCCAAGCTAAGCTGTGAGCATAGACCAGATGCTTGGATGTTATGCTAATCACCACCCAAGAACTGTGGTTTCTCTATAAGGGTGACAAGTTCCCCTTATGGTGGCCGTATAACAATCTCCTAACCCTAGAGGACATAAGTTTGTGTCATCTGCTGTGAGTTATTCTCCAAGGAGAGAGCTAATAGCCAATTAAGATTTGGGATTCTATATAATATATAAATATATATATATTATAAATATATATATACACTTTGGCTGCACTGTTGCACAATATCTCCAGGAATTTGAGGTGCAGCTGATACTGAACAGAGGAGTCTTGCTTGTCTCAGAGACCAATATTTTGCTGTATTTCTTAATGGCCTGGTAATGCTCTCTGGCATTTCAGAGCCCAACTGCACATTAGCAAGTAACATCTCAAAACATTTTTCATGCTCACACACACCAGGTCTTCGACAACAGAGACTTACTGCTTTTCTCCTTGCATATATCACACTTATAGGCAAAGGCCCTTTATAAGATTGGGGGGGGGGGGGTTTTGAATCCCCTAGCCAACATCTCCGAGGTTAGAATAATTTCATTGCTGATGTCAGAGCTTTCCTGTATTAAATATTTTGCTTAATTACAACAGCTTATAAACACTTTAGTAATTGATTTGGCTCTAGATAGAGAATTATACTTTCACAGTTCCGATGCCTATCAATCAATAAAAAAAGGGTAGTTATACTGTTTTATAGAAATTAACCACTGTAACAATTGGCTCTAATTTTACAGTTAGGGAGTGGTTTCATTACCATCATGTTTTTCTTTTTCCTATAAAGGGGAGAGGTAGGAAGGTTTCTCAGTATCTGGAAGGTAAACTTCATTAGGGCCCATTATAAACAGTTAACCCCAATATTATTCAGAGAGATGCTCAGTGTCTGTGACTCAGGCAGTCTGAGGTTCCTCTTTCTTTAATATTCAGATGAGTCAACCTCTCTGCTGGCATTTCCCAGTCCATCCTGCATAGCCATAAGTTGTATGTTTTCAGGCATTTAGATTGGTGATTTTTACCTGTGGGAACATAAAATTCTCTTCCCATTGTTAGTTTCAAGATCTCAAAAATTGAAAATTTATCAATAGGATTGGAACAGAGTTTGTTTCTGTTAGCTGTACAAAAGCTTTTGAGTTTGATGAGGTCCCACTTGTCAGCTGTTGTCCTTATTTCCTGTGCAGCTGCTGTTTGATTTAGAAAGTCTTTTCCTATGCCTATGTCTTGTAGGTTGCTGCAGACTTTTTCTTCTATCACCTTCAGAATTTCAGGTTTCAGGTTGAGATCTTTCATCCAGTTGGAGTTTATTTTTGTACAGGGCAAGAGATAGAGGTTTAATTTTGTTCTTCTACAAATGGTGATCCAGTTTTGCCTACACCATTTGCTGAAGATGCTATTTTTCCTCCATTGGAGTTTTTTGGCCCCTTCGTCAAATATGAGGTGGCTGAAGCTATAAGAGCTCAAGTTTGAATCTTCAATTTTGTGCCATTGGTCAATGGGTCTGTTTTTTTGCCAGTACCAGGCCATCTTGGATTGATACCAGAAATTCAGAGATGGTTCAACATGCGTAAGTCAATAAATATCATAAAACATATAAATAGACTGAAAGACAAAAACTACATGATCATCTCAATTGATGCAGAAAAAGTTTTCCACAAAATCCGGCTTCCCTTCATGTTTAAAGTCCTATGGGACTGGAGGGATTATTCCTCAATGTAATCAAAGCCATATACAAGAAATCCACAGCCAGCATCATCCTAAATGGAGAAAAGTTGGAAGCATTCCCCTTAAAGGCAGGAACATGGCAAGGCTGTCCACTATCGCCACTCCTCTTCAATATAGAGCTTGAAATGCTTGCTAGGGCAATAAGGCAAGAAAGCAAAATTAAAGGAGTACTAATCAGAAAAGAGGAAGTCAAACTATCCCTTTTTGCAGATGATGTGATAGTTTACCTAAGGTATGCTAAAAACTCAACCAGAAAACTAGAAATGATTAAAAGTTTCAGTAAAGTGGTGGGATACAAAACAAACCAAGAAAAATCAGTAACCTTTCTTTACACCAATAATAAGCAACTGGAGAAGGAATATAAGGAGACCTTCCCAATCACAATAATCTAAAAGAATACCTGGGAATAAACCTAACCAAAGACACCAAAGACCTCTACAACAAAAAATTTAAAACCTTAAAGAAGGACATTGAAAATGACATCAAAAGATGGAAAGACCTCCCATGTTCATGGATTGGAAAAATTAATATAGTAAAATGTCCATTCTACCCAAATTAATACACAGATTCAATGCAATCCCAATCAAAATCCCCATGAGCTTTTTCACAGAGTTGGAAAAAAAATCCTTAAATTCATATGGAAAAACAAAAGACCCCAAATAGCTAGAGCAACCCTGAGTGAAAAGTGCAATCCATGGGGATCACTTTACCAGACTTCAAGCTATATTACAGGGCTATAGTCATGAAGACAACCTGGTCCTGGCAAAAAAGGAAGCATTTTCTTGATTGTTGAGTGATATGGAAGGGCCTCGCCTACTGGTGGTGGTGCCTCCTTCAGGCAGGAAACCCTGAGCAGGCAGACCACAGGCCAGAGGAGCAAGCCAGTAAGCAGCATTCCTCCACTGTCTGTGCTTCTGTTCCTCCCTCCATGTTCCTGCCCTGAATTCCTACATGGAGGCCCTCAAAGATGGGCTACGACTTAGGAGCTGAAGATGAAATAAACTCTTTCCTCCCCAAGTATGTTTTGGTCAGTCTTATATCATAGCAGTAGAAAGCTAACTAGAACAGCTCCTTGTCAAGGATCTAAAGGAGGAAAAGGAGACAGAGAGAGAAGGAAGCAGGGAAGGAAAGAGCGCAAATCTCCCAATGGGTTTAAAATATATAAATTACACTTCACAGGAGATGCACTATCAGAACTATGATCTACTGTGTTGAACATAATTGTGCACTTCTCAAGCAAACAGTATTGTTTTCTTTGGTGATTTTGGTTCCCTTGTGACATTTGGTTACTTGGCATGAAACAGATCCACTAGAGCTGTGAAAAACTGATCTTGCATTGTATCACTCTTGCTCTGTTCAGCTTCCCTACCTACCTACTTTATCCATACACACCTCAACCAGCTAAAGAGCACAGAGAAGTGCCTCCTACCACATTAACTGTGAGAAAGCTAAGCAGAGCTTGTTAAATTAAGCCCTAGAGGATTACTCCTGTCTCATCTCATTATAATGAATAATAAAGAAATACTTACATGTGTTTTTTAGTAAATTATTCATCTTGTGCACAGAAAAGTCAGGACAGAAATACATATAAGCATCAAGGCTGAGTTCCTAAAAATACCCAATCTAAGGTATTTCTAAAGACTGTAGTCCTTCCCTCCCTAAGGATGGGGGTCAAGCCCTTCCGGCTCCTTCCTGACTTGTGTACAGCTTCAATGTAGTTCCAGAATCACTTGGAACAACCTGAGTATCCCAGCACAGACATCTGCTTTGTTTCCTTTGGCTACCATCAGGAAGTAATTAGGATATGAAGGATTGTTTCTAGACCAGTCCTGGTCTTCCAGACACCCCACCATCCTTACCTCCCTCACCCGTCCCCCTAATGGTAGCTGTATCCATTTCCACAGAAGACAGCACTTTAACTTTTTGGCTATTTCCTGTCTGATACCACTCTTCTTTTTTTCATTCTCAAGAGATTTCTAGAACATTCAGTGAGAGCTTTACCACTCCTTCCATGCTAGATTCCACTGACCATGGGAACAAAATATGTTGAGGCCTTGGATTACACCCAAGGAAGTCAGAGAATTTGCTCGCTGCCCTACACCTTCACTTGCAATGCTTTAGCAAACACTAATGAAAGCAAAAATCTGTACTGACATTCACCCATTGATATTCTAAAATCATTCTTACCTAATAACTAATAAGATTAGTGTTACTAACTTAAGTGGAATTGTTTGCTCAAATGCATGTGCCAAGTGATGCTTGGCACACTCCAGGTGGTACAGTGCTGTCCTTTGTAACTCTGCATGAGGTTCATTGGGACTTTGCTTTACCCTCTAGAAACACTGACAAGGCTTAAAAAATGATGTTCTTCAGCAGTCAGAGCTAATTCATGATGAGGAAGGTGATGGTGAAGCAGTGGACCACAAAGGAAAACGAGAGTGAGGTCTGTGGGGCAATGGGTTTCCTACGTCAGAGCAGCCCCACATCAGAGCAGCCCCACATCAGAATGCCCCCTCGCTGGCCTCAAAACTTCCTGAAGGAAACAACAAAGAGCTCATTTTTTCTAAGAAACAGAAGAGCATGAGCAAGAATTCTAAAGGTTTCAGTGACGAGCAGGAGTTGGTTCTTGATAATTAACTGATGAGACGTGATGGGTACACTTATGCTCTGATGGTCATGAGGAGAAGATGAGGTGCTCTGCTTTAACGATGGGAAAGGATGCTCCTGAGAGGTTCAGGAGAACGGGGTTTCCTGCCTTCATCTTTGGGTTCTGAGAAATATGCTTCTGGCTAGGTAGAACACTATCAGGAACCACTTAGGACTCCATAGGGAGAGTTTTCCACCTATATTTTCTCACCTTACAAGGACTTGTCAAAATTACAATCTTAATTTTCGTCAGGAGTTCACCAGAAAGTGAATAGCAACCACACACATGAACCCAGAAGGTAGTGGGCTCTGAAACCCTGCTCCCCTCCCCACCCCATCTCTCCTCCCCTCCCCACCTCTCCTCATTCTCCCCAACAGCTCCTTTTACAGGGCTGCCCACAGTCTACCCTTTCATAATTGATCAGTATTGTGAAAATCTCTGTTGTAAGCATATGTGTGGGTGAGGAGACTTCTTTAGATAAAGGAGAGAGAGAGAGAGAGAGAGAGAGAGAGAGAGAGAGAGAGAGACTCTGATAAAGAGATAATAAGCCAGGCCAGAAGGCTTTGCACTGAAGGAATCCAATTAAGAACAAAACAAATGTACATCCGCATTCTCCTCTGGACACCACAGTCACCTCTGAAGGAATTTCATTGTAAATCTGAGAGAAACCTTAATGTGAAGGCAAAGATGAGCAACAGAGGTGGAGTGATCTGGGGAAGCTTGTGGCCTTGCTGTGTTAGAACAGTCATGTAGGAAACGCAAATCTGAAAGCTCTGACATGCAGCATTCGAAGTTTCAGGATCTGGGTGCGTCTCAGTAGATGAGAGGGAAGAGAATCTCGTCTCATCATTCAAGGCTGAAATTTCGGCAGAGTTTATGGCCCAGTGAGTAATCAGAATTTTGTGTCGTGTTTTATAAAAGGAAAATCGATCAGTTTGACTTGTTGATCTCTTAACAGAGATGAAATGTCACCTAAAAAGCATGTATCTAACCAAGGAGTCCAGACAGTGTGGACCCTCCTCTTGTGAAATTAAATGAATGTCAAACACATCTTCTGATGGCTTTGAGAAATGGCAATGGCTGATTATGTTCATTAGAGTTTATTAAATTTTTAAGATCAGAGTATTTGTATAGATGATTCAGGAAACACGTGAAAGGTGCTTATTAATAGATTTTCTTTAAGGAAGTAACTCTAGATAGGCTTACCAGACTCCATTGGATGAACCTGCACTGAGGGATGTTCGGGTACTAATGCTTGACTGGATAGGCCTTAACATTTATCACAGAGAGCATGGAATCCACTGTTGGGGAAGCTAGGGGGTGTGGAAGGTGGAGTGGGATCTAAATTACATTGATATTATATGAAATGTACAAAAACTCAAATATATATATATATATATATATATATATATATATAATATATATATATTGTTTATTTTTTTTTTTTAACCTTATAAGGAACACCTTCTGATGTCGAATTGGTTGAATTGTTTGGGGGTTTTGAAAGACCTGCTTCCACTGAGCTGTAATCTCACGCCTGTTGTCTGCCTGCTTCCACTGAGCTGTAATCTCATGCTGTTGTCTCCCTGCTTCACTGAGCTGTAATCTCACGTGTGTTGTCTCCCTGCTTTCCAACTGAGCTGTAATATCACGCCCGTCGTCGGCCTGCTTCCACTGAGGCGGCTGGAATCTCACGCCCGTCGTCTGCCTGCTTCCACTGAGCTGTAATCTCACGCCTGTCGTCTGCCTGCTTCCACTGTGCTGTAATCTCACGCCTGTCGTCTGCCTGCTTCCACTGTGCTGTAATCTCACGCCTGTCGTCTGCCTGCTTCCACTGAGCTGTAATCTCACGCCTGTCGTCTCCCTGCTTCCACTGAGCTGTAATCTCACGCCTGTCGTCTGCCTGCTTCCACTGAGCTGTAATCTCACGCCTGTCGTCTGCCTGCTTCCACTGAGCTGTAATCTCACGCCTGTCGTCTGCCTGCTTCCACTGAGCTGTAATCTCACGCCCGTCGTCTGCCTGCTTCCACTGAGCTGTAATCTCACGCCCGTCATCTGCCTGCTTCCACTGAGCTGTAATCTCACGCCCGTCGTCTGCCTGCTTTCACTGAGCTGTAATCTCACGTGTGTTGTCTCCCTGCTTCACTGAGCTGTAATCTCACGCCTGTCGTCTCCCTGCTTCCACTGAGCTGTAATCTCACGCCTGTCGTCTGCCTGCTTCCACTGAGCTGTAATCTCACGCCTGTCGTCTGCCTGCTTCCACTGAGCTGTAATCTCACGCCCGTCGTCTGCCTGCTTCCACTGAGCTGTAATCTCACGCCTGTCGTCTGCCTGCTTTCACTGAGCTGTAATCTCACGCCTGTCGTCTGCCTGCTTCCACTGAGCTGTAATCTCACGCCTGTCGTCTCCCTGCTTCCACTGAGCTGTAATCTCACGCCTGTCGTCTGCCTGCTTCCACTGAGCTGTAATCTCACGCCTGTCGTCTGCCTGCTTCCACTGAGCTGTAATCTCACGCCTGTCGTCTCCCTGCTTCCACTGAGCTGTAATCTCACGCCGGTCGTCTTCTGCCTGTTCCCTGAGCCTGGAAGCTCACGCCCTGTCGGCTGCCTGCTTCCACTGAGCTGTAATCTCATGCCCGTCGTCTCCCTGCTTCCACTGAGCTGTAATCTCACGCCCGTCGTCTGCCTGCTTCCACTGAGCTATAATCTCACGCCCGTCGTCTCCCTGCTTCCACTGAGCTGTAATCCTTCAACGCAACGCCCCATCATCTGCCTGCTTCACTGAGCTGTATCTCACGCCAGTCTTCCTGCCTGCTTCACTGAGCTGTAATCTCACGTGTGTTGTCTCCCTGCTTCACTGAGCTGTAATCTCACGCCTGTCGTCTCCCTGCTTCCACTGGGCTGTAATCTCACGCCTGTCGTCTGCCTGCTTCCACTGTGCTGTAATCTCACGCCTGTCGTCTCCCTGATTCCACTGAGCTGTAATCTCACCCCTGTCGTCTGCCTGCTTCCACTGAGCTGTAATCTCACGCCTGTCGTCTGCCTGCTTCCACTGAGCTGTAATCTCACGCCTGTCGTCTGCCTGCTTCCACTGAGCTGTAATCTCACGCCTGTCGTCTGCCTGCTTCCACTGAGCTGTAATCTCACGCCTGTCGTCTGCCTGCTTCCACTGAGCTGTAATCTCACGCCTGTCGTCTGCCTGCTTCCACTGAGCTGTAATCTCACGCCTGTCGTCTGCCTGCTTCCACTGAGCTGTAATCTCACGCCTGTCGTCTGCCTGCTTCCACTGAGCTGTAATCTCACGCCTGTCGTCTGCCTGCTTCCACTGAGCTGTAATCTCACGCCTGTCGTCTGCCTGCTTCCACTGAGCTGTAATCTCACGCCTGTCGTCTGCCTGCTTCCACTGAGCTGTAATCTCACGCCTGTCGTCTGCCTGCTTCCACTGAGCTGTAATCTCACGCCTGTCGTCTGCCTGCTTCCACTGAGCTGTAATCTCACGCCTGTCGTCTGCCTGCTTCCACTGAGCTGTAATCTCACGCCTGTCGTCTGCCTGCTTCCACTGAGCTGTAATCTCACGCCTGTCGTCTGCCTGCTTCCACTGAGCTGTAATCTCACGCCTGTCGTCTGCCTGCTTCCACTGAGCTGTAATCTCACGCCTGTCGTCTGCCTGCTTCCACTGAGCTGTAATCTCACGCCTGTCGTCTGCCTGCTTCCACTGAGCTGTAATCTCACGCCTGTCGTCTGCCTGCTTCCACTGAGCTGTAATCTCACGCCTGTCGTCTGCCTGCTTCCACTGAGCTGTAATCTCACGCCTGTCGTCTGCCTGCTTCCACTGAGCTGTAATCTCACGCCTGTCGTCTGCCTGCTTCCACTGAGCTGTAATCTCACGCCTGTCGTCTGCCTGCTTCCACTGAGCTGTAATCTCACGCCTGTCGTCTGCCTGCTTCCACTGAGCTGTAATCTCACGCCTGTCGTCTGCCTGCTTCCACTGAGCTGTAATCTCACGCCTGTCGTCTGCCTGCTTCCACTGAGCTGTAATCTCACGCCTGTCGTCTGCCTGCTTCCACTGAGCTGTAATCTCACGCCTGTCGTCTGCCTGCTTCCACTGAGCTGTAATCTCACGCCTGTCGTCTGCCTGCTTCCACTGAGCTGTAATCTCACGCCTGTCGTCTGCCTGCTTCCACTGAGCTGTAATCTCACGCCTGTCGTCTGCCTGCTTCCACTGAGCTGTAATCTCACGCCTGTCGTCTGCCTGCTTCCACTGAGCTGTAATCTCACGCCTGTCGTCTGCCTGCTTCCACTGAGCTGTAATCTCACGCCTGTCGTCTGCCTGCTTCCACTGAGCTGTAATCTCACGCCTGTCGTCTGCCTGCTTCCACTGAGCTGTAATCTCACGCCTGTCGTCTGCCTGCTTCCACTGAGCTGTAATCTCACGCCTGTCGTCTGCCTGCTTCCACTGAGCTGTAATCTCACGCCTGTCGTCTGCCTGCTTCCACTGAGCTGTAATCTCACGCCTGTCGTCTGCCTGCTTCCACTGAGCTGTAATCTCACGCCTGTCGTCTGCCTGCTTCCACTGAGCTGTAATCTCACGCCTGTCGTCTGCCTGCTTCCACTGAGCTGTAATCTCACGCCTGTCGTCTGCCTGCTTCCACTGAGCTGTAATCTCACGCCTGTCGTCTGCCTGCTTCCACTGAGCTGTAATCTCACGCCTGTCGTCTGCCTGCTTCCACTGAGCTGTAATCTCACGCCTGTTGTTTACCTGCTTCCACTGAGCTGTAATCTCACGCCTGTTGTCTCCCTGCTTCCACTGAGCTGTAATCTCACACCTGTTGTCTGCCTGCTGCTCCTGGCTCTTCTAGGAACAAAGCCAGTGCTCATTACTCAAGACAATCCTTTATGAATTTGAATGAAACTATATTATTCTTTCAGTTTATCTCCTTTTTAATCCAAGGCTTTCTCCTCACTGCTATCAAATAAACCACCATTTAGATCCTCCTTCTTCATGAGTCAGGTCCTAAGTTTGCTTGCATAGTATGCCCTGCAGAATGAGAAACCAGCCTCAAGAGGGACGGATGCTAGGAAAAGGTATAATTTAGTGGCTTAGATTGTGCCATGCTTAGAAATTTAAAAGCATGTTATATATTTATTCCAACTCTTTTAATGTGGGAAATATTTCCTCATGACAATTTACAAAAATGTTGGAGGTACAAACACACACACACACACACACACACACACACACGTATTAATTAAATCCCCATTTCTCTAATTGTGTATATGAATGAATTCTGGATTAAAGGAATGCATAAATATTTTGCTCCATATTGCACTGAAGGTTGTAGTAAGAGCAATTAGGACAGTTTGGGAAGGAAGAATTAAAACTATCTGTCTACAGATTCTCTTGTATAGAAAATCTTAAGGAAACCATCAGGAGGACTTCTAGAATGAATAAGCAAGTTCACAAATATTGTAAAACAAAATATCAATATATAAAAAGTGTGTCTTTATATGTTAGCAATGGAAACATCTGAAAATCAAATTGAGCAAATAATTCAATTTGTGATAGAATCAAGAGAATTAAGACAGATTAAACTAAGTTTTAGAAATATTGTAAAACTTTTACTTTGAAAACTAAAATTTATTTCTTGAAATAAAGAATACCTCGATAAACAGAAAGATATCCAACATTTAAGAATAAGACACTTTAATGTTAACCAAATGGTAATACTCTCAAAAAGAATTTATTGATTAATTTAAATATCAATAAAACTCGAGCTGTCTTTTTTTTCCAAAGTTGAAAAATGTAGTCCTAAAATTCATCTGAAAATTCAGGACAACAAGAATAATCACAGACTTGAAAACAAAGAAGAGGTTGGAGCATTCACCCTTTCCTATTTTAAGATATATATCTATATACAGATAGATAGAGTAAATTATCATATTTATATTTTATATCTTAATTTATTATGTGCATATGTGAGTGTGTTCCCCTGAGTGGGCCACCAGAGGCCAGAAGATGCTGTTGGACTCCCTGAGGCTGCAGTTAGTCAGTTATGAATTGCCCTATGTGGGTACTGGAAGTCAAACTCTGGTCCTCTGCAAGAGCAGGACATCTTTTAACCACTGGGCCATTTCTCCAGCTCCTGTCACACTTTTTGTCAATTGACATTTTTACAAAATTGTCCTTAAAACATATGGTGCTGGGATGACTTCCATGTGTATTTGGACTAAACTGGATGACTAACTCATTCTCTATACAAAAATAACCCACAAAATGTGGCATATACTTAGAAGAGGAATTAAAAATGTAAAATTATTAGAAGTAAACATGATCTTTGTAATTTGGGAGCAATGGTTTCTTACATATGATAGAAAAATCATAACCAACAAATAAAAATAGGCAAGTGGAATTCTATCAGAATTAATAACATTGATAATCTGAAAATCACTATCAACAAAGGGAAAGGAATCCAGGTGTGCTGGCTCACATCTTTAATTGCAGCTGTCAGGAAGCTGAGCCAGGACAATTTGGATGAGGTTTAGGCCAGCCTGGGTTACAGAGTACTGAGACCCTGCCATGAATGAATGAATGAATGAATGAATAAATAAATGTAGAAAGAAAATTAGAATAGGAGAAAATATTTCCAAGTGTTTATATACCTGGTGAGTGGCTTGTTTCCAGAATATATAAAGAACATTTACAACTCAAAAATAGAATACAAGCAATTGTATGTTTATAAATCTGAATATATATATACACACATATACATACACACATATATATATATATATATAGAGAATATAATATATATATTCTATGCAGAATTCCAAGCAACACAAGAAAAAGCAGCTAGGCGATATTTATTAGAAAAAATAATGAAATTTGTGAATTTAAGGCCATAATCAAATAAAAACTATTTCATGACCACTACAATAGTTATAAGGAATTAGTAATGAAGAAGAAAGAGGGAGGAAGAGATGGAGAAAGGAAGGAAGGAAGGGAGGGAGGGAGAGAGGGAGGGAATAAAAGAAGAGAGAAAATGAAGAAGTGAGAGAAAGAGGACTCTGGAGTCAAAGAGTGACTGTGTGTGTATGACAGAAAGAAACAAGGGAAAGAGATGTGAGTGAGAGAGAGAGAGAGAGAGAGAGAGAGAGCAAGAGAGAAATAAATATAGGGGAAATGAGGCAAAGATGTTACTGCTCACCACTTCTTTTCAGTTTTGTATTAGACATCCTAACTTATACAATAAGACAAGAAAAGGAAGTAAACTGGAAAGAAAGAAAACCATTTCTGTTCATCATGTCATTGTTTATGTAGAAAATCTGAAATGATTTCAAAAAGTCCCTGAACTAATGAGCAATTATAATAAGATATGAGGTTGATAAAAAAATCACTTTCCTCACCTTTCCCTGAAAGCAGCCGTGCTCTTATAATATACATCCCTTAACAGGCTCTAGAATTAACCCACCACTCATTTTCGGACTTTGTAATCTTGGTATATGGGTGGAAGCTATGTAGGCATATTTTAGAGTGATATAAATTTAAAAAGAAAAATGTGAGTCCTGAAATATGATATGGAAATGATATACAGTTTGTTTACAGATGATAGATGATATAATTTTAGTATAGGTGTGACATTATATATATATATACACACACACACACACACACACACACACACATATATATATATATATATATATATGCATATGTTGAAGCAATGCAGATTGGAGGGAAGAACAACAGCAGAGGAACTGGGACAGGGAATGGACTGAAACAGTAAAGTTCTCCCAAGAACAATAATCCTCTGCTTTAAAAAACTTTGGGAAAAGAATCGGAAAAAGATACAAGGCAGGAATGGTAGGGTGCATGAACTCAGGTGGGGTGGGGAGCATGGAAGGGGAGATGAGTCTAGATTGGACTGATAAATGCATAAAACTTCAATAATATTAAAAATAAATAAAAGATAATAAATATTTAAAAAAAATCACTTTCTTAAATGTTTCCAGATACAAGTATAAACTGAAATTTAAAGCATAATTCCATATACATTAGCATCTAAAATGTAATATATACTGATAAATCTAAGAAAATATGAAGAATATTAGCAAGAAAAAAAAAACAAAACATTAACCTGAGAGGAAAACTCACACTCACCAAATAAATTAGATAATTCATGTTGACAAAGAAATACTTGATATTGTCAAGCTTTTAGATCTTTCCAATTTGATCTACAGATTCAATGCAATGCCAATAAAAATCCCAGAGAGTTGTTATATGGTTATTAAGATGTACAAAGATAAAAGACACAAAATAGCTATCTCGATATTGAAGGAGACAAATGAAAGTGGAGGACAAATACCACCTGAATTTAAAAATCATCATAACTTTCAGTAATCAAGCTAGAGTGTTAATGGCAAAAAATTAGACAGATCAATTAGAATGTCCTACCCAGGATGTATAAATTAAGTGCTCCTTAGTCATTTGCATGCTGTTCCAGTTATCAGATGACTGTCATGGTATGGCAGTAACTGTGTTCACATGATTCTTGTGCACTGACCTCATACATACTGCATCCCATGCCTGTGTCACTCCAGCTCACTGTAGAGGCTGTGTCGCCTCTCATTATTAGAATAAGGGTGAATGCAGTATAAAAAGACATTTTGTAAAATACCATAGTCACATATTTTTATTATTACAATAGTATACTTGTTTTATTAGTAATTGTTGGTAATATTGTACTGGGCCTAACTTATAAATTAAACTTCATTATATGTGGCAGGTATAGGAAAAAGCACAGTATAATTAGGACTCACAGTTATCTATGGTTTCTCACACTCACTGAAAGGTCTCTTAGAGTGGGTTCCCTGAAGATAATGATGAACTAACTATGCAGTCAATTCTGTAGACATTTTTACAGTTTCTTAACAATATGAACTTGTTTATACCATTTAATCTCACATTTGGTTTCCTTACTACTTTCCCAGAAGAGTTATATTTCGCACAAAATATGCACACATATTTATGATAGATTTATTCCTAACTGCCAAAACGTATACTCAAGATGCCCTTAAGTGTGTTAATGAATAAATAATCTGTGGTACATCTACATAAGGAATAGCATGGATCATTAAATATGATGAGGTTTCAAGTCTTTTAAAAAGTGTGGTGGTAACTTAAAAGCTTATCACTATGAAATGCCAAACTAAAGTCCATATATTATATGAACCCAAATATACCACATTATGGAAAAGGAAAATCTATGGATACCATAGAAAGTATCAGTGATGGCCATTGTCTAAGAGGTGGGAGAGATGAGTAGAGAGAACTTAGAGGATGTCCAAGGCTGAGAAATAGGATGTATGATTCAACAATCATGGGTACATGTCACTGTACATGTGTATAAATCCAGTAAATTGAAGACCAAGGATATACCCTAATGCATAAATGAAAGCATAGGTCCTCAGTTGTGACACATTGGAAGTCTTACCCACAATGCTCTGCATGACCTGAGAACTTCGAAAGTCACCACCAGCAGGAGGAATCTGAGCAGATGGGGCTACTTGATAGATCTCCAGAAATGTGAAATGAATAAGTTTTCTTCTTTGTAAACTACCAGTTAGTAGTATTTAGCTGTAGAAGCAGAAAGTTGTCGAATATACCATGTGAGCCATTAAGTAGTACATATCAAAGAGAGATAAACATATCTTCATAGGAAAACTTATACCTAAGTGTTCCTAGCAGATGTGGAGAAGTTAAAAATGATTTTATTTGATAAATGGGTGAATAAAAGCCACGTGTATCCACACCATAAAATATTATCCATGTATGAAAAGGCAAGAATAAAGTAATGGAGCATTTTTCAACATATATGAATCTAGAAACCGCTTTGTTATATGAAAGGGTCCAGTCTCAAAGGTTTACATTCTACAAGATTCCATTATATGAACTTAACAGAAAGGAAAGATCTATGGAATAAAAACAATTTATTGGAAGCCTAGGATTGAGAAAATAAAGTTAGGGAGTCATGAGGAGTGCCCCCTAAATGTGTGCGAGACTAGGAGCTAATGAAAATGCCAAAACCGAGGTGTACGACTCGTTGAATACACTAAAGAGCACACTTTATATATGATATAGAAACTGCATCTCATAAAATATTATAACAAAGGAGAAAACATGCTTAAGCCATGAAAAATACACTCATCATTCCTTTGGGAGTCCGCAGTCTCCATGAATGCAATGATGTGGAATAAGTGCGTGACCGAGGTGTTTATCCTCAAGAACTGCTAGGGGCAATGGAAGGTACCAGACAGGACGTGATGTCATCCTCAAAGGAATATCATTTCCAAGACACAAAAGCAAGGCTGATTTTTACCTCAATTTCTTTCTCTTTTAATTTTTTCTTCCTTTGTGGATTCAAATGCTTTCTAAACCTAAATGAACTTTGCAGTGTGCCTGGGCCTCCAGGTTGTGATTTCACATGGTGCTGTGGCAAATTCAAGTGCTGTGATCCACGGAGAAGGCCAAGCCATTGTGCAGCATATATGAATCCTACTTAGCCCCTAGGGTGAGACTCCACATGCTCCTGCCCAGACATTTTCCCCTTATTGTGGGTCTGTCTTGTCATCTCACATACTTTCAGGCAACCTGTGTATACATATATATGTGTGTGTGTGTATATACATATATATGTGTGTATGTATGTGTGTGTATATATATGTGTGTGTATATGCGTGTATACATATATATGTACGTGTATATATACATATATATGTGTGCATATATGTGTGCATATATGTGTGTATACATACATATGTGTGTTTCTGTGTATGTGCATATATGTGTGTATATGTGTGTACACATACATATATGTGTGTGTATATATATACATATATATGTGTGTATATATGTGTGTATATCTATGTGTGTGTATATATATTTATATACACATATGTGTGTATAAGTGTGTGTGTATATATACATGTGTGTGTATATATATACACATATATGTGTGTGTTTGTCTTTTTTGAGACAGGGTCTCCCTGTAACCCCAGCTGGCATGGAATTCACTCTGTAGACCAAGATGGCCTTGAACTCATAGAGATCCCCCTGCCTCTGCCTCCCAAGTGCTAGGATTAAAAGTGTGAGCCACCGCACCTGAAACCTGGATATTTAATGGCGGTATTTCTCAGCAATTATCTGCAATTACCTCATACAAAGGAATCATACCAATGTGCAAGGTCTTCTCCCAAATAGGAGAACTGAGTTTTGGTGAGGTGCTAGGAATGAAGCTGTTCCTTAGTCCTGATCCACCTCCCCCAGGCTCAGGAATAACAATCACAAGCCCAGAACAGTATAAGAGCAACAGTGTAAGAGCAACAGAGCTGCCTTTACATGCAGTCATGTAAGAAGATTCATGATCACTGAGGAAGCTGGGACCATTGGGCTGAACTACCTCTGCTCTAACTTCGGCCATCCATCACTTGTAAATGTTAGTTTTGAAGGTTTCCCCAAAATTGTTTTACTTAGTGTCAACAAAACAGGTAACTTTGTTATATTTTTCATATTTCAGTACAGAAACTAGCCAATGGTCACACTGGGGACTGATTTGGCAACATCCTGATTGAATCCCGATGGCAGGTGCATAATGGTCTTCATTAGTAACAGTGGCAAGGTGCCCTGGAGATGACGTACTCAGCAGGTGCGGCTGTCCACCTGCTCCTGTATACTGCTCCCCTTTTCCCTTCTATCCTCGGTGGCCTCTTCTTTGGCCTTGTCAGGTGGGGATTTGGCCCTGGTAGAGGAGCATGGGTCCTGGAGAGTGTTTCCCCCAACCACTTGCTTTCCTTTAGTCAAGAATAGCTGTCTCAGGAGCTGGAGAAATGGCTCAGTGGTTAAGAGCTCTGGTTCTTCTTCTAGAAGACGCAAGTTCAGTTCTCAGCACCAACACAGTAGCTAACAACCATCCAAAACTCCATTTCAGGGGCTCAGCTTCTTCTGGCCTTCATGGCATTGTATGACACAAGTGGAGACTGCACAGCATGGATGCACTTACATGCAGACAAAACACTCATAGACATGAATAAATAAATTTTAGAAATTAATGGTGCTGTAGAAATGGCTCAGCATTTAAGACCACTGGAGGCTCTTCCAGAGGACCCAGGTTCAGTTCCCATTGCTCGCATGGGAGCTAATAACACAACATTTGTCACTCTAGTTCCAGGGCATCTGATGTCCTCTTCTGACATCTGTGGACATTGCACAACATGGGTGCACTTAGATGCATGTAGGCAATACATTCCTATGCATGAAATAAAAATAACAATAATAAAAGTTAAGAAGAAAAAATATCTGTGTGCCTACAGCTTCCATCCTCAGCCTAAGGGATAAAGTAACTGGCAGGGAAAGAAGCTTAATGATAGTCCCTTATGGGGACACAGCTACAGTGGAACCTGTATACATAAGGCTCAAGAAGGGGGGGACCACAGGAAACAGGTATTTTCAAGGGTAAAATGGGGAGCAAGGAAGGAGAGTGAAAGAGAAAGAGAGAGAGAGAGAGAGAGAGAGAGAGAGAGAATAACAAATACTTAGGCAGGCTGACTAGACCTCACTGGATGCACTTGCATTGAGGGACATTTGGCGACACACACTCGACTTGATAACCCTTAACACAAATGACAGAATACATGAAATCCATTGGGGGGTGATATGGGAGAGCACCAGAGGGGAAGGGGCTAGAAAGTTAAGATGTTCTGTACAAAATATATAAAAATTCAATAAAACTTTTACCAAAAGTAGGTGCGCCAGACAATATAACTTATCAATTATGTATTTACAGAAATTCTCTCAGTATCTGTTACATAACTGATTTCATTCCCATTCAGTAGACTAACAAATTAAGTCTCAAGATTGTCAAGTTTGTTCTTTGAGATCATTTAGTTAACAAGTGGTAAACTTGCTTTAACTATAAACTCATGCATTTGATGGCTCTAATGTAAAGACGATGTATTAATTGTTAAACAGGAGCATATTAAGCCATTTCTATACACAGACATCTTTGGCTTACAAACACATTAATAAATGGTTTTGTTTTACTTCAGTAAGAAAAGTAGTTCCCTAATCTTTGCTTGAAAATAAACATTATAACTAACAACTTAATGGACTCATTCATTCAAGGTCCTATTCAGCGCTTACTCAGTGCTCAGCATCACTGTTCACAAAGCATCCCTTAGTCCCCTAGGACTTTATTACAGTATACAAGTACTGGGCTTTACCATACAGTTTTTACGGTCATCAAAATGGCTTTGAAATACCTCTGAATTTGGTGTGTGCCTTAGTTGGGTCCAAAACCTCATAAGATATCTTCCCATTGCTACTTTGAAGACCTTTAAAATTAGTCAACTCGGAGAGAGCTGTTTTGTTTTTCTTGGTTCTTTGGAGCTTAATAAAAAAGCTTCTTCATCAGATTTTAAAGTTCAGACTTGAGTTCATTGCCCCCCCCCATCTTACTGGGCACTAGCTTTTTTCAGGGCCCACCCAGCTGTGACATCTTGGTTCGAAGTTACTGCTCCCAGTGGTACAGGTTACTATTAGACAAGCTGCAAGAGGGTACAAAGAAGAAGATGGATGCTATAAGATGAAGTGCAGCAAGCATCATCTTTGGGAAGAAAACATTAATTACATTTTTGAAGGAGTTATAATTGGATTTCACTTCTCCCTTCTCGGATAGCTATTCAAGCTGTAGCACTAACATACTCCCAACATCTTTTATTCAGCCAGTTTGAGAAAAGGAAGAAAGATTTATTTGTAATTATCAGAAATAAACACAGTTCCTTCGAAGTAAACACAAAGGAACAGAACCTGGCTTGGATCCCACCTCGTTAAAGATGCAAATTAGGAACAGGCCATTAAAATGGGAGGTTTCACTAATCCTTTCCCAACAATGTACATCATTAAATTAGCCTCATTCAATGGCATCTGCAGTGTTGTAGAACTCGAGATTTAATACTGGGTCCCCCGAGGAACAGGCGCTTCCTTTGGGTCTTCATGATTTCTCAAGTTGGCATTTACTTTGAGTCACTGACATGAGGTGTGTTCAGTGAAAATCTATGATTTCCTGCTACGGTTATATGGATTGACTCTCCTATAGAATTACCCATTCCTTGATTTTGAGAACACCATTGGTGTTCTCTTTCCAAATCTTCTGGTTCTTTTCTAGTTGGCCATCATCAAGCTGTCCTTCAGGTATGGGCCCCAGAGTCCCTGAAGCAGATGTGTGCTTATCTTCAGTTCTTACTCAGACCATACACCTTGCCTTTAGGGAACCTAACCGGCTCAATGAAGGTCTTATATATTCTCACCAAACTATTCCTATAAAAATGGAGAACTCTGCATTTCACAAAAGCTAACTTTAGATGGACTTCAAAGATTCACCATAATTGATGACACTGAACACTTCGATACTCCTCAAACTCTCCAAATGAAAAGTTGTTCCCAAACATCAAATTTCTTACAGAAACATATTCAATTTATGGCCAGCATAGGAATTCTGTGCATTATTTCTTCCTGCTCCAGTGGTTTCGCTAACCCCAAACACTTCAGAGAGAAGACTTCCTATTCCCACTCCTCAGTATTTGCAGATGATCCCTTAGCTCTCCATTTTCCTAGATTACCAGACTGTTAAAACACTGGATGTATTTCACTGTGTAACCTGTTCTGCCACATTGACATTTAAGATGATTTAGTGTGGACACATCACCTCAGGTCTACTGGCAATACTTTTTCTTCCCATCCAAAATACATTTTTACAGAGAAATTCTCTTCCTTGAAGGACATCAAAGTTAAATGGCTGTGGCACAGAAAACCACAAAGGCTTGCAAATTCACTATCTGACATCCTCAAAAATAAACACCAATCCTATATAGCAGGGATATTTTTGATGCTATTCAGGTACTCCCTGTATATTTCTAGCTAGCTAATGCATTTGTGTATGTGTGTATATATTTATATAAAGTATAAACTGTACAAAATATTTAGATTCATTATGACATTCTTTTTTTTTTTTTTTTTTTTGGTCTTTTTGAGACAGGGTCTCCCAGGCTGGCCTTGAACTCACAAAGATCTGCCTGCCTCTGCCTCCCACATTATGACATTCTTATACATGAATAGCATATATGTGCTTTTTTCCCCCAGAGATAGGTCTATTCAACAATCAGCCTGGCTGAAGCGCCCGGTTCCTACCTGTGCCTCAGATGGTCCTGGGAAGCCCTATGTGCTTTGATCTTGTTTATCCATCACACACATTACCCTCTGCCGTCCCTCCTCCCCACTTAACACTGTCCTCTTCTTCCTGAATCCTTTATTTTAGTGTTACCAGAGGCACACGGATATTACGAGGTCATTGAGAGGGGTAGCAACAAATTATGTTTTAAACAGGAACTGCTTAACTGTTGTAAGCACTTGATAATCACTGAATAATGATAGGAAGTCTTAAAATTCCCTCACGAAATTATTTTACACCCATGCATGTACTAGTGCTAGGAATTTTTACCCCTTTCCATAAGACCAAATTTTCCTAGATTTAGCATGATCCTGCTAAGGTCAATTTGCTGTGCTAAATATGACAATGATCTGAATGTTATGCTCAAGCCTCGGACCTCTATCACTCAATCTATGTAATTCTAGAAATGGTTCTGCCTTAAACTACATATATAAAGATATTTTATTCCTCTGCATAGCAAACATTGGTTTGTGATTTGCTATCTCTGACACAAATCCTCTGTTCTCCAAACTTAAGAAACAGCCCTTCCTCAGCATAGAAAGCTATTTTTTTTTTATTTCTTTTCCACTCTTTTCTTTTTAATCCCTAAAATCCTCAGGGAATTAAAAAGCAGAACTCATATTTAAGTCAGCTTCTCCTATCTTAATCTCAACATTTTATGACATATTATAGTGTTGCTTTCTGAATACACCCTTCCTGTCTGTTACAAAATCAGCTTCCAAATCGATGCACTAAAGTACCAACTGTTTAGAAAGTGATTTGGTTCTCACAATATCTCTAGTCTAATTTAAATCAGACACTTTAGTTTCTTTTACATGCAGCAAGAAAGCAGAGGGCTGGACTTCTTTAAAGTTAAGTGTTTGATATAAAACAGATAGTCTACTAATTTGCTTTGCAAATTGAGTTCTCTGTGATTTACTGTATGACAAATTCCAAGTGATTTTAAAAACTGGGGATAACTTGTGGTACCACTTACACAAACTCACTCACCCATCCTGGTTTTGACTTTCCCTGTGTATGCAGTAAATGATAAGTGACTACTTATTTTTTCAGCAGAAGTAATATTTATGAAGATTCTTAAGAAATGCGGGATGGGGGGCTGGAGAGATGGCCTAGCAGTTAAGAGCGCCGACTGTTCTTGCAGAGGACCTGGGTTCAATCCCCAGCACCCACATGGCGGCTGAGAACCATCTTTAACTCCAGTTCCAGGGGAATCTGACACCCTCTTCTGACATTGCACAACATGGGTGCACAAACCTGCATGCAGACAGTACATTCATACACATATGAAAATAAATAAAAAAATTTAAAAAAAGAAATGCAGGGTCATGATGCCTATTTTACATATAAATCAGATATATGAGTTATTACTTTTGTTTGTCTGCCTAGAATTATATTATTTTTCATATTTTTTACTAAATAATAAAGTATCTTATATAGTCAACAGAGAATATAGAAATCTTTAAAAGTAGAAAATGGACTGAATGAGCATATGCCTATGGTAGGCAGCAAATGATAGAATGATAGAAAAACTGAGCATGCTAAACAGGCATCATAATGCATACTCATTACTGTGACACCAAGTTGAGAACCTTGACATGACCTTGGGAAGCCAAGAAGCTCTGAGAACTTCAACTATCCACTCTGAAGTTCAGGGTCTTAAATGCAATGATTGTCAATAACTTTCCGATTAGAGCCTATAATTTAGAATTTGCCATTTTTAGCCTCTTTCAAAGGGGGATAGAATTGTATCACTGTTCTTGACAGAATTGGTACTAGACATCTTAACAATACCTAAAACTGACCTGAATTTTCAGCAAAAGAGCATATTATTTAATGGATTCAAAATGCTACTTAAAGTTGTTTTTTTGTGAGCTTGAGTGTGTTCTTCAAGCTCATGATCTGTCCCACAGATTATGCTGTAACAGGTAGTAAATACTGATTCTGCCATTTCAGTCTATTAAATGGGGCCCACCATTGTGTGGAATGCATTTCTGGGCTTATTTTCAGTATATACAAAGAAAACATTCAATAATGTCATTTAAATTGTGAAGGGCAATTTGACAATTATGTCAGGATTTTTACTGTTTTTTTCATTGATTTGGAATGACAAGTTTATGAAGAGTAAAGACCATTTGGATGACTGACAGCGCAAATTTCACACTTAAACAGTGAGAGTTTTTTTTTCTGAGAAGCAAAGCAAAGACTCTCCACGTATTGGTAAAACTGTGATTCTTGAAGTCAAACCAAGTCCACTCCTAGTTAGGGATACTGGAAGAGAAAAATGCTTGTAACCTCATCTGTTGCTTCAAAACTAAGCTCAGTGTAGAGGCAGCTCAGAAGAAAATTTGCTTAGCTATATTTTTGACTGAATTGGTTCAATTTCATAAAATGATATTTAACATCTCTGGAGGGCAGAAAGGAGTTGTCTTATGGTGGGAAGAGATGGCTGCACAGAATTCAACGACAGAGGTAGGGGTGGGGATACACCAGCACCCCAACACAGCCTCTCATTTACCCACTGTGAGATCTGGACAAGGTGCTGGACCCTGAGGAAAGATTTGACTCAAGGCAGATCAGTAGTCTGGGCAGATTCATTTTGCTCCACTAAATATATCTTATAAATTCTTTGTGAAGAAGCTAATGTCTTAATTGCCTAATATCTTAAGTAAACATTTCTAGAAGGAAATCATAGGAGTGCTCAGAGCAATGCTGGGAGAAAACGGCTTTTCTTACAGCAGAAGTAAGTATTCAAAGTCAGTTTCCTGGATCTGCTGTGAAATGTCACTAGAATACATTGGCCCAAGATTCAGGATATTAATCAAAATGTAGATTTAGGTTCACTTAGACTGGGCTCTTCATACTTGACCTTCCCCAAAAGGCTGAGAAGCAGCATACAAAATTCTCAACTTTAAAGTGTATCAGGTTTGGGGCTGGAGAGATGGCTCAACAGTTAAGGGTGACAACTGCTCTTGCAGAGGACCCAGGTTCGATTCCCAGCACCCACATCATCTTTAAGAACCATCTTTAAGCCAAGCATGGAGCAGGCCTTTAATCCTAGCATTCTGGAGGCAGAGGCAGGTGGATCTCTGTGAGTTCAAGGCCAGCCTGGTCTACAGAGTGAGTTCCAGGTCACCTGGGGCTATAGGGAGATGCTGTCTCAAAAACAAAAACAAAAACAAAAATAAATAAAAAATAAAGTGTATCAGGTTCATCCATTTTCTCAACAAGATTCCTGGGTTCTGGTCCCAGAGTTTCTGCATCAACAAGACTGGGGTTGGGTCAGGGAGAGGGTGTTTCTAGCATTCTTCTAGGGGATAATGGTGTCACTGGAACAGTGAGAACACATTGAAGATTACAAGCTTAGATGATGCATTTTCATCTCCTAACACCTATTAATATGGTAACTTACTAGCAGAGTAAGTTAAAAGGAAGCTCAGAGGGAGTTCATTGTATGAAGTGACTTGGTTATTCTACCTCTCTGAGAATGAGAGAGAGAGAGAGAGAGAGAGAGAGAGAGAGAGAGAGAGAGAGAGAATGAGAAACTGAGTGATAAGTGCATTAAATCCTTCCTTTTAACTTTCTGTGGGTTATGCAAACATCTATTCAAATAGTATATGTACATGGTATGGCTAATTGTGTCTGTTTATATGTGTGTGGATGTATATAAAGCACAGTGCCAGATTTGGGGTAAGAACATGGGGAAGACAGTCTAAGGTCATGACAGTAGACTGAAGGTACCTTAGCTTGATTTCAAACTTTATCCAGTTGGATTCTACAATATGTGATAAACCTTAGCTAAAAAGTAATAGCAAAAACCTGGAACCAACCCAAGTGCCCCTCAACTGACGAGTGGATAGAGAAAAATGTGGTACATCTACACAATGGAGTTCTATGCAGCGGCAAAGAAAGATGACATCATGAACTTTGCAGGTAAATGGATGGAGCTAGAAGATATTATGTTAACTAAAGTAACACAGTCCCAGAAAAACAAACGATGAATTTGTGGATCCACTCATCTGTGGATGCAAGTGCCAATTACCTAGTTGTAAGTATTTCTTGTGCAGGGCTCCTTGAACTTCTGTCCAAGTATTTGGGAGTGATGCATATTGGAAACAACAACAACAACAGAAAAGACTGTGTCAACTGACTGAAATGGTGAACTTCTGCTCTAAACAGTCAGCTTCTGCATCGAGAATTTTGAGAAAGACTGAGAAAAAGATGAAAACCATTTTTGGCAGAATGCATGAGCTCTGATGGGGTGAGGGGGGTAAGGAGAGGGACATCGGTCTAGATTTGATTTGTAATGTAATCTTATATAAATATATATAATAAAAATAAAAATTTAAAAAGTAATTTCTGGTTTAAAGGGAAATATGAGATTATGAGTACTCCATAGAGAAATGCATTTGTACAAATGTCATCACTGAACCTTTCAGGTTAACTAATTAGCAGGGTACTAAAACAATCTCTGATACAGGGTTCACAGAGTGGAAGATTCTCTTCTACATGAAATACTCATTTTAGTCCAACTAACCTAAGAAATTAGTGCTACAGTAAACCCCACTAAGGTGTGAGGAGACTAGTCCTGGGGAGATGGGCTAATTGGTAAAGTTCTTGCTATATAAGGAGGAGGATCTTAATTTGATCTCCTGTACTGAAGTAAAAATAAAACTAGAGCTAGGTATTAATGGTGCACTTGTAATTCTAGAGCTAGTGATGTGTAGACAAGAGTATCTACTGAGAGGCCCTGTCCAAAGAATAAGGTAAAAAATAATTGAGAAAGACACATACATGTAAACACAAACATGTACATACACAATTCACAAAATATGAAGAAACTAAGGCACATGTAATTTATTCCTGTTAAGATAAATTAATGTGTTATATATTTGAGAAAATGTTTGTTTAAGTGAATTATTAATGGATGAATGAGCTTGCAAGCACTCAATTAAAAAGAAATTTTCATACATGTGTCATCCTCTAGATCTTACTACTGTGACTGCTCCCTAGTCAAAATCACTAGGAAAACTACTAAGAGCTCTCTGAACCATTTCAAAACTACTGAACCATTTAAAACTGGTGGAAAATCAATGGCGTGGCCAGCAAGATGTCTCAGTTGGTAAAGGTGCTTATTACCGAGCTAGATGACCTGGGTTCAATCCCTGAAACCCACGTTGTAGAAGAAAACCAACTCCTTCAAGTTGTTATTTGAACTCTACCCCCATGATGTGCCATGTGTGCACATGCACACACATACACATACATACACACACACACTATATATATATATATATATATATATATATATATATATATATATGGAGGAAAAAGAAAACAGAAACCATGGTCTATTGACGTCCATCAGCTTGTCCTTGTATGTGTGCCTTGCCTTTTCTTTTAGCAGTGAATTCCATTTCCTTCCCTGTAAGATGGCCTCGCCAGTATAACACAGCTACAAAGCATCTTCAAAATGCAAAATAACAGCTATTGAATGTTGGCTACACATTCGTTTATAGCACCTGGTAGACGCCCACAGGGAGTTCCAAGCACTTTGTATCACCAACTCATATGTTTTTCATCCTGCTATCAATTTCTATGCTATTAAGTGGAGAATAGAATGTGGTGTCCATCCAGTGTCATTACCAAGTCTGATGAGCGTCTGATTATTTTCATAATGTAAATATTCATTTATTCAGAACAAGAAGGAAACAGTACTTAGAACCAAGGCTCATATTTCTGTAGAAATCTATTTTAGTCCTTGGGACTAGCATAGGGTGCTATTTTACTGAGTGGTCTAAGGAGTCCAAGCTGTATGTTGACAGCATTGACAGATGTACGGGTGTTGATTAAGGGACACGATATGGGAAAATACCCTCCTAGTTGCAACCTAGTGTTTGCAGAATCATAAACTTGCAGAACACGTGCTTCAATCAGCTGGCTGTGTAAGAATTCAATCAGCATTAATCTAACACAATGCAGCACCTGCTCCCCAACTGATTTCTAGTGTTCTTCAATCAAAAGCAGCAGAAGAAAAGCATCATTTATTGCAAGCAATGTTAGCAGACCTGAAAATTCAAGACCTTGAAGTTCAATAGGAAGATCAGGTTTGACTAAGTCTTCATCCTCTCCTGGGGGATGTGACAGAAAGAATGAGTTGTCACTCACAAAGAGAATAGGAGGGAAATGTCCAGCACTAAGTTTTCTCCATATGAAATGAGCTCTGTAATTAGCTGCTGGTAATTAACAGTCGTTGCCAGGCAGCTCATGCATCTATAGGATCAGGCTTCCTCTGGAGCTTGTCAGCTTCTCCCTTAGCTACAGAGTGGAGCAGAAGGGATACACACGCTAGTAAGCTGCATTAATAGAACCCGAATGCACTGCTCTCTATTCAGTCTTGGACTCAGAGCCAGGTGGCCACTTTGGTGGAAAATTAATAGTACAATCATTTGGTAGAAAATTAACAGATCACCCAAGGGATGGGCTTGCACTTCAGCAGAAAAAGCACCACAGAAACACCACATTTACTCAACATCCAGCTCCCAGAAGCATGGGCCAGTCAGTCTTCTTGACCTCATCCCATAGAGTCAGGACAGTGACAAGCTCCAAACAAGTGTTCCATCAATGGATGTCAAGTGAATAATTAAACAAATCACCCATCATCAGCAACTACATGCAAAATACTTCTTGGCACTCAAGGATATGCCAAATAATAAAACAATACAGTGCCCACCGACCACTATGTTGAAGTTGGCCATGGAATAACTTTTCCCACTGAATTTAAAAATCCCCCAATGCAAATAAAATAAATTTTCCTAAAGCAGACTCATATTAAGTATGCAAATCATGCCTCATAATTAAAATGCTTAACTTGATTGTACAAATACACAGTATTTGACTTAAGATAGAAAATCTATGACTTACAAGTAATGAAGAATTTGGTATCACTGGAGAATATGTCCCTCCGTTCTGGCTCTGTGCCCAGAAGGATTATTTTATAGCAGGTTGAATTCTCTACTAATTATCTCCAAAACAGCTGGACTACTGGATAAACTCTGTCTTAATGCATGGTACAAGAGCAAATAAGGACAATTCAACTTTGATTTCAGACTAGACTGACAAGTAGAAGAAATGGGAAGAAGTCAGGAGGCCATGCTAAAAGAAGACAGAGAGAGCATCCGAGTTATAAAACTACTACCCTTACCAAAGGTTTAAGTTATTGTTACTAAAAATAATTTTGATAAATGTCTACCTTAGTTTTATTATTTAATTTGCTTTGGCAAATGACTAATTCTAGTGGGACCCTAAATAATTTAAAACAAATAATTAAAAAAACACTATTTGATTTCACAAGAAATGTGTTGCTAACAGAAATAGCACCCAAAAATCCTTTGGACAAAACTAATAACATCCTCCAGAAGAAAATATGTCTAAAAAGAAGTCAATGTGTGTGTGGGGGGGGTGGTTCTGCTGAAACCTTGCTTCATGGGATGTGTTATAAAGCATTCTTGCCAAATGAGAAATCTGTAAATTACCTAGGTAAGCAATCAGCTCCAGATTATAATTGCCAATTTGAGAAAATTTCACCAACAATTAAGCAAAATCAAATAACCTATTTGAGGAAGCAGAGGGTGGCAGGCCACCACCTTTCCCTTCTTGTGAAGCTTTACTATAATTTGTTTTTATTTTCCTTTTGAAATTGAAATTCCATTCTGTCTTATTGGACTAGAAATAATCAGAAGCCACCATGGAGGGTATAGACACATCTGAACAGTCGTCTCTCAGTGATTTGGTTTCAGATTGAAAATAAGACAGGCTGGAAATGGCTGTGATCCAATAATAAGAATCTTCAACTCAAACTACAAAAAACACACAATTCATTATTGCAGTTTATCACGCCAGATTTGGTCCAGAAATTAGAATACAAAGCAAACTCCCTGCAGGACAGCTGATAGAAGCTTAATTTGATTCTCCTTCTAGAACTTCTGACAATTCATCCATATTGACCCAAAAATCTCAGTGAGGTCATTTATACTTTTTGGAGCACAACTCTCTTATGCAGCAGAATGAATTTACTCCTATGCCTGAGTACCAGCTTCTTCTGTAAACAGCAAATATTTGTGCTAGTATGTGCCAGATATTGAGCAAAACAAAGAAGACAAAAAAATAAGCTACAACTCTATGTGACATACTGCTAATTTCTTCCTAATAACTGTGCTCTCAGTCCTTCCTGAGAGAATCCAGTACCCAAGTGGTGATGGGTCAAGACAAAACATAATTCTTCTTAGATTTTCCTGTAGTCAGAAGTGATCATGGGACTTAACTCTGTCCCAGTGAGAAGGAAATAGAAGTCTGTCAAGGTGCTCTAGGAGTTTCACTTTGCAGGGACTGATGTTGCCACTTTCCTTCCTTCCTTAATTTGGTTCTGGCCTGGAGTGAAGAAGTGCAGTTGAATTTGGAGCAGTTATCTTTCGCAAGGAAATGACAAGCCCCACAATAAATGCCATAGACGACAAGTGGTATAGAATAAGGAAAGATGATGCTTATCGACATTCATAGCATAAGTAGGTCTGTGCTTAGCTCTGCAAGGTGAATCTTAAGACACCTTTGTTGAAGAAAACTCAACTTGGTTTTGACTTTATCTTAGTGTCTGTGTTTTGTCTCTTACAGCTGAATACAAACTCAATTGCTCTCTATGCCTTGGGATTACTTCCAGGTAATTACAATAAAAATGTGGCAAAGGTTATAAAAGATAGGGTAAAGAGGAGAGATGAGAGAGAGAGAGAGAGAGAGAGAGAGAGAGAGAGAGAGAGAGAGAATATGCAAGCATTTCCCAGGACTAAAGTATACTGCCTGACTTTTTTGGCTGTGGGGGTCAAGTATATTCATGAAATGCAATTCAATATAATGCTTAATCCTTGAAGAAAGAGCACTATTGTGAATAATCTAGAGAAGAAAGAAATGTCTTCATTCATTTTTTATTGCTAAAGAATACAGAACTCCAGACAATTTATACAGAAATGTGGTTAATTTGGCTCACAGTTTGGGGAATTCAAGAGCATAAGGTCAGCTTTCCTTCTTGTAAGGGTCTCATGGTAGAAAGCAGAGGGGAAGTGGATGTGTATGTGCAGAGAGGTCATCTGGTAGGAGAAACCAGGATAAGGCCTCAGGCTCATGTTAAACAAGGGACTCTTGTGACTAACTCTTCATGGGAGCCCCCTTAATCCCTTTATGAGTGTGAAGCTCCGGAAACCAAATGACTTCTGAAAGGTCCCACCTCCTGCTAAATCTGTTATATTGGCAATTAGATTTCAACATGAATTTTGGTGGAGAAAAATCAGTTCAAACCATATTAGGGAGCAGACATATGGTACATTGCAAGTTTGAAAAAAAATGTAATGAAACACTGGAGGATGAAATCATGGGAAGTATGCAAAGCATGAATAGAAACATGCAATATAAAGTGAGAAGTGGTCGAGTGTATACGGAGGCTCAACAGTACAAGAGCGTATATAACTCATTCAGAAACACACTGTATTGTGAAGGAGATAGATGCTGAGGGATTTTGTGACAGCACCAAATGGCTTCATTAGTATTAGTTAGGCTTAGCTGACACATGGAAGATGCAGTTAATAGATCTGAATGCATATTTAATGACACAAAGGATGAGAGATATCTACTTCTCAAGCCCAGACACAATGAATGAAAATATATCATCTAGCACATATATTGGTTATTTCTCCTTTCTGAAATTATAATGGAGTAATCATAGGTATCACAAAACATCAAAGAACAGGACATGGAAAATTAGTAGACCAAGGGGTTCACTAAAATCTTGTAAATATGAAGGAAGAAGTAGCCATGCAGAGCTAGAGGTGGTGGATGACCATAAAGAAATAGTCTTCCCAGCACTTGATCCTTTACTCATATGAACTCACAGCAATGATGACAGCATGCTCAAACCAGACAAAATCTCAGCATGGACCTGAGGAAGGGAGTAAGAATCTCCAGCAGTACCTGAGGAGCTAATGGCCACCAGTGGCTGCTGGGAAGTGCAGAGTATCTTTCAAGGATGATACTTGGTATATTAACCAGATACCAGTGGAATGGATGCAGACTGGACCTTTGGGGACACAAATTGGGTGCTATAGGCCTCTCTATCAAAATAGATATCTATATCTAGGTAGATAGATAGACTAATAGATTGGCAGATAGATATAAGAGAATACATTAATTTGAGTGGAAGATGGTAAGGAGATGTGCAGATAGGGGAGGGGACCTAAATACAATAAAATATACTGCATGAAAGTTGGACGCTATAATATTAAAAGGAGCGGACGCTAGCATGTACATGAGCTTGCTAAATAAAATTCCAGACCAGTCTGTAATGGAAGCCAGAGAGGGAAGGAACAAATAGGAAATGGAGTTGAAGTCATAGCAGCAAATTACACGTTGAGCCACAAATCAATTGCTCCTCAAGCTTGGCTTCACTGTTTCTGGCATGCGGAACACTGTCAGCCTGTATTAACCCAGGCAACTGAAACAAATGACAGAAATCTCTATCATTTGGAGTTTGCTTGCTTTGGGCATTTAGGGATATGCAACTATTTGTCATTAGTACAAATGTGCTACCTTCATTGATAAGCTTAATCACATGGAAGGCCTAGACACTTTGATGTCATGGGAGAAGCCAGTTGAGAAGAGTCCATGTCTAATAACAGCAGAGAAAATCCACACAAGCTATGATGAAATTTCAATACAGTTCCTCACTACATTTAAGTAGAAACTACACAAAGATTGGAAGCAATTTGTGTGTGTGTGTGTGTGTGTGTGTGTGTGTTGTATGCAATATGGGGGTGTGTCCCGCGCAGCAGTCTCGCCGGCAAGAACTTCACGCGGACAACAGGATTCTTCTGCAGCAGTATTTATTGTGCACAGCTCTTTTAGGAGAAGGACCCCGAAATGGGGAAGAGGCACTGCTTATATAGCAGTCTAGAGGGTTCGGGTATGCTCTGGATTGGTGCACCGTCCGATGCCTCATTTGCATGCCCAATGCATGGGCTCGTAGCGCAACAGGGGCCAATGCCTCATTAGAATATTAGGTGTGTGGGCTCAAAGTCATGCGCAGATTGCCCAATGCATAGGCAACAGCGGGAAACGGCTTGTAGTGACTCAGGAAGTCGGCGCCATCTTTAGGGCACGGTGTGGCACACACTGTTTGTGTGGTAGGCTGCCAACAGTTCCCCCTTTTCTATAAATTGGCTGGGAGAATGCCTGTCTTAGGTTGCCACTGCAGAGGTCTTTCTTACCCATCATGGGGAAAACAAACAGCTTTTGGTTTGCTCCCTGTCTTAGGTTGATAAGACTTGCAGAAGGTCTTACCCGTCATTGACTACTTCTCCAGCATACTAAGCCAAATGTTTGGGGAGGAGCCTGCTTCCAAAGCTGCAAGGGCTTGTGCAATGACTACTTTATCGTGCTGATGTTGGGCACGGAGCCTACACATAATCCAGAGCATAATTATAATCCCTCCACATAGAAATAGGCCAAACCCTGCCACCCCTGCCCATTCTTTGAAGCGTGAGATGTCAGTAGCAATCCAGGAAGCCAGTCCTTCAGCAAGGGAGGCGTCCACTCTAGTCGAGTTCAGGGTGACAATAGCCATGCGAAGTTGGTTCATCAAGCTGTCAAATTCTCCAGTCCAATTACCTAAAAGATAACTGGACAATTGTTTAGACAAATTTGCTGCCCTTGTGAAGTTTTGATATTGGATGCTGGTCACACATAGACTGGAGTATTTCCATTCGCAGCCAAGTTGGGCCAGCTGCCACAGTACATCCACTTGTTCTTGGACTAAGTCTATCCTTTGATTTATTACCATAAGTCCACCTTTTAACTGGGCATTAATTGCGTGGAGGTCATGTAGAAGCCTCCATTTACCTGATCTCTTTTTTATAACGAAAACAGGGGTATTCCAGGGAGAATTGGAGGACTCCAAGTGCTTAAGTTCCAGTTGTTCTTTTACCAACTGATGAGCTGCTGCAAGTTTTTCAGAGGATAAAGGCCATTGAGGAACCCATATCGCCTCCTCTGTGAGCCAAGGTATGGGTATTAAGCCCTCAACAGCCTCTAGGAAAAACCCAGACCATGTTTATCTAATTTTGGTTTGGTGGGCCCAGGCTCAGTTATGCCTTGTTGGAATTTGCCCAGGCCTTTTCCAGGGACATATCCCATTTTTGTCATCATGTTTTGAGCTGGAGTAGAGTATTTATTTATAAGTTTTAGTCCTAATTGTTTCATGATATCCCTTCCCCAGAGATTAATGGGTAGGGGAAGGACGTAGGGGGTAAATTTTCCCTGTTGTCCTTCTGGTGCTTTCCATTCTAATTCCCTAGAGCTTATGGAGGGTGAGGATTCATACCCTAAACCTTGTAATGAGTGTGCAGAATGAGTCACGGGCCAGGCAGTTGGCCACCATTGTGCAGCTATTATACTTTTATCGGCTCCAGTATCTAGGAGACCCTCAAACCTTTTTCCTTCAATTAGTAATTGTAGTGTAGGTCGGGTGTCAAGGCTAGCTATTAAATAAGCCAAATCAGTACCTGTCGAACCAAATCCACTATTCCCCCATCCGTTGAATGAGATGGAAATAATTTGTGGCAACTGGGGAGAATGAGGAGCTGAGCAATACGGTCTCCAGGAGAAATTGAAAAGAGCCCCCTGGGGGATGAACACATTATTTTAAGCTCGCCTGTATAGTCTTGGTCAATAACCCCGGGGTGAACTATGAGGCCTTTGAGGGTCACAGAAGAGTGACCCAGTAGTAAGCCCACAGTGTTGTCTGGTAGCGGGCCATGAAAGTCAGAGGGGACAGGGTGTACTCCCATTTGTGGGGTTAGCACTATTCTGGCGGTGGAACGGAGGTCCAGTCCTGCCGAGCCTGAGGTGGCTCTTCATGGGTGTTCATACGAGAGTGTGTCCAATGTATGCGAGTGTGGGGGTCTCCATATGTTCGAGGGCCCTGAAGACGAGGGCCCCGCATCTCGTTTTTTGAATCCTCTAGAGGGCGCCCTTTGATATCTTTTACCGAGCGGCATTCATTAGCCCAATGTTTTCCCTTTTTGCATCTAGGACAAAGCCCGGGTACTCTTATGTTGCCCTGGGCAGTACACTCCTTTTTTATATGACCTGGCTTTCCACATTGGAAACAAACAGGCGACTTGATAGGTCTAGCTTGTCTCTGCCCTTGTAATATGGCTGCTGCCAGCCCAGCATTGGTGAGGGGTCCTCCTATTTCTCTGCATGCCCTCAACCATGACTGTAGGCCTTTTGTCTTATGGGGGATGATGGCTGCCCTGCATTCTTTAGTGCATTGTTCAAAAATGAGTTGCTCTATAAGGGGCATTGCCTGTTCCTGGTCCCCAAAATTCCTTCCCGCAGCTTCCAATAGTCTAGCAACGAAGTCAGAAAAGGGTTCACTCGGGCCTTGAATTATTTTTCTTAAATTGCCCGAGACTTCTCCCTTATTTGTTAATGCTTTCCAGGCTCGCAAAGCTACAGTTGATATTTGTCTATAGACAGCAAGCGGGAAGCCAGTCTGATCAGCAGCATGTTCTCCCTGACCAGTAAGCATATCGAAAGTCCATTGGGCTGCCTCGCTTCCAGCTGTAGCATTAGAGCGGGCTTGTGCCTGGCAGGCATCGTGCCATAGCACCTTCCATTCTAGATATTGGCCCATAGTGAGGAGGGAAGCCTTTGCTACATACTGCCAGTCCACAGGTGTCATAGCAATACTGGCTAGTTGCTCTACTTGAGACAGAGTGAAATTAGCATTAACTCCATAAGCGCGGACTGACTCCGCTAATTCTTTAACTTGCTTGTGTTCTACAGGCTGATGACCGCGCTCGCCATCAGCATTTTGTATAACTGGGAACATTTGCCTGATGGCATGTCATACCTCTGGGGAACAGAAGGAGGTAGAGCATTTCCCAGGTGCATAAGGCGGTGGAGCTGAAGGCAGGGGAGCGGGAGAGCTATGGGACATGTTTACTTTCAGTTTTAACCTTTTCTTTCGCCGGGCTGGGTGAAAGTGTTCATTTTTGTACCGGGCTGCTTCCTCCTCTAATTCCTCCTCCTCAGATGGTGGTAATTCCTCATTAGAATCTGAATCACTTAATGTCAGGGCTTGTAGGTCTCTAAATGGGTATAAGGTACCTTTATTAATAATCTCGCTAGCATCCTCTTTTTTCTTTGAATGCGCATCTAACCTTTCACTCCGTTCTGTTTCTGACATGCTTTCCTGAAGGTCCGCAAGGGCTTGTTGTCCTTCCCTAATTTCTTCTTTACAGTTTTGATCGTCCCAGCAAGAGAGAGTAAACAATGGTACAAGGACAATTACAACAGCCAATAAAATAATTAGGCAAGCTTCCAATCCCTCTAGATCGTCAGAGAAAAGCATATCTCTCAGAACTAACTTTACAATTACAACCTGAGCGCAGTTCTGAATCCACTTCGGAAGTCGAAGGGTCCTCTTGGCACCAGCGATGTCAGGTTCCCGGGCCCGGGCTTCGGCACCACTTGTCCCGCGCAGCAGTCTCACCGGCAAGAACTTCACGTGGACAACAGGATTCTTCTGCAGCAGTATTTATTGTGCACAGCTCTTTTAGGAGAAGGACTCCGAAATGGGGAAGATGCACTGCTTATATAGCAGTCTAGAGGGTTCGGGTATGCTCTGGATTGGTGCACCATCTGATGCCTCATTTGCATGCTCAATGCATGGGCTCATAGCGCAACAGGGGCCAATGCCTCATTAGAATATTAGGTGTGCGGGCTCAAAGTCATGCGCAGATTGCCCAATGCATAGGCAACAGCGGGAAATGGCTTGTAGTGACTCAGGAAGTCGGCGCCATCTTTAGGGCGCGGTGCGGCACACACTGTTTGTGTGGTAGGCTGCCAACAGGGGTGCACACACCCTTGCACACAGTATACAGATGCCAGAGGAGAATACTGGCTGTCTTCTATTGCTCTCTACCTAAATTGTCTTGAGACATGGTCTCTTACTGAACCTGAAGCTTAGTATTTAGGCTAGTCTGGCAGGTCAGTGATCTCCCAGCCTCTCCACCCATCAGTACCGAGGTCACAAAGCATTCACAACTATAAAGACAGCAAATTATTTAAATGCCAAAATAGAGTCCTTGCTTGTGAAGAAATAAGAAGAGAAAGTATTTCTGTTAAGCATCCCTGACTTGCATTCTTAGAAATTTAAGATGATAAAACATGATCATAACTGAAAATAATAAGCCTATGGAATAAAAGTATTATCATGCATTAAGATAAAATTGATGGGCTACAAAGTAGAGGAAATCCCAGAATCAGAGGGGAAGAAAATAATGGAAAAGATAAGAGGAATAAGTTATTGCAGTGGTTAACTGCAGAACTAAAGAACCCAGATTAGAACACTGCCCATAGTTTCACAGATTCATCTTCATATCAAGTGCCTTAATTTTATTATCTTTCAAAACACAATAACATTAATGTGTACCTCATAGCATTTTTCCAAAGATAAATTAATATAAGCAGTGGAGTTGAAACAGTTCCTTGTTTTACAGCAAATGCTACAAGATTTGCATATGTACAATCAGATACAATAAATTCAAGAAGTCCAATATTTTCTTAAAGAAGGTGAAAAATTATAATGGAGAAAATACAGAATACCACTGAAGAAAGACTAAGAGAAAATCTTCATCACCTGACTACCAAGAAAAGTGAAGGAAAATGACTCATGTACACAGATGCATGCTTATGAAAATTCAAGATATGAAGAAAAATTAACTTCCTGATAGTTTCAAAAAGGAAGTAATTCTCAGACTTAGATATCTGCCCTCTCTGAAGTATTATTCAGCAGCTCTGAAAGCAGGGGTTTTTTTTGCCTGTTTTTAGAAGAAAAAAATTACATTTAGAATAAACTAAGCTAAATGTAGCAGGAAGAAATTTTAAAAAAATCACTCCCTATTTTATGGATATATAGTTGACAAAATGTCTACATATTTTAAATATACATGATGTTCTTTAAAGAATATTTAGTTAGTTAGTTAGTTAATTAGTTTATGTGTATGTCTAAATGAGTTTATGTGCACCACCATCTGCATACAGAAGCCCACAGAGACCAGAAGAGGGCACTGGATCCCCCGAAACTGGAGTTACAGGAGGTTGTGAAACACTATGTGAGTGCTGGGAACCAAATACAGGTCCACTGCAAGAGCAATAAATGCTCTTAACTGTTGAGTCATCTCTCTACCTCCAAAATGAACATAATGTTTTGGCTTATGTGTACATTGTCAAGCTAATTAATATAGGCACTGTCACATAAGGTTAGCTGGGTTTTTGGTTTAGTCAGAAAATATAAGGTCCACTCTTCATGTCATTTGTTCAATCTATTCTCTTTCTCTGGCCCTCCACCCCATCAACCCTTTATAACCTTCATTCTGCTATTTTGTTTCTGTAAATTTAAAGGTTCTATATTTTACATATAAGTTAAATATAGTATTTTTGTCTTTCTGAGCAAGGTTCATTTCACTTAATGTCCTTATTTTACTTAATGGCATTCCTTCATTTATGGGTAGAATAATACTCCATTATTCTCATTCATATATTCAGAGACTTGGTTGACCATTGTCTGGATTATACTACATAATGTATTTCCTTTGAATATACTAGAAGTGATAGTGTTGGGTCATATGGTAGCTCTACCTTAACGTTTTGAGGAACCTCTGTACTATTTGCCATGTGTTTATTCATATTCCATTCCCTCCAACACTGACCCTCTTTTTCCATATCTTCTCCAACACTGACCTTTGCTCTTGCTTGATTGAGACATGTTCTCTAGCTCAGGTTGACCTCAAACTCTCCACATAGCTGAGGAAGATCTTGAAACTTGGGATCTGCCTACCTCCACCTCCTGAGTGCTCAAATTACAGGACTCTCCACATAGTGTATGAGGTGCTGGGGACCAAAACCAGTGCCTCGTGTATGCTTGGTGAACATGCTACAGACTGAGCTAACATCCCCTGCCTGATCTGAGCTCTTTATAATAATATTTTAATGACTATTAGGAGATAATTCTGGTGGTGATTTGACTCGCATTTTTCTGATGATCAGTGATATTGAGACTTATTATTTTGTATACCTGTTGGTCATCTACATGTCACTTAGAAATGTCTAGCCAGGTGCTTTGACTAATTTTCACATAAAGTTGTTTTCCTCTTTAGCATAGACACATGTTTGGATATGTTAATCCATGAATTACAATTTTCCCCCCTGTTAAATATGACAGGGTCTTACTGTGGCTTATAACATCTCCTAACCTGTAGAGGATGTAAGCTTGTGGCATCAGCCATGGGTTATTTCTCCAAGGGGAGAGCCAATAGCCAATTAGATTTGGGATATACAGGCACATGGCTGCCTCTGCTGCACAGTATTTCCAGGCAGGTGAGGTGTAGCTGGTGCTGACGGTGGAGTCTTGCTTGACTCAGGGAGACCCATATTTGCTTTATTGGTTTAGTGGCCTTTGGTAACACTCTCTGGCATTCCAGAGGCCATCTGTACACTTGCATGTGTGGTCTCAATACATCCCTCCCATGTTAACGTCAGGTCTTCGGCAGCAGGGTCTTATTGCCTCTCCTCCTGTAGGTATCCCAACTTAGAGGCAAGGAGCCCTTACCTTTTGTGGGGCCTTGGATCCCCTGGCCAACATCCACCTGGTAGAACAATCCATTGCTGATGTCAGAGCTCCTGTATTAATATATTTTGCCTGAGTGCATAGCCCTAGGACTTTAGTATTATATTTGGTTCTGAACAGAGAGTAATCCCTTCCACAGTTCCCATGTCTAGTAGTCAATTAAAGAAAGCAGTTTTACCGGTTTTATAAGAGATTACCTCTACAATAGTTGTCTCCAATTTACAGTTGGGGAGCGACCTCATCATTGTCATATTTCTCCTTGTTCTATGGGTGGGAAGGCAANGGCTTTGGATCCCCTGGCAACATCCACCTGGTAGAACAATCCATTGGCTATGTCAGAGGCTCCTGTATTATATATTTTGGCTGAGGCATAGCCCTAGGACTTAGTATTATATTTGTTCTGAACAGAGAATAATCCCTTCCACAGTTCCATGTCTATAGTCAATTAAAGAAAGCTGTCAGCCCATGAAAGGAAAACCAAAAAAAAAAAAAAAAAACAGCTCCAGAGAGAGTGGACTGTTTTACCTCTCATCCACCTGTGCCCCTTTTCTCTAAGCCTAGGAACAACCTGCGGAAAGAGGGAGCGTGGTAGAATGTAAGGGCTGCGATGTGGGGTGAATTGGTGAAACTACAGCAAATGTAGTCTGGACACTCATTGGATCAACTTGATTGAACCAAACAACCTGTCACCCCCCCACTGGATGGTGGGGCTTGTAGGTGTTGGGCACACAGCCTGCAGATAGGTTTGCATGAAGGATGCTTGTACTCGTGGATTATCACTTATAGCTAAAAATGAAAAAAAAAAAAAAACTGAGAGAAAGATGCAGGACAGTTATGGCAGAATGCATGATCTGGGATGGGGGGGGGGAAGGGAAATAAGCCTGAACTGAATTGGAAAAATGTATGAAATGCACAAAGCATCAATAAAAACTAATTAAAAAAAAAGTTGTTTTCCTCATAGTAAGTTCATTAATGCATTTTGGATAGTAACACTTTACCAGACTTATAGTCTGGAAGCATCGTCTCCTGTCTGCAATATACATTTCTCATATTTTTCTTACTTTTATTTTTGGATTAACATACAAAATCCAAAGCAACTTTTTCACTATAATTTACTATAGTCATTTTATAATTTGGGGCCTAAGTTTAAATCTTTAATACATTTTGAGCTGTGTAAATATGGTTGAGGTAAGCACATATATAAATTTTAAGTTTTCTCAGGATCATTTATTGAACTGATAAACCTTTATTCATCATGTGCTATTGGTTCCCTAGATCAACAAGTCTACTACTATGGGATTATTTCTGCTGTTGTTTTCTTTTCATTCGTTTTTAAAATGTGAACTTTTAAATTTTTTAGAATTTCATACAAATACTACATTTTCATCATTTTCATCCTTCCTTCAACTCCCAAATCCCCTCTACTCCCTCTCAATATTCTAACCACTCTTTATTGTTATTACATATGTGTATAATCACAAACAACCTACTGAGTCCACTTAGTAGTCTTAGTATGTACATGTGTTTAAGGATGACCATTGGGATTGGATAGCCTGTCAGGAAGCTCATTCCTGGAGAAGACTGATTTTCCTTCTCTTGCCAGCATTAACTGTCTGGAGCTCTTCTAGATGGAGAGCCTCTGAAATTTCCTAATTCAAATCGGCATGTCAGAGAGAATTACCAGGTTTAGGTAGTTTTAGGCAACCATGTTGTTGAGATTACATGAACTTCCATGTCATGCCTAGAAGATACTAGTTAGCAGCAGGCATTCTGGTTCTTTGGTTCTTACAGTACCCTCACCCAGACATCTGTGAAATTCTTTGAGCCTTAGGTATAGGGGTGGCATTTTAACTGTAACAATTAGGGAAGGTACCCCATGGTCAGTTAGACCCTGAATTTTGACCAGCTGCAGCTCTCTTTAATCTTCTACAACTAAAATTATCTTTAAACCTGTAGGAAGTGTAGCTTTCACCCACCATTTCTGCAGTTTTTATTTTCTTATATTGATCTCTATGTCTATTTTATGACAGTATTATAGTTTTTTTGTTATAGCATTGTGGCACATTTTGAAAACAAGTCGGATGATACCTCCAGCTTTGTTCTGAGACAACAATGTTGCTTTCACTATTTAAGATCTTTTGAAGTTTCACACAACCATTATAATGTTTTTGCATTTCTAGGTAAAATGCCATTAGAATTTTGATAGAGACAACAGCAACTCTGTACATTTTGGATGATTTGATTATTTTAGAAACAACTAGTTCTGCCAATATAAGTACATTGGATATATTTCCATTGATTTATGACTTCATTTTCTTTCATCATTATTTAATTCTGTCTCTGTACAGATAGGTCTTTTTTTCTTACTAAACTAAATTCAACAAGTTTGTGGGCTTGTTTGTCTGTCTGTTTGTGAGTCTGTTGAGACAGGATCTCTCTGTAGTCCTAACTGGCCTGGAACTTGCTATGTAAAACAGGCTGGTCTCTTGATAAATTCACATTTGCATATTATTTATCCATTAAAATTATTATGACTATAGTTACTTTAAATATTTAAATTTTTATGTTTGAGTTAGGGTGACTTACATGCCACTATGAAAGTATTGTAGCATTTTGACCGCAATAAAATTGGTACTGAGTAGAGTTCTATGCATTTTTAATTACTGGTTAGCATTCTTAGATATTTAATCTGAAATTCCTTGAACATTTCTTTATGGAAGGTCTATTGGCAAGAAGCCTTTTTGGCTTTTATTTCTCTTGGAAATCCTTTATCTCACTTTGATTTTCAAAGGACAGGTTGCTATATATATATAATTTGGCAATAAAATTTTTATTGAATTTTTGCAATTTGCATATAATATAAATTGAGGTTATTTAGATACCACCATCTTCACCTCCTCTTATTGCCTCCACCCAATTTAATGTTCTCTCTCTTTCTCTCTCTTTTTCTCTCTCTCTTTCTCCATATAAATACATATGGTCTAATTAGTGTCCCCAAAATGTCCTTCAGTACTGCCCATCCCTCGGGTTTGGTTAACCCACCAAGAGTCCCATCCTTGAAAGAGGCTGTCTCTGTTCCTCCCAGCAACCATCAGTTGCCACAATTTTAGATATATTATTCTTATTTAACATTCTTATAGCATTCTGAGTATGCCATTCTACTACTATCTGCTGACCAGCAATATATCAGTTTCTAAAGATAGTCCTATGGGAAGGTGATTCCTTTGTGTGCTTTATTCTTGCTGTTTTCAAAATTCTCATTTTGACCTTTGGCTTGAGAATTTGATTACAGTATGTCTTAGGAGATACATTCATGATCATCCATAGTTATTTTAGCTTCACTAATATAAATGTTTATTTCCTGCTCTAGACTTAGAGATTTTGTTGTCTTTTTCTTTAAATATGTTTTATTCTACTTTTCCTCCTTTGTTCTTTCTGGAAAACCTATAGAGGAGATAGAGACCACTGTTCACTTACAGTTGCTTAACTCAAGATATTGTTTTCCTTTGGGAAGGTGCAAAAGTATGTACTAAATAGCCCTTTTATCAACTCTTTTTTCATGGATTAGTAGTCATAGCAGTGTGATTATCCTCTGCAGTGCTGAGCAGTCACAGACATTCATAGCTCCCATTAGCCACACATTCATGTGGGTAACCAATTAACATTCTACAATACACTCTGTTGCTAAGATGTTCAGCAGGTTAAGTGTATATGCTGATTTTTTACCTATGACGTTTTCCATTTGTGATTGAGGGTTAGAAGGAACATATGCTCCTTGTAAATTAAGGGGATCTCTAGGATTTTTTGATGGTCTCACAAATACCCTAGGCATCTTTATGCTTTTACTTTTTTTCCCTTTTAGTTCCTGTAAATGAGCAATTTAAAATGGCTTGGTTTTGAGCTTACTAATTTTTTCTTCTTATTGACTCTACTTGTGAAAATGTTTATATTAATAACTTTATTTCAGTCATTATATGCTGAATATCCAGAATTCCTGTTCAGTTATTTGTATATGGTTCCTCTATCTTTGTTAAACTTAGTTTTGTTCATCTGCTGCTTTCTGATTATTCAGATGTCTATCTGTGCTCTTTTATAATGGGGTGAACTTCGTTCAGACAATTATTTTGAGTTCTTTCTATGTTTGAGAGTCAGTTGCTAGTGGAATGTTTTTCTCTTTGAGTGATATGGTCCCCTGTATGTGTGCATTGATGTCTGTGCATTTAACAAGGGAGGTTACTTTTCCAGTTTAAAAATTATTTTTAAGAGAGCAGTTCTTCACTAGTCCAACTGTCAAGAGATCTTGGAGTGTTGGGTGTAGGTTGTACCAATGGCTTGCTGCTGGAGATTTCAGGTAGCATGGTGTGGTCCCTGTGGCTGGAAGCAAGTGGGCCTAATATCAGGGTTTACAGAAATCAATTTGGAACCTGGGTGCTCCACAACAGTCTTGAAGCTTTTGTCCGCTGTGATGAGCCTATATCTTGGATCTGTGTGACAGACACCAACTTGACACTAGTCTGAGATGATAGGTCCAATATGGTAATCAGGCAGGCTTGGTATATGGATCTGCAGACTTGGTCCAAATTCAGTCTAGCACCTCGGTTCACTGGAGTGGACTTGGCATGGGGGACAATGATTGCCAATGTGGAATGTGGGTCTTTAAGGATGATCCAGGGTTCTGGTCTCATGTAGGCCACCTTGGGTCCTAGGTCTGTTTAGAGGGCTGGCATGGGACTTCTCCATCCTGGGCTCATGGAGAATTAAAACTAAATTACTATGTCAGCTACAGACCCAAAATTAAAAATTAGAGATAAAAACATTAAGTTGCTTATCAAAGTTATATTATTTATCTAATAATATAACTATCTCATAGATAGTCTGAATAAATTACTTGAGGATGCATTGATCCCAAATTAGGGTTAAAGCAAAGAAAGTGTCCGTAGGATTAAAGAAAGGTATAAACAAATAGGATAATTTGGAAAGAAAAGTAGTATGGAATTAAAATGAAAATAGTGGAAATAGTCCTAAACTAAAAGCCCTAAACTAAAAGGAGCATGGTGTGCTTGGACAGAAACTGGTCCAGACTGGATCCAGAAACAGTGAGCTCCCCTGGATTACCTTCATCAAACTGATTCAAGACTTGGACTAAAAGAAATAAACAAATGTTAGAAGGCATTACGTATATGTTGAAGATCTATTTATATTCTGAGCAGAAACAAAGGAAGTTGTTTAGAATCTATGCACAAGAAACAAATTAAAGAATTTAAGGTTAAATGAATGGAGCAAACTGAACTGTGGAATAAATTTGAACAATGTACAGAGTAAGAAAGATTAGCCCATTTGACCTGGATAGTAAGAATATTTTAGTTCAAATGACTGAAAGCCTGCTATTCTGGAGTTATTGAGAAGTAAGTTTATTCCACAGAAAATATCACTTATAAAAGCTCCAATTGTAAATTGTCTTTACTGATTTCAAACCTTTAGAATTAACTGAGAGACAAAGCAATAACATGAAATACAGTTATGAACAGAAGGTTAACTCAGTGGAAGTTAATATTCATCCAGCAGAAGAAGGGAGATGGAAAAGGGACGAGGCCGAAGCAGCAGGTGCCCTGCTCAGAGCTCCACCATGTACGAGTAGTAAACAGAGGTGGCTGGAAATTAACTGTACAAAACCTGAGTGTCTATTTGTTTTGCCCTGTGTATGCATTAACTCCATAAAAGGTAAAAAACAAAAACCCAAGTGCATGGTACAAAATCTGCTAAACTCAATCATGTTGACATCTTTCCAGAACTCATGTCTTTCTGCCACTCACAACGGGAGAGAAAAGAAAGATCGCAGTAGAGAGAAGACTAACCCAGTTCCATCACTCTCATTCCTGTTAGAGATGTGTTCATGGTACTGTTGAGAAAGGGGGGGTGATTATGAGGATAAAGATCTAAGCTAATCTGGCACTCCTCTCTTACCCCTGCACCAACCTGTGGGAGTCCACTGTATACCTTTGCATATTTACCACTCGCCTCCTCTCTGATCCCTGTGAATGAAGTGCATGAATTTGGGGTGTCTTGGGTGTCTGACCCTGCTAAGCTGGCATTGTGTCTATGTTACTGAACAAGTTCATCTAATTAGGGGTTTATTTGTTTGAGTTGTATGTGAATATACCAAATTATATTATCAGATTGCAGTCCTGTTTCTGATTTATTCCTTCTTTGTTCTTCAAGGCTTCATACATCTAAGCAATTAACCTCACAAAGAGCTGGAGAACACATAATTATCCTCATTTGTCTAAACGTCGCCAAGATGGCCGCCTTTCAATTAACCTTCTGGGGATGGAAGAAAGTTGGAGTGATATAGTGATCATTTTTAACCTTACTGTATGCTTTTTTAATGTAATTTAATTGAAATGGCCAGATGATAAAATAGTCAGATACTGTTTCCACAGGTAAAAGGATCAAGGGGATTTTGAGGGAGAAGCGACTGTGGAAAGTTGACAGAATTATGGAATAGATGATGCCTTGTGTGGAAGAGAACCTGAAGGCAGCAATGACTGGAGCTGTATCCATAAGCCTCAGAGCCAAAGCCCAACGCAGTGCCAGAACCGGACAGCAGCATGTATGCTGCAGCCTTTAATTTTCTCCAGCAGTTGGTGGGAGACCAAGGATTAAACAGCATTATTGTTCTATGTAGAAATACTACAAAAAGGAGAGAGAAGCTAGCCATACATTAGTGACTACTTATTCCTGTCACTGTGGTAGGCACTTCAAGTCTCAGATTCCATACAATACACTTTGCTTCTTTTTTTTTTTTTTTTTTTTTTTTTTTTTTTTTTTTTTTTTTTTGTCTTTTTGAGACAGGGTCTCCCTGTAGCCCCAGCTGTCCTGGAACTCACTCTGTAGACCAGGCCGGCCTTGAACTCACAAAGATCCTGCTACCTCTGCCTCCCAAGTGCTAGGATTAAAGGGGTGCGCCACCACGCCTGTCTTTCACTTTGTTTCTTATAACTAATATTGTCTCCCTAAGAGCCCCAAACTGACAAGAACACTGAAGGCAATTTCTTGCATTGCCGTATCATTAAATAATTCATGTAAGAGGAGAAATGGCTCAAAAGTATGATGATCAATTGGCAGACTTGTTTCCCCAGTTAAGATCAATTACTAGAATGTAGCCATCTGTGGCACACTGTATCTATCTATTCCTTACATTTAGCCCGGTCATGTGTGCCTCTTTCAATTCTGATGTGTGCAAACATACTGTACACTAATTGATGAGTCAGAATATACTCAGCTCCGGTTGTCTCCCTTTAAGAGGAATATTAATAAAGATGCATTTTTTCATTAACCATCTAATAAAGGAATTGATGAAAGCTCTATATTGAGCCTTAAAGAATTTCTGTCCAACAAAAGAGAAAGATTTATTCAGAGGAAATAAGTAAAATCATTAGATAGAATCTTCAAGATGAAAGAAATTTCAAATTAATATTTCACCCAAATCAACTGTTGAGATGTGCCATGCCAGAAGTTCCTCACATTCTGAGGAACTATTATTTATCCTGTGCTTCTGTTGTGGTGAATGCTCATGAGAAGACCATAGAACTTCTCCAGCTCCTTCTGATTTGGAAGTTATAAATCCATGCCCTGTATAGCCCTCATGATCTGAAAACCCATGATTTCTCCAGAGGAACTAGCAGTATTTTTCCCCAAATGTCCCTTCTTTATTCCCTTTGCAATCTCTCAAATGTAAAAGGAGAATCCTTCAAGATAGAAGCATCTTTAATAACAGTAAAATCCTCTCTTCTACATGTGCATATCTGTTTAGGGCACACTTGAGATGAAACAATCATCATTATTACATTATACTCAGGTGTGATCAAAGAAAGGGCTTAAATATTAACTCAAGAATTGAAGCCGGTGTGGTGGTGCACGCCTTTAATCCTAGCACTTGGGAGGCAGGGACAGGTGGATCTCTGTGAGTTCAAGGCCAGGCTGGTCTACATAGCGAGCTCCAGGCCAGCTGGGACTAAAGGGAGACCCTGTCTCAAAAAAAGACCAAAAGAATTGAACAACAGGCAAAGAAGGCATAGCAGTAAAACTCACTCAGATCCTTCTGAACCTGTGAAGCAGTGATTCACTCACACTCTGGCAACAGAAAAGTTAAAGACAGAAATGTATTTTGGTCATTTGGAAACACTGAAAATGAGACAGAGAACAGAATGAAGGCAGGAAATTTGCCAGTGAAACAGATAAGGAAATTGTAGATTGCTCTGAAAATTTCACAGAACAGTAAAATTTCCTCTTCCTCTCTCTCTCTCTCTCTCTCTCTCTCTCTATATATATATATATATATATATACACACACACACACACACACACACACACACACACACACACACATTGTGGCTAGCAGGATCAACAGACAAAAGGAGACAAAGACCAATGCTTTAACAAGGTGATTTTGTTTCTATTCATTTTAGTTAGCTTACAAAGTGACAGGCTTGATTAGGGCATATTCGTATTGATATTCATATCCATATTCACCCCCCGCTCCAGTGCCCCTCTCCCACTTCCCTTCCCAACTGTTGCTGGCCCCTTGTTTCCCCCAAGTAGCTTTCCTGTTTGATTTCATGTACATGATTTCTATTACTCTGTTCCCTCTTCCCTTCCCTTAAAACCTTTCTTCCTTTTTTATAATACCATTTCTATTATCATGACATATATATATATATATATATATATATGCATACATACACATATGTGTCTAGATCAAGATTCTCTATATGAAAGAAATTTGGTTCTTGTCTTTTTGAGTTTAGTATTTCCTTTAACATATGTCTTATTTCACATTGATATATTTAAGTGAAATAGTCAGCTCTTGACCATGTGGCTTATTTTCCTTGTGAGTCATATGGTTTCACTTTTATTTTTTTTTTCTTTTGAGAATGAAGGCAAGTATTTAATAATCTCACAGACAATCTCACCAACTGACACTTCCATAATACTCTGGCATCCTCTGAGAGACTGTGCTCTAACCTCTATGGTGATGCTCATCCATACTGTGTGGTGGAGACCTCTGTTTTCTGCCTAATGGAAGCAGGTCAATGTCCAGTATGGCTTATGCTGCAAAGTGAAGCCTGTCAAGTAGGCTTTTATTGTGTCTTGCTCTTTAAACAACCACAACTTTTTCTTTTGAACTTTTCTGAGTTATGGAAAGAACTCAATGATATATAATATTCTTCTTTATTCTTTACTTGACATAATATGCTAACTACCATGCAAGGTATCAAAGGAAGATATAAACATTGGACCTCTACCATTAAACAGACTTCATTCAGATTTGCATCTTTCCACTGATCTGTCCCACATGCGTTTATCTGCATTATATTCCAAGTACCTTCCAATCTTCAGAACTATCTTGGTCTTTCTTTGTTTTTCCTGATTTCCAAGAATGATAGTCATGTATTCTATAGAATGCCCCTGGATTTCTGTTTGATGTTTTCTCAAGGTTATACTCAGGAAGCACAGAGAGGAGCTGCTGTCTCTTTCTGTGTCATGTCTTTGCTGACATAAACCAACACAGCACTGTGATGTTCTTTCTGGTCTTTTAGCTAATATGGTGTCTGCCAGGTTTCCTCACTAGAAAGTTACATAACTCTTCACTTCCAAAGTTCTATTCAATTGGATAGAGTCACTAAATCCAGCCAAGACTCTAAAGGAGATTGATTAAATTCCACCTCCTGGAAGGAAGACATCAAAGATTTTTTGATCATTAAGAGCAACACAGTGGGCTGAGGGTGCAAGCTCAGTATTAAAGGATATGCTTAGCACACATGAAACCTGGTGTTTAATCCACAGAACCAGAAAAATATGTTAACAAACATTGGGGGAAGATACATTGACATTATGCAAATATTCTGTTTTTCTTTACTTTTTAGTCCACTGATCTGAGCACTTCTCAGTGGATCTTGCCTCAAGCTGCATTATTTTTAAGACGAGTTCACTTTAATAAGATACATGGGTACATTTAAATAAATTAGCATATGATATTATCTCAATTAAGAAATGAATGCTTAGTGTTTCTAATATCTGCAATATGACCAGAAATATCGTGAACATTCTCTGTGTACAATCTAAAGTTCCAGGATTGTAGTAATGAGTTTCTAAATCCAGTGTGTACTGGCATCCTGTGTGGAGCTTACTGAAAGGAAAGAAGCCTGGCCACAAGCATTTTTGCTAAACATGTATCAGATGCAAAGTATATTTAAGTGGAATAAAAGTGGCTGTGAACTAAAAGGTGAAAGTGATTTTCTATTAAGAAGAATTTTAGGGGCTGGAGAGAAGGCTCAGTAGTTAAGAGTGATTGCTATTCTGACAAAGGACCCAAGTTCAGTTCCCAGTACCCATGCTGGGAAGCTCACAACCACCAGCAAGGGACTCAACAGCTCTGACTTCCACAGGTATCTACATCCATGTAAACATATTCACACACAGACCCAGACACGTACATAGTGATAAATAAAATATATCCTAAAAATAAAAACTTTATTGGTTTTTCTCAGCCTAAATAAAAAAGATCAATGTCCACAGATAGCACAGCACTGTGTATTGTATCACTTAGTGGCAGGGTATGAAATGCATCCTTAGGTTATCTAGTGCAAACATTGCAGTGTGCAATTATACAAACACACAGGGTCCACCTCACCCAACTCCAAGACTATACATGATTACCACTGTCAAAGGTGTAGCTCAGCCTTAAGTGAAGCACACTATGATGATCGTGTGTTGTAGGGCTGTAGTTAAGGGTTTATGGATTTTACTTGGGTATGAATTTCCTTAGGGTAGGAATCATCTCAGTAAAATAATCAGTAGGTAATTGCCTGCACTGTGGTCAGGATAGTGGCATATGCTATAAAGGAAACAGTGATGTAGGCACCACCCATGTGTGCTCACAATCTGCTTGGAAAGATGAAGGAGTTCAGTAACTGTTCATTGGTTGCAAAGTGTTATTGGAACTAACTTTAGAAAGAATTAAAAAAAATTTTTAATGAAAGGAATCAGTAGAGGCTTTCTGAAGGAAGCATGATTAAAGCTGGGCTTTCCATCTCATTGAGACTAAGAAAGAGACAAGAGTATAGGAGAATGAAGGGTCTGAGTCACAGGTTCAAGCCTGACCATGTATGCTCAACTCGGCGACGGGAAGAATGGATGGATGAGATCTGCTTCAGATGACAATGAAAGTCCAGAAAGAGAATTTAAACTTGATCTACAAAAGGGAGAATCAACGAGGTAACTTAAGGAAAGGGCCCTTATAAGAAATGTAAATCATCCCTTACTGTCTTGGATCCTAACCCACCCTCAAATGATTGTCTGCAGAAGAAACTCAGACTATAAAGGCTGAACTAACATGAAAATTAAAAATGATCTCATCAGATGAAAAAAAAAACATGGAAAGAACCCAGAATACTGGCACCAGATGGTAGGAATACAAGCCAGCAACAGTTAAAGGGCAGAGTCAACCACCTCAAACTTACAGTAATGGGGATTAAAGCCTGCAGTAGAGGGTTTGAACATTTTCTAAACTTGATGCCAATTTATAAAGCAACTTCAAATGAGTTACCTAATCTTTATTCTTACACTTGCCACTGGACTCGTAATAATGTGTTCACTTACCTTCCAGGAAATCTAGTCACAGAAAGTGACTGCCAAGAATAACAAAACTGACAGCTGGCAGGCAGCTCTTTGGAGGTCATATCCAGTATGAACCATTAAAGCATGTGATACCACTGTGTGTGTACATGCATATTTATGCTGGCACACATTCGCATGTGAGCATATTGAGAGATATACCATGTGTCTCTATGATGTCTGTATAACTAGATAGAGATAGATAGATAAATGATAGATAGATAACTTATGTATATGTGGGTATGTATATGTATGCCATGCACATATTATCTATGTGTTCACAATCAAAGAAATCTTCCTTTGCTTCCCTTTCATCATGTCATTTACTTAAAATAAGTGAAAAGATAGATACCTACTTGTACATACACATTTCCTCGTGTAGCTATGGACAAGGGTTCCAAGGCTCAAGAAACTCGTAAGACTCATAGGTCTCTCCCTGGAATTATATTGATGGTAAACAGCTACAGGGGTAGAGGGAACTGTTCAGGAGAATGATCTATATGTTGTACTGAGAATTCCAGAGATGCAGCTGTCATGAATTGTTATCAGTGTTTGGGTAGGAGTTTTTAGACATCCATGTGCCTTGGAGTCACCAGTGTACCTGGAACTAAATCTGCATTCAAGCTTCCATAAGATACTCCAATAAAGGCATTGATTCTCCAAGATAAGATTGAATAGAAGCCTTTTTTTTTTTAACCTGTATTGCTCTCTCTATTTGAGGTGAATAGATTTTTTGGTGTATCTTGCCAGAAAATTACTGTGCCCCCCACATATATAGAGGCCCACACTCATACACATGCACTCTCTCACACATTTGCACATACATATACATATGTGCACTCTCTGATATACACACAGGCACATTCACACATATGTACCTGACATGCATGCACACACACTCCATCTGATACACACATGAACATGCCTATGCTAGTAATACTTATGAAATATTTGACCAAATATCAACAACATACTGCCTTAAGTATGTAAGATCCCACTCTGACTCCCATGACAGAGCCTTTCTGAACAAAGCTGGGAACACGGTATTGTTTCTCCTGTGCCTGCCCTTAATATTCCCTCACCTGCGAAGGCGGGTGTCCCTTGAGGGTGTCAAGAAGCCATTGCTGGAGAGGAGGAAAGGGTTGGGAGTACAGCTATATCTTGCAAAAATGTACTGAGGAAAATGAGATTGGATGTTGTTTGCGATTGATTTTGTCCAGGCGAATGAAAGGAGGGATGTAATTAGTGGAACTGCAGGACACACAGGACTGAAGACTGGTTTTCTCAAACCCATAAAATGCTCCACAGGTGCCCCACCTTCCCCCACATCCCTCCTCCTGAGCAGGTGGTCAGACAGAGCTCCTCCATCTCTATGGAGAGAAGGAAGGTCACTGCTTAATACAACTCCCCCTCAGAGGAAGAGCTGTCACACTGAAATTGTCTGTATTTATTTTAATAAAAGAAAGGTTTGGTCATGAAAGTGTCTGACACTGGGCACATTCTTTCTCTCTTTTAAGCTCTAGTGTCTAATAAATATGTATCATTTCCAACAGAAACTAGTGGGTCAAACTCCCACCCCAAGAACACGGGATTAAGAAGTCGCTCTGCCAGCTGCTGTAGCCAGCTCCACCGCAGCATGTCAATAAAACTCAGAGGTTCATCACATTTCATTCGCTGACAAGCGTGGCCTTCCAATTCATCTCTGAGCTGCTGCTTCCTGCTCAGCATGAAATCGGACCTACTGAAAAGCAATTTCAGCTCCCGTTTCTTGCAGGGTTTCCAGTTTTGATGTGGGGCACAGGTACTGGGCAGCCTGGCCAGCAGGAAAGGGAAATACGTGTAATTTACTCCCCCCCTCCCTGCCCAATTTAAGATTATAAAATGAGTTTTAGAATTCTGTTGGCCTAAATAGGCTTAGAGCTCATCTCTCTTCATTTCTGGTGCAGGCAATATCCATTTCCCTGGAGCAACGCATATCATTAAACAAAGTGCACCTTCACCTCCCAGCCCCAGTCTTCCAACATACCCTCATGTTAAAATAAAAAGGGTTTCCTTCTATTTCCCCCCCACTCTCTCTCCCCTTTGTGAGCTGTCTTCTATCTGGGTGAACTTAGAGTTCATTTAAGATTTTGAGGGAGCTTGTTACTATTTCATTCTGAAATGTAATGTCAGGTAGTGAGATGCTTTATCATAAAATTATAATGATACCATGCTTCGTAATTCATTGGGGCTTTATTTGCCGATTCATTAATTAATCCATCTAAGATTCCGGGATAATGGCCTTTAATTCTACAGGTGCAATAGTTTGCTGTAATTGCTCTAAATTACAATTGCCTTTTCCCTGATTCCAGGAAGAGTTTGGTGAAAAATCATCCCATTTATCAGCAAGGTGAATATCATTACCAATAGAGAAAAGAACACTAAGAAGTTCAAAGAATGAATGGTCCTTATAAGTATAAATAGAAACTACTTTCTTGTGATCTAAATTATATCCTATTTCTAAATTAATTTTCAAATACAAAAATGATCTTATAACACTGTGGAAAACCTAAAACACAGAGGAGCAATAATCACCACAGAGCTCCTATCCAAAAATGAACTTATATTCTATGATGAATCAGATTTTCATACCTTGTACCTATCTATGATGAGATCAGCCAGAAACCTAGAAATGACAGAGATCTAGTAGTTTGGTTTTTTTTGGCATTCAGTGTCCACATCAAGTACTTCATTTACAAACATAAACATTAGGCAGAAGAAGAAAGCTACTGGGAATCATTTGTGGTGTGTGCTTTTCCTGTGGAAAGCAAATTGAAAGAGATTCTAGAAAAATCTAGACTCTATAGATTCTAGAAGACTCGTGGCTATAGACTCAGTAGTTCTATTTCAGGATGGTTACTTCATCAAAATGACCCATTTTCTTATCTGGCCAAAGTAAATTATCATTAATATGCTAATAATTGCAACAGAAACAATCTAAGTAAAAAGTGACAGAGAACTGAGTAATTAATTTAGGTCACATTTCTCAGGGCAGTATGTTATATAGACATTGGGAAGGGTTTAGGAAATTATGAATTAAATGCAAATATTTAATTTCTAGTATAAAAGGATAAAGATGCTATCATTTGGACCTTATGACAATAAAACACAAGAGTGAAAGAATTTCCAACAGAATCTTCTGTTTGTCCAGATGGAGGAGCCAGTAGGGACATCTTTTGAAAAACATGGGAAGTGCTGCAGGGCCAGCCACACACCGATGGACAGTAGAGTTACAGAGCATCCCATCAGACTTTAAGGCTATCACCTACAAGGTTTTCAATCTCATCCTGATCATGTGCTAATCACGCAGGACAGTGTTCAACCTGAACCCCTGAGAGGATGCTGTGAGTCCGCTGCTTTTTCTTCTATTTTAGCTCAGGCACAGGAGGAAGCAGCCTGCGAGACACTTGAGAGCTGTGGCTGAGCTCACAACTCGATGGCATAATGAAAGAGCAAAAGTTAAAGTCAAAATACCAATTGATAAATCTTGACTTTGGGCTCTGAAGCTTGACAGGAAACCTATTGCAGGTACAGTTGGTGCTGGAGTGGAATCAGGCTGAGCACGCCGGCGTACAGAAGATTCTTTTTAATGTTTTATTTGAGTAATGGGCCTTGCAAATTAGCACCCCTGCGGCCTGAAATACATATCTTTTCAAGGACACACCAGTTTTCAATTCGACAGGTGATCTCCGTAAAAAAGTCCCCAAGGGGAGCTTTGATTTCTGTACTTTTCAGACACAGTTATATTTTATTCCAGCTAGGATGATGGGGAAGACAACAGAGAGCTCTGAGGGTGAGCGGAGGGCTCGGAGAGCAAATGGAGCAGAAAACAGCTCATGGTGCAAAGGAAGGAGGACTCTGGGGAGGGAGGGAGGACCAGAAAGAGGATTCCGTGCTGCCTGCAGTCCTAGTGACAGCCAACGTGGTCCTCAGCATCTTCCCTGCTCCTGGGCAGGGAGGCAGTAGCAAGCAAACAGGTCCCCTCAACCCGGACCGCTACTCTCTCTTCAATTCCAGATCTTAGTGGATCTCCTCTGTTCCTCTGTCCCTGGACCTGAGTCCGAAACCCATGCTGGTGATTCATAGAAGCTATTTCAATCCATTCTCTCCCTCATTGTCTAACATATACTTATGGAGCAGCTAATATATGCTTGAAAATAAATGCTATCCTTAACATCCATAGGAATATGCACAATTTCTGCCCATCGGCTGCACACAAATAGAAATTTTCCATAGTGTCAGGAACACAGGCTTTGAAAAGGAGAAATCTGGACTTTTATCCTCAGCTCTGCCCATGTTATCCTTGAGCCATTTACTTATCTTGGCTAACTTCTATCACAAGCTGAATGTGTGTGTCCTTCCAAAATTCATATATTGAAAAGCTGACCTCTAAGGCTATGAGATTAAGAGGTAGAGTAGAGCTTTCGGTAGTGATGAGGTGTGTGAGTGTACTGTGAGAATAAAAAGAGACAGAAGCACTTGCTCTTGCCCTCTGCTTTATGCCAGGGGAGGTGTGATGGTTAATCCTGTGTGTCAACTTGACTGGACTAAGGAACAAATAAGAGAAAAGGGATGTTTGGATTGGACCACCTCAACCCGGATGGCCCACCCCAAATGTGGGTGTTACCTTCTGCTGGCAGGCTGTATAAAAGGCCATGGCAGAAGGAGCTGGTCCCTTTTCTCCTGCGGCTTGCCTCTCTCATCTGGTGAGTTTGTCTTGCTGCTGTGGCATTCCTTTGCTGATATTAGAACCAGCTTCTTCCAGTTGCCAATGTGGCTCTCCAGGAATCCTCACAACCTTCAATGCCAGGTTGTGACTACTGAGACATCCAGCCTTGCAGACTGAGCAGTTCCCTGGATTCTCTCAGCTTTCCAGTGTGGTGCAGCTACTGTTGGACTCCTTGAACTCTGTCACGTGAGCAAATCAAAAAATTGTATATAGTATAATATTCATCCTGTTAATTCTGTTTCTTTGAGAACCCTGATCTACAGATTTTTGGTACCAGGAGTGGTTCTAGAGAAACCGAATTAAAGGATGAATTTCTTTAGTGGGCTTGGTAGTCTTGGAGCCAGCTCTCCAACCTAGAGTTACTGAAGGCTCTCTTGGTGGATGAAGAGGAATGATAATCCTTGGTGCAGACTATTTTGAACTAATTATGAAGATAGATCCATTGACTCACCTAACTCACCTCTGTGAGAAGCAAGGAATTTAGTGACTCTATATATAAAAACGTTCAAGAAATTGCAGAAAAAAATAAGGAAAAATAATGTGTTGCTGTTGTCCTAGCATGTCTGGATAAAGTGATAGAGGAAAATAAGGAGCTCATTGATAAAAATGACCAGCTTCTAGATTCAAAACAACAGTTTAAAGGTTTCCAATGTGCTCGGAAGAGAATCTTCTCTCCAGCAGCAAAGAGCTAAAGCAGCAGAAAATCAAGCTGGAGCCCTTATTATCGTTTGGCTGATTTACAATGCAAATTTTAATTCCCAGCCACAAAAGTGTCAGCAGTTAAAGTGGAGCACTGGTGGGAAAGGGTGGAACCCTGAAACTTGGGATGGAGATGTGTGGGGAACCATTATGATGAGGATTTTGAACCTCGGATTCTGAGGGATTTTTTTATCTGAGGAATTAATCTCCCCACCCTCAGCAGGAATCCACACCCTGCAGATCCCTCCTCCCCACCCTTGCCTGAGGAAACTAATCCCCCCCTCCCATGGGACTATGTCCCTCAGGCCCAACAATTGTTGCCTCTAGACATATAGTATAACCAGATTGAGTCTAAGCAAGCCCCTCAAGGTGAGAATAGAAAGTGTGGTCCACGAGGAGGTGCACTATACCACTAAAGAAATTATGAGTTTGCCATTCATTCCAGCAGAAGCCTAAGGAATATGGGTGGGAATGGATTTTAAGGGTGTGGATAATTGTGGAAGGATATAAAATTGGATCATACTGAGTTTATCAATATGAGCCCACTGATAGAAATTCTAGTTTAACATGGAAGCTCAAGCAGTTTAAAAAAGGTGTTAAAAGTTTATTTGAATGGTTGGCTGATGTATTATTAAAACATGGCCTACTAACCGAGATTAGAGATGCCTGATATTCCTTGGCTTGTATTTGATGAAGGGATTGTGAGGGTCAGGCAGATGGGCATGCTCGAGTGGATTCGAAGTGTAAAACCATATTCTCCACAATTGAGGACCAGAGGACATGCTTTTCACTTAGTTTATAAGATGGAAAATACTTAGAGAGAGGCACCAGAACATTTGAAGAGCTTTGTTTTTGCTCTCTATTTCTTATGCCAGATCTTACAGTTAGAGAAATTGTTGCTTGCTTGCATAAATTAAATTACACATAATAGGTTTAACAGGACCTCCGGGTAGGCGTCAGGTGGCAGACCTGAATTGCCGAAGACCAGATGAGCGTAGTTACCATAATTATCATAATGGGTGGCAAAGGCAAAACAATGCCTATAATGGCAAGACCCCAAATATCTTTGGAACTGGCTAATTAATCATGGCGTTCCCAGGAACCAAATACATAAGAAGAATACTAAGTTTTTATTTGATCGTATAAGCAGAAAAGCTCTAGACAAATGACAGAAGTCAACTTGGATTTCAGCAGTAGCAGAATCCTGTCAGTTAAGCAGTTTCCAGACTTGAGACAGTTCACAGACCCAAAACCCTTGAATGAAGGGGTGGCCGGTTCCAATGAGGAAGGACCTTGTCACAATACCAAAGAGTTATGCTGTTTGCCTTCCTCCTGTCCTTCCCCAGAGGGACCTGAGGCCTTTTACTGGGTAACTGTACACTGGGGAAAGGAAATAATCAGACTTTTCGAGGCCATTGATACTGGTTCTGAGTTGACACTGATCCCAGGAGACAATAAAAAGCATTGTGGCCCTACGGTTAAAGTAGGGGCCTATGGAGGTCAGTGATAAATGGAGTTTTGGCTGAAGTCGACTCACAGTGGCCCAGGGGTCCCAGAACTCATCCTGTGTTATTTCCCCAGTCCAGAATGTATAATTGGGATATATATATATATTAGAAATTGACAGAATCCCCACATTGGTTCCCTGACCTGTGGAGTGAGGGCTATTATGGTCATAAAGGCCAAATGGAACCCATTGGTGTTGCCTCTACCAGGGAAATAATGAACCAAAAACAGTATCGATCCCTGGAGGGATTGCAGAATTAGTGCCACCATCAAGGAATTGAAAGATGCAGGGTGGTGAGTTCCCAACATCTCCATTTAATCTCCTATTTGGCCTGTGAGAAGACAATGGATCATGGAGAATGACATTGACTATTGAAAACTCAACCAAGTAGTGGCACCAATTGCAGCCACTGTACCAGATGTTGGTGCCTTACTTGAGCAGATATAATATGTCTCCTGGTACCTGTGTATTGCAGCTATTGATCTGGCCAATGCTTTCTTCTCAATACCAGTTCATAAGGACACCAGAAGCAATTTGCTTTCAGCTGGCAAGGCCAACAGTATACCTTTACTGTCTTACCTCAAGGGTAAGTTAACTCTCCAGCCTTGTGCCATAACTTAGTTAGAAGGGATCTTATCACCTGACTCTTCACAAAAATCACCACTGGTCCACTATATTGATGTTATGCTGACTTGGACCCATGAACAGGAGGTAGCAGTAGTCTAGACTTGTTGGTAAAACAATGCCATGAGAGGATGGGAAATAAATCCAACTAAAATTCAAGGGCATCTACCTCAGTGAAGTTTCTAGAGTTCAGTGGTGTGGGCATGCAGAGACATTCCTTCTAAGGTAAGAATAAGTTGTTGCACCTGGCCCTCCCTCCACCAAGAAAGAAGCACAACGTTTGGTGGGCCTTTTTGGATTCTGGAGGCAGCACTTCCTCATCTGGGTGTGTTACTACGACCCATATATCAGGTGACTCGGAGGCAGCAAACTTTGAGTGGGGCTTGGAACAGGAAAGGCTCTTCAACAGGTCCAGGATGCAGTGCAGGCTGCTCTCCCCTAGGGCCATATGATCATCAGCGACCCAATGGTGCTTGAGGTTCAGTGGCAGATAGAGATGCTCTGGAGTCTGTGGCAGGCTCCAATAGGGGAATCACAGGGAGAGGCCTTGGGATTTTGGAGCAAGGCTCTACCTTCATCTGAAACAACTATTCTCTTTTGAAAGACAGCTCTTAGCCTGCTATGCCTTAGTGGAAACGGAAGTTTGACAATGGCCAACAAGTCACCTGATGACCTGAGTGTCCTTTATGAGCTGGGTGTTATCTGAACCACCAGACCATAAAGTAGGACGCACAACAACAGTCCATTATCAAATAAAAGTGGACATACATGAGCAGGGCCCGCAGGCACCTGAGGGCACAAGCAAGCTACTGAAGAATTGCCCAAATGCCTATTGTTTCCACTCCTGTTACAATTCCTCCTGTGCTTAAGCATGCTCCCTATGGCTTCATGGGTTTGCCCTATGATCAGTTGACTGAGGAAGAGAAGACTAGGCCTGGTTTACTGATGGTTCTGCATCGCTATGCAGGCACCACCCAGAGGTGGACAGCTGCAGCATTAAGAGCCTATTTCTGAAACAACCCTAAAGGACCTGTGAAGGAAAGTCTTCACAGTGCAGAACTTCGGCATGTGCACATGGTTGTGCGCTTTGCCTGGAAGGCGAAATGGCCAGAGGTTGATTATATACTGATTCATGGCTGTAGCAATGGTTTGGGTGGATGGTCAGGGACTTGGAAGGAGAATGACTGGAAAATTGGTGAGGAAACATTTGGGGAAGAAGTATGTGGATAGAGTCTCTGAATGTCAAAAGAATGTGAAGATACTTGTGTCTCATGTAAATGCTATCAAAAAGGGATCTCAGCAGAGGATGAGTTTAATATCAAGTAGATTGGATGACTCATTCTGTGATAGTTAGCCTCTTTCTCCAGCTATCCCTGTTGTTGCTCAATGGGCCCATGAACAAAGTGGTCAGGTGGCAAAGAAGAAGTTATGCATGGGCTCGCACATGGACACTCCTCACCATGGCTGATCTGGCTACAGCTGCTGCCGAGTGCTAGATTTGCAACAGCAGAGACCAATATTTAGGGCCCCTGATATGGTGCTATCCCCCGGGTGATCAGCCAGCAACCTGGTCAAGTTGACTCCATGTGGATGACACTTCCCATCCTGGAGGGGACAGCGTTTTGTGTCTTACAGGAATAGGTACTTATTCTGGTTATGGATTTGCCTTTCCTGAACGTAATGCTTCTGCCAAAAACTACCATCCAGGGACATTTCGGCCATGCCTTTCCACCTCATGGGTATTACCTCACAGCATTCGTCTGACCAAGGAACTCATTCAAGCCAAAGAAGTGCAGACTTGGGCCCATGGTATGGTATACTGGTCTTACCATGTTCCCCCCACCCAGAACATGCTGGCTTGATAGAATGTATGGAATGGCCTCTTGACAACAGTTACAGCGCCAATTGGTAGCAATACCCTGGAGGGCTGGGGCAGGTTCTCCAGCAAGCAGTATATGCTTTGAATCAGCCGTCCACTTAGATGGTCTGTTTGCTCCTACTAGCCAAATGCATGGGTCCAGGAACCAAGGGTGGAAGTGGAAGTGATTCCACTCACTATCACCCCTAGTGACCTAGTAGGAAAATTTTTGCTTCCTGTACACACGACCTTGCATTCTGCTGGTCTAGATGTTTTGGCTCCAATTGGGGGAGTGCTTTTGCCAGGAGACACAACAAACATCCCATTGAACTGGAAGCTAAGACTTCCCATGGCCACTTGGGTCTTCTACTGCCTTTAAGCCAACAGGCTAAGGAAGGAATAACGTAGTAGAAGGAGAGTGACTTGAATTCCAGACATCCTAGGGTGGAAATTGTACTTTTTCGCAACCATGGGGCCGGAAGATTAACATCTGGAAGGCATGAGATGCTGTAGGGCGCCTTTGGTGCTACCATGTCCCATGATTCACGGTCAATGGGAAAATCCAACAACCAAACCAGACAGGACAACAAAAGGCCCAGACCCTTCAGAGATGAAGGTTATGGGTCACTCCTCCAGTGAAAGAGCTAAGACCTGCAGAGTTGCTTGGTGATGGTGGAGGAAATTCAGAATGGGTCGTAGAAGAAAGGTAGTCATAACTATCAGCTGATGCCACGGGACCAGGTGCAGAAAGACAATGTGGGTTATAATAGATATTAACTTTTATCCTATTTGGTAAGAATGTGCTTGTTCATTATATATATATATAGATCTTATAATATTCTCTTATATCTATTTATGTATGTATATTAAGTGAATACTTGTGTTATTCTCTTTTGAATGTGCAAATGAGATAAGTTAAGTGTTGTCATATTTAGGTTATTAGATACTGAAGGACTAAGTGTTCCTCAAGGACATTACTACCTAATCTAAGATATAATGCTTTGCTATTGCACATGAGACACTTATAACATGTTAGGTGGAATTATGACCTTGCCATTGTTTGCAATTGACATTTAAGCATAACATAAGGAGAGGCTATTTATTGGGTGTCAAGTTGACAAGGGGTGGACTTGTGATAGTTAATCCTGTGTGTCAACTTGACTGGACTAAAGAACAAATAAGAGAAAAGGGATGTTTGGATTAGACCACCTCAACCCGGATGGCACACCCCAAATGTGGGTGTTACCTTCTGCTGGCAGGCTGTATAAAAGGCCATGGCAGAAGGAGCTGGTCCCTTTTCTCCTGCAGCTTTCCTCTCTCATCTGGTGAGTTTGTCTTGCTGCTGTGATCAACCTTTCAGATCCCAGTGTGTACTGAGACCAGCAGATCTCCTGGAATCCATTCGGGCCTTCAGCACTAGATTGGGACTACTGAGACATCCAGCCTTGTGGACTGAGCAGTTCCCTGGATTCTCTCGGCCTTTCCAGTGTGGTGCAGCTATGGTTGGACTCCTTGAACTCTGTCACATGAGCAAATCAATAAATTGTATATAGCTACATATTCGTCCTGTTACTTCTGTTTCTTTAGAGAACCCTGACTAATACAGGAGGGTACAGACAGGAGTGAGGCATGTAGGCCTGGGGGAGGACTCTTGCCAGCACCTAGCCATGGTGGCACGCTCATCTTGGACTCCAAGCCTCCAGGACTATGAGAGACACCCTGCTCTTGTTCAATAGCCACCTGTTCTCAGGACTTCATGAAAGAAGTCTAAACTGGGACTGGAGAGATGGCTCAGCAGTTAAGAGTGCTGACTGCTCCTGCAGAGGACCTGGGTTTGCTCCCCAGCACCCACATGGTGGCTAAGAACCGTCTTTGACTCCAGTTCTGGAGGAATCCAACACCCTCTTCTGACCTCCACAGCATTGCATGACACGGGTGCACCAACCTACATGCAGACAGTACATTCATACACATAAAAAATAAATAATAAAATAAAAAAAGAAAGAAGTCTAAATTAAATAAGACACTTCCCCTCTTCTTATCTATCAGACTGGGTGGGATTTGAGCCTTATAGATTTACGTGAGGATAGAGAACTGTAAATATATGCAAAGAAATGACCCGTTTATTATTCCGTAGGAGATGTGGCATAAAGTGGCAGACCCTTGGGGGCTGGAGAGATGGCCTAGCAGTTAAGAGCACTGACTGCTATTGCAGAGGACCCGGGTTCTATCCCCAGCACCCACATGGCGGCTAAGAACTGCCTTTAACTCCAGTTCCAGGGGAATCTGAGACTGTCTTCTGACTTCCGAGGCATTGCACGATACTGGTGCACAAACCTACATGCCGACAGTACATTCATACACATACAAAATAAATTAAAATAAATAAATAAAGTGGCAGACCCTTGATGTAAAAAAAAGTAATGTTTCTTTCAAAAAAACATCAGTTCCAATAAATATTCAGATATCTATGAAGATGATGATTCAGCAAAGACGGTAGATTTTAATGAGAGATCTGTGGCAGAAGAGAAAAAGAAAGGGCCTGGCCAGGTGAGAAAACACTCCCAGGTCCTACCTGCCTCCCTGCAACTGGGCAGTCATAGTACTGTGAGCCTTAAACTCACTCCAGGTCCATGCTTGACCCTTGGTGTCATAATTGTGTTAATCTCAGGTACAACACTGTTTAGGAAGCAAAGTCAGGTTGAGGAGATCTGAGCCAAACAAGGATAAGATAGCCCCTGCTACAAGACTACAAAGACACATTTATCAGTTGTCATCTATCTATCTACTTATTTCTCTAGCATTTATCTATTATCTATCTATTATCTATCCTTATATTTATCTATTATGTATCATCATCTGTCAACTACAAGCTAATCTTTTATGTACCTACCAATGATAGCGGTATTCTATCCATCTACTTATCGATGAATAAGTCATGTATCTCATCTATGTTTCATCTATCTATCTATCTATCTATCTATCTATCTATCTATCTATCATCTATGTAGCTAGCTATTTAGCTATCTATTTCACATGCATCAATATCTGTCAACTATAACCTAAACTTTTATATAGCCATCAACATTAGCTGTGCTCTGTCTGTCTGTCTACCAGTCTATATATCTATCTGACTATCTATCTATCTATCTATCTATCTATCTATCTATCTATCTATCTATCTATCTATCTGTTTATCCATCCATACATCCTTCTGCATAGGCAATCTACTGTGGTTCTCCTAACAACTGAAAGTCCCTGGAAAAATAGGCTCTAGGAACGCAAATAAATTCTATCAAGAAAATTAAATTTAAATCACTTTTCTCTAGAAGATACAGTTTGTTTGTTTTTTTAATTTTATTTATTTCTGTATGTGTATGAATGTACTGTCTGCATGCAAGTCTGTGCACCCGTGTTGTGCAATGCCACGGAGGTCAGAAGAGGGTCTCGGATTCCCCTGGAACTGGAGTTCTCCTGGAATTGGAGTTTCAGGCGGTTCTCGGCCGCCATATGGGTGCTGGGGATCAAACCCGGGTCCTCTGTAAGAGCGGTCGGCGCTCTTAACCGCTAGGCCATCTCTCCAGCCCAGAAGATACAGTTTAATAGAATATCCTTACAAAATATTCACCATTCCTATTCACTATAACTATAATACATAATTTTATAACACAAGAGGTAATGTGATTTATTACTTCTCAAAAATGACATTCTGTAGTTCAATTCCATAATTATAAATTCACTTCTCAGGTAGATGTAAGATTGAATGATTATTTATTAAGGACCTAGCACAGGGTGTATTGGGTATGTACCACATGAACCTCTTGTATAAACAACACTGAAAATCCCCCAAGATATATAATATAGGGGTTTTTCCCAATGCTAACCACTGAACCATCTTGCTGGGCCCCCATTTGTCAATTTTTGCTTTTGTTTTTCAGTGCTTTTGGCTTCTCTTTAAATAATGCTTTTATTGATGTTTTGTGTATTTCAGACATCATTTCTCAGTTCAGTTTAGATATATTCCCCTTTCCCTTCCACCCGTCCCACCCCAGATCATACGCTCTGCCATAACTGTCCTGCATCTTTCTCTCAGTCTTTTTTATGTTTAGGAATTCACATTTTCTTTCTTTAATTTTATATTACTCTAAAATATGAATACATAGTTTCTACCCATATTTTCTACAGTAATTACAGAATCTGAAAGTAAGTGGTGGATCAATTCTAGAGCCAGTTAAGAGATTTACATTATAACAACAAAGTTGCTTTCAGATAAACAGAAATATAATAATAATGTTGTTCAGCTTGCCTTTTCTCTGGGGATTTGGTGTTAGCATCCACAAATGAGGGAAACCATTCATTGCTTGTTTTTCTGGGACCGTGTTACTTCACTTACCATAATGGCTTCGAGTTCCAGCCATTTACCTGCAAAGTTCATGATGTCATCTTTCTTTACCACTGAGTAGTACTCCATTGTGTAGATGTACCACATTTTTGTCATCTACTCCTCAGTTGAGGGGCATTGGAGTTGGTTCCAGCTCTTTGCTATTGTGAAGAGAGCTGCAATAAACATGGATGTGTATGTATCTTTGCAGTAGGATGAGTCTTCTGGGTATATACCCAGGAGTGGTATGGCTGGATCAGACTCATTTTGAGTCTTTTAAGGGTTCTCCACACTGCTTTCCATAATGGTTATACAGGTTTACATTCCCACCAGCAGTGGATAAGTGTTCCCCTTTCCCCACAACCTCTCCAGCATTTGGTGCCTTTTGTGTTCTTGATCTTAGCCAGTTGTATCGGAGTGAGATGGTATCTGAGAGTGGTTTTAATTTGCATTTCCTTAATTATTATTTTTTTTTAATTTTATTTATTTTTGTATGTGTATGAATGTACTGTCTGCATGTAGGTTTGTGCACCCGTGTCGTGCAATGCCGCGGAGGTCAGAAGAGGGTCTCGGATTCCCCTGGAACTGGAGTTCTCCTGGAATTGGAGTTACAGACGGTTCTCAGCCTGCCATGTGGGCGCTGGGGAGTCGACCCGTGGTCCTCTTATAGCGTCGTGCTCTTACGCTAGGCTATCTCCCAGCCCCAGGCTTCCTGTAATTATATGAGGTTGAACACTTTAAGATGGTTTTCAGCCATCTTTAATTCCTCCTCACTGGTGAAGTCTCTGCTTCATCTCTTTACTCCATCTTTTCAGTAGTCCTTTGTTTATCTTCTTTGTTTTTTTGAGTAGTCTCTATATTCTTGATTTTAATCCTCGTCAGGTGAATCACTGGTAACGATTTCCTCCCACTCTGTGGGTTTTCTCTTCACTTCCTTGATTGTTTCTTTTGCTGTACAGAAGCTTTTGACGTTTGATGAGGTCCCATTGTCAACTTGACCTTATAAAGACATTTGGAGGGGCTGCTGGAGATGATGCTCATTGGTTAAGTTCTGGTGGCTATTCCAGAGGCCCAGGTTCAATTCTAAGAACCCAACGGTGGCCAACAATTGTCTGTAAACTCCAATCCAGGAGATACAGTGGTCCAATGCCTCTCTTCTGACCTCTGAAGGTTTGCTACCCCAGACACAGACTGCCTTATGTACAGCAAAAACTCGATTATGTAAATAAATATAACTTGATACATGTAAACAATTTAAAAATAATAAAACTGTTTTTTTTTAAAAGTTTTAATTTTTAAAACTTATGAAACAAACTTAATGCAGTGACAAAACACAAAAAAAAAAAAAAAACCACAGAAGAACAATTTGTATTTAGCAAACATCTGAAAAAGTCCATCTGTTAGGCTCTTGAGCACATAGTCAAAAATTAAGACTTGGAGATGGGTCAAGATGGCGCCGAAAGCGAAGAAGGAAGCTCCTGCCCCTCCCAAAGCCTAAGCTAAAGCGAAGGCATTGAAAGCCAAGAAGGCAGTGTTGAAAGGCGTCCACAGCCACAAAAAGAAGAAGATCCGCACGTCACCCACCTTCCGGCGGCCCAAGACCCTGCGGCTCCGGAGGCAGCCCAAGTACCCTCGCAAGAGCGCCCCCAGGAGAAACAAGCTTGACCACTATGCCATCATCAAGTTCCCCCTGACCACTGAGTCAGCCATGAAGAAGATAGAAGACAATAACACACTTGTGTTCATTGTGGATGTCAAAGCACAAGCACCAGATCAAACAGGCTGTGAAGAAACTCTATACATTGATGTGGCCAAAGTCAATACCCTGATCAGACCTGATGGAGAGAAGAAGGCCTATGTTCGATTGGCTCCTGATTATGATGCTTTGAATGTTAACAAAATTGGGATCATCTAAGCAGTCCTGTTTACTAAATCTACAAACAGAAATTTTTTTCACCATAAAAAAAAAAAAAAAAAGACTTGGAGATGGTTTTTATGCCTATCATGTTCATTATGACAAATAGTGTTGCATAAATGACAAAAGTTTTAGAATAAAATTTAAAATAATAATAATACTATCATTAATAATGTAAAATGCTGAGAGGGAAAACAGAGACCAGACACCAGTATTCATGACTGACAGACACAGGAGCTAATATAAACAGCAAATTGTTTTCCCTGTCCTCAAGTCAAGCAAGTCTATAAAGACAGACTTACGGCAGCAGGCCATAGCAGACGCTTTTTAGCTGATGAATCTGTACCCTCTCCAAAGCACAAGCCATAGAGGACAGAAGTGCTTTATCCTTTTTGGATATAAAGTTAACAATTTAATAATCCAGAATATAGGTTTGTGACTTTATACCAAAACATACACAGTTCTTGGTACATAGCTATCCAACACAGGGTAAACTGAACTTGACAGAATGGAAGTGACTAGGTAAGTGTAACTGTGGAGATTTCTAGTGAGAAGAGTCTAAGAAGCCAAGGGATATGAGCAGAAAAGGAGGGGGACATGGCCTGGAAGGTTTAGCCAAAAAGGCATCAAAGGAAAGAGATGGAAGGAGAACTTGCAGATGTCTTAGAGGACCTGGAGTTAGGGAGGGAGGATGGACTGAAGATGAAGGAAGCAGAGGGAGTTGGAGAGTGCTCAGGAAAAAGAAAAAGACAGGGCTTTAGCCAATGGCATAGTGTTCTGAGCTGATACTCTGGATGGGGGTGGTATGCTCTCTACCCATCCAGAGATCAAACAGGATACTTGGAGTCAAGGGAGAAATCATCACTGAGTCTTCATCAAAGGTGTTGCTTTCCTTAGGAAACTTCCTAACATCATAGCATCAATATGACATGCTACTCAGGGATCATTCGAAGTCATCTGGAGGCTTTGTATTGAAGACTTGGAGACCCCCATAACCCTTTCCTCCAGACTCCTTCCTCTTTTCCTGATGTGGCTTGCTCCTTTGTTTCTGACATCTTAGGAGTAGATTCTCCTTTACTGTAAGCTATACCTTTTTCTTTTTTTTTTTTTTTTTTTTGGTCTTTTTTTTTTTTTTGAGACCGTGGTCTCCCTGTAGCTCTGGTGCTCTGGAAACTCACTCTGTAGACCAGCTGGCCTCACAACTCACAGAGATTCCGGTGTCTCTGCCTCCAAGTGCTAGGATTAAAGGGCGCAGTCACCATGCCTCGGCATTTTTTTATTTCTGTATGTGTATCAATGTACTGTCCGCATGCAAGTTTGTGCACCCGTGCGTATTGCAATGCCACGGAGGTCAGAAAGGGTCTCTTCTTTTTGGATTTTCTGGAATGGCGTTAGCTTCTCATGAATTGGAGTTCAGATGGTTCTCGGCCGCCATATGGGTGCACTACAATCTCTAACACTAGAAGTGGGCTCAGGTTTATGGTATCTGCAACTTTAACAACTGGCATAAACTATTTTAAGAAAAGAGAGAAAACTATTTTATCTTGAAAGGTGATTTATTTATTTATTTATTTATTTATTTATTTATTTATTTATTTTTGAGACAGGGTCTCTTTGTAGCGCCAGATGGCCTAGAACACAATATGTACACCAGGCCGCCAAGGTTGGCCTTGCTCTCACAGAGATCCACCTGCTTTTGACTTCAGAGCACTGGGATCAATGGCATGTGCCATCATCCTTAGCTAAAAGGTTTTTTTTTTCTTTTTTTAAGGAAAAAGAACTAAATTGGGCCCCAAATTGAGTGTTCAGAAAGATAAAATAGGGACTGGAGAGATGGTTCAGAGGTTACAAGAACTAGATACTCTTACAGAAGACTCAGGTTTGATTCCAGCACTCACAGGTTAGCTAACAACCATACATAATTCCAGTTCCAGGGATCTAATGCCCTTTTCTGGCCTCCGTGGGCATTGCATGCATGTGGTATACTTATTTACATGTAGGCAAAACACCCATGCACAGAAAATTAAAATATAGTAAAAAATTAAATGATAAAATAAAACATTTTGCAGATTGTGAAACATTATAGGGAATGTTTTTAATCACATATACCATGTGATGTATATCCTGACAAAGGAAACTGCATTTAGACTAGGCATCTGGGAAGACTTAATCCCCCACTGGTAAATTTACATCCAGTATGAGGAGAGCCAGTTTCTTACACGCATGCCCTGGTGGCACATCTGAATGTTACCCTGCCCCTCTGGCCAGGTGGGCCAACTGGAGAGTGAGTGGGCTGAGTACTCCTGGGCTTATCCTTTCCTAGGACCCTGGTGAGTGCAAGGAGCATGGAAGCAAGTGAGGACCACATGAACACAGATCTCATAAGCAAAGCTCCCGAGTCCTCATTCACTTCCCCACAACCCAGATCCCACTCCGCACTGCCTGACTGAGAACATCGGGAGTGTGAAAAAAGCAGAAGCTCTGTGGAAAGAGACAGTCATCTCTAGCCCTGAAATATCCTGTCTACAGTGTTCCCAGCAGAGGACCATCTGGGCAGATAGCTGAGGGTTCCCGCCGGCAGTGGAAGGAAATAAGAGGCTAGAAATACATCATATGGTTCTTCTGTGCTTAGATCTCCACAACACACAGGATGCTGTAGAGAAGCTGAGAGTCCCTGAGACCATAGCCCCTGATGGGACCCTGGCTGGAGACTCCTGTAAGGCTCTGAGTGTACTTGCTCTGCAGAAGGAGCGGGGTAGTACTCCATCAGGAATTGGCATTCTTCTGTCTTTTGGGTAAGATAGAAAACTGGATCATGCTCATGAGCTGGGAAGGTATATTTCTATGGCAAATGGTTTGCGGCCATTCATCTTGGCTGGTATTAGGGAAAGTACAGTAACATCATTATCCGCAGAATTTGGAATTGACTCAGGAAATAACAGAATGGTCAGAGATCATGTGTTAAGTCCTTTCCCTATGTAGGGAGTCCCATAACTACAAGGGGTTTGCTCATATACTTTTTTAATTTTTTAATTTTTTTTATGTGTATGAATGTACTGTCTGCATATAGGTTTGTGCACCCGTGTCGTGCAATGCTGCGGAGGTCAGAATAGGGCATTGGATCCCCCTGGAGCTGGAGTTCTCCTGGAATTGGAGTTACAGATGGTTCTCAGCTACCAGGTGGGCACTGGGGATTGAAGCCAGGTCCTCAGCAAGAGCGGTCAGCGCTCTTAACCTCTAGGCCATCTCTCCAGCCCCATGTTTGTATTTTTTACTATTATTGTGAAAACAGCACTAAGATGAGATGGAAAGCAGAGGAAATATGTGTGTGTGCTGCCATACATTATGGCCAGCATGGGAGGACCTCAGAAGGTTCATTTAAATCAGGCAGCTTTCTGCTCACACCTTCAACAAGCAGATGAATAGACCCCCAGCCTTCCCATGCAGAGTCAGAAAGGGGCAGAGAGGGAGGGTAAAAAAAGAGCGATGCTTGCCAAGAAATCACTTTACATGGAAATAAAATGTTGAAAAGAAATGTTGTCTTCTCTTAAGGAAGCTATGTCAGGGACTCATCCAACAGCACCAGATGGTACTGAAGAAACTGGGTCCTGGTTCTCCCATCTGATACATGAACGAGCTCTCTCTTGGAGGGGGCAAGCTGTAACCTGGAATGACTTTCTTCCTCTCACATGTGCTTCCAGAAGGGTCTGGAGCAAGCCCACTGTCTAATCGAAATAGTGAAACTCACAGCCCTCTTCTTTTTGTACCCACCATGGCCTAGGCACAGCACATTAAGAAAATATGAGCCTACTAGATCACATGCTAGCCTCTGGTGGTCTAGCCCATGAGATACTGAGAGGCTTAGGGGGACCTTGCTAAACAAAGGCTATGGCGGGACTGACCACCAAGCCCTGAGTCACGTGTGCACTCAAACTACACAATGGGTGGCCTCCTCTGAAGCCACCAGCCAGCCTACCTTTGCAACCCTTCCCTCCAAAGAAGCTCCAGGCTCTCAGCTTTGCCATCTACTCTACATAGAGCCCAAACTCCTCTCCTCAAATATTTGTCCTGCAGACTCTAGAAGCCGCGTGCAATTAAAAACTGGATTGCCTTAGAGTCTGTCAATTCAAAGTTCCTGATGCACTCAGGCATTTAAAAGTCTTCACTTGTTCACTGGTGTGACTCTCAAAACCTCATCAGGACACATATATTGCTAATTGGCTCACTATTTACCTAAGGATTTGTTCTGGATGGAATTATAGATGGACAGTTTCTAAATGTCCATTTTATTGTCAAGTCTTCTGCTCCTGCTAAAGACTGACCCAGCATCCAATTATTGAAATAACTGGCAAAAAAAAAAAATTAGCTGGAGATAGAGCATAGTCAATGATGACCTATTTATAAAATTCTTCTTTAAATGTCAAATAATGATATTACTGTGTATATGAAGACTTTTTTACAACTACAATTCAACACATGCCTGTCACTCTTTCCTAATGGCCTAATACATAGAGACATTCTAAGTGAGGCAAAATAACAACATAATTCTAGATAAATTAATTAAAATGATCTTCAGAGATAATTTAAGCAGAAATCATTAAAATGAAATTTAAATTCTAAATCCTTCAGGCAAGAAAAACTCAGCTTCTTCTTATGACACTTCCTCTTACTGATTGGCACCTTATAATCTAAAGTACAGTTTAATTTTTCATTCATTCATTTATTCATTCATTCATTCATTCACATTATGTGCCAGAGCTTTTGTTCCATCTTGGAGACACTAAAGTAAGAATTTTCAAGGTGGCCACAGCTAACTGGAATGTCTGCCTTTCACACAGTTAGTTCAGTGTGATGCATACTACAGCATACACGATGTATTTGTACACTTGGTGGGAGACAAGAAACTATGCAAGAGATTCTAGATGAATATTGATTTAGGCAGGAGGAAAGGAAGAAAGAGCATAAGGGCAAATGCTTGACAGTGTGCAGAGCAACAGCATGCTAAAGGAATGACCAGGGCAAATAAATGGCCTGGTAGAGCATACTGGACAAGGACCTGACAAAGGGGAGCTTTCAAGAACAGGCAGGGGCTGGAGAGATGGGGTTAAGAGCATCGACTGCTCTTGCAGAGAACCTGGGTTCGATCCCCAGCACCCACATGGCGGCTGAGAACGTCTTTAACTCCAGTTCCAGGGGAATCTGACATCCTCTTCTGACCTCTGCGGCATTGCACGACATGGGTGCACCAACCTACATGCAGGCAGTACACTCATACACACACACAAAATAAATAAATAAATTAATTAATTAAATAAACAAATAAATAAATAAATAAAATTTTAAAAAAAGAACAGGCAAGAACCTGTATGCGACAGGAAGCGGCATTCAAGGCACCCAGACAGAACTTTGGCAGAGACTTGCCATGGTCTAATTGCTACTATGGAAAGATTTCTCTGGTGGTACAGGAAAGTGTGAGGGCCCAAACTAGGACTATTACACTTGAGATGATGATCTGAGGACCCTAGCAAGCATGTGTGTGTTCTGTGGTAGGGTGGAGACTGGATTGCCATTAAGGAGGACTGAGTGGTCCCTGTAGAAGTGGAGGTAACAGAAATAGCTTGGGCTCTCCATGCATCAGAGGGGAGAGGAAGGGACAGGAGAGGTAGAAGACTAAAAATGAAACTTCTTGAAGCCATTTGGTATTTTGTTTTTATTTTAAATTGGAAATGTTTATGTGTTGAAGCAAAGAGAATGCGTGTTCTCTTTCATCTTTCTAACAACCAAAGAAAGGATTCTGATGAAGAAAATTCCTGCTAATTCCCAGGGGAAAAAAAGTGTGCTAATCTAAAATGGTAGAGAGAGACAGAGAGAGACAGAGAGACAGAGAAAGAGAGAGAATGAGAGGTAGAAATGTGAGTTGACTCCAGTCACCCACCCTTTCCCATGTCTGGAATGCAAAGAGAGAGCCACAGAGCTTGGATCTGAGCAGGCCAGGTCAGGGACAAAGATGACCTGCTCCCGCATCCAGGAGTTCAGCCTCCTGGGAGGAGCCCCCTCCCTGTATTGTCTTTAGTTGACAAGCATGACTTTGTGGCAGCTCTTTCCTATCCCTTGTTTATTTATCAAGACTTAGCAGCAGTAGGAGAGAGACTGGTGAGTCAGCCCTCACACTGACCTGGGTAATATCAAGAAGGGAGTCAAGTTGAGCTCATCAGAACCACTCAGAGGTGAAGGCGAAGAGTCCATCACCATCCCTTCAAGTGTCAACAAGTGCCACCTCACTTGATCTACTTGTTTATTCCTGGAGATGTCAGAATTTGCTTTGGTTTCCCACAGTTCAAAGAACAAATGAAGGTGGAATGGAACACAACAATTTGACCCAGAGATGATATTCTGGAGCTGTCACTACAAAGTCACAGAAAATGGATCATTCTAGAACAAGGAAATCCTCACCATTTACCTTAACTGAAAAGAACCTAGCAGGTAACCAACAATGGTCACATATTGAGAGTGCAGCTACCTTTACATGAAGAGTGAGCACAATAATTTATAACATATATTCACTTATCAAGCTTGTATATTAGTGGGAAATCTCCAAGATTTTGAGAATGTTCATCTCCTTCTTGCACTACTGCATACATTAGGTGGTGAGACGCATGAGATCACAGCAGCTAAGACTATAGAATTTTAGCCAAATCTATTGGGCTAGGATCCAGGCTCTGCCAGATACTACTGTATAATGCAAGCAAGTTAATTACTCTTTCTAAGCCCAGTAATAATATGCATGCCTCTTAAAGTGATTGCAAAAATAGAAGAGCCAATTATGAACAAAAGTCTTAGCACAGGTTGTCATGTAACAAACGTTCAATCATTTCAGTGCTGGTTTTATCATAAAAGGTATGGCAGGACAGCTACTTGGGAATGTCTACCCATAATTTTGTTTCCTACTAAAGCGCTCTACTTTATTCTTTGCTTTTCCTCTCTTTTTCATCTCTCCTTACCCTTTCCTGAAGCAGCTAAGGCATTCTGGGATGCCTGCCATAGAATCACAGTTAACAGCAGAAATGTTAAGAAAAATCACTACCTCAATCTCCAGCCTTACAGATTCTAAAGTAGACATTTTGTATACAGTATGTGTCAGCCTACTTGTAGAAACAGGACTGCCCTTTCTCAAACTCCAGAGGAGAGAAACATCTTGTCTGGACAGTAGGGGATTGGGAAAGGCACTGGAGTAATGGAGAGTCCATTCTTGGGCCATGGGATGTCCAACAACAGAGATGATAACACAGGATGTGTAGGATGCAGAATGATTCCTAGGAGAGCTGCTAGATTATTCTGGCATGTAAGTGTCTGTGCGAGAGGACTTTAGGAATCCCTCAGGTGTCTCAAAGACATTGTGAGTAGAGAACTCAGGACCAGAGTGTCATAAGAACATAGTAAGGCAGCTCAGCACATGGCACCAAATAGTCTCCCCAACACCAAAAGGACATGCTGGATGACTGGCCTGACACAGTTCATTCTGAATTACGAGAGTAAGTGCTCTCAGGAGGATTAAAACTTGAGACAAATATTAAGTTCCATTTAAAGCACAATATAACAATAGTGTTGTAATTCTGCAGCTTTAGTCTCAGTGTGTGACCTGTAAGATTCTTTCCAGGCACAGAGGAAATACTGAACTGACTCCTATGCTAATGAAGTGATTCAGTGGCTTGAGGGGAACTGGCAGGTAGGTGGCGAGGAAAAGCATGGCCCCAGCCAGAAACAGGACCAGGAAAGAGGAAGTAGAGACTTGACACAAGGAAGTCTTTGTGTTAAAAAAAGAAAAGAAAAGAAACAAGACCATTTTTGACCTGTTTTTGTTCCTTTTAAGCTACCGCTCTGTGGTGGAAATAGGCAGCTTTCACCAAGCCCATGTCACTGCCAAACTCCTCCCACTCTCATACTTCATGGCAGCATAAAAGAATTCTACATGAATTTTCCTGTCCCCCACATGCAGGCCCTCCTCTAAGGCCTGGTAGAGAGAACCAGGGACTCGGTGCTTCTGAGACCTCCAGAGTACAGTACACATCCATCACCGGGCTTTGCCATGCTGATCACCAAGGATGATTACGATTACTGTGAACCAGACACTGTCATGAGCACCACACATACACATCCATCATCTTCTCCTCATCCCCTGACGTAGGTGTTATGAAGAGCTCCTGTCCCTGGGGCCCAGCACACAGGGGAAGGTTCAATCTCTTAAGCCTAGCTAGGCAAGTGTACCATAATACCTGGGGTTCTGAGTGGAGCCCCTCTGTTATCGTCCCAGCTCTGGCCTACGTCTATCATTACCCATCCTGTGTGCTACACACTGTTCCTCATGGGGAGATCTCCGGTCCTGTCTTCAGGGCCCTAAGTCTTTGGCATGTTCTGCACATGGGAGATTCTCTGCATGTATCCTCACTGGGAGACTCCAGGCCTCAGAGCACATTGTGTCCATGCTAACCTCAGCTGCACACTGGCGTCATCTAGCCATCATAAACACATTCTGATGTAGAGCAAGCACGGGGACCAGAAATGATAGCTTAACACTGTCTAGACAGGACCCAACCAGCTTCATATTTGCCAGTCTCCTGGAACTCTGACGGCAGAGTGAAGCAGAGCTGAGAAGACCGGCTACTTGTCCTTCACAGCTTGCTGCAAGGGATGGGAGGGAATAGGAAATGGATCTTCCATGCATCTCATCAGGGTCCTGCAAGAACAGCATGCACACTTAACTTACAGGAAAATGTGTGGAAGACCGATGTGTGGCCCACCCTTAACTGCCAGAGTCCTCCTGGAATGCTGTGTGGCCAATCCTCCAGTACTACGCTGGGCAACTGCTTCTCCCAGCCAGGCTCCAACAGCCCCTGGCAGAAAAGAGCTGTGAATTACTGGAGAATATGCTGAGAGTGTCCTGCCTGGTAACAGAGGTCTCATAAATCATCCCTTCCCTGTACTTGATCTCTCTTTCAAGTGGAGTGGTGCCTAGAATCCATGTGAATGTATTGTTCTGGCTTGCAGAGATACAAAGAGGCAAAGACTGGGTCAGAAAATGGAGAGGGACCATCAGAAGAGAGAATAAATGATCTCAGCAACAGTAACAGCATCAACAGTCACTAACTAAGGCCAATAACACTCCTCTTTAGCATTCATTAACACTCGCCAACATAGGATTTGTCTGTATTTTTTTTTCTTTTTGTCTTTTTGAGACAGGGTCTCCCTGTAGTTCCAGCTGTCCTTGAATTATGTAGACCAGGCTGGCCTTGAACTCACAAACATCCCCCTGCCACTGGGATTAAAGACGTGCTCCACCATGCTCAGCCAAGTCTGTATTTTTTTTTTTTTAGGTTTCCACCTCTCTTGAATATAGATTCATGAGCACAAGTGTTTATTTGTGTGTCCACTATAAACCTTGAACAGGACCCAGCACTGAATAGTTGCTAAGTAAATTTTTCTCTGAATTAATTAAATAAAACAAGATTCATGAGCTACGCATTCAGCCCGCATTCAATTCTTATGATAACCCTGAAGGATAGGCATTACTGATACCAACTGAAAATGAGTCTTAGGCAGATTAAAAATTAGCCAAGTAAGAATTTCCAGCTCAATTTGGCCTGCAACCAAAGCTATGACCTTTTTGCAACATTCATGCTGCATCCTAGTGAAAAAAAGAAAAAATAAATAAAAAGGCAGAGGAAGAACAGTAAGATCGCTCAGTGGGTAGAAATGCTTTCCAGCAAGCTCCATGGCCTGAGTTCATTCCCCAGGACCTACACAGTAGGAGGAAACAACTGACTCCTGCAAATTGTCCTCGGAGCTACACACAGGCTGCGACACGCATGTGCACAGGCACGCACACGTCATCACATATGCATCACACACTTTTTTTAACAGGTAGAGAAGGAGGAAGAAGTAGACCTGGAGATAGTAGAGGAGGAGGAGAAATGAAATCAAAGCAGAAGCAAAAGGAAAGAGAATTAGCAGATGAGCAATTGATTAGAGTGGAGCAGACAGCTACTTTTTATAAACAAGTCTGATGGAAGAGACAAGGGCTAGCAGCCGCAGAAAGCAACACCACAACCTGGTGAACTTTCCGGAGACTTATTTTGACCCTTTGCACTTCGCATTGTGTGCAGTGAGTTTCATATAATAGTGCTTGTGCAGGCTGCTTGCACACCTAGCTCATGCAAGCCAGGCATCTTTCCAAGTCGTCAACTTCTGCCATTTGATAAATCTTAAAATGCACACTGTACTGTAGTAACTCCTTGTGTCATGGGATTTGATAAGCCCAAGTTGAACTGAACACTCACATTCTCTCTCTCTCTCTCTCTCTCTCTCTCTCTCTCTCTCTCTCTCACACACACACACACACACACATTCAGACACCCAAGCATGTATGAACAAAGTTTAAAGGACTTAACCAGTGTTGAGTACAGGACAAGCCTGTGTTAGGACAGAGTACACAAAGATGTTTATTGATATTCTAGGTGCTCTAACCTGTGGGTCTTCCTGACAAATGTTTTACTCCTTTACCCTTTGGGGGCTCATCATCCACAGTTTAAGCACACATTTCCCATTAAGCAAAGACTCTGTATCTGTATTAAGCAATGGGCCTCTATTCTGGAGGACTTTGGGTTGGTGTGAAAGTCTTACAGAGCTTAAATTACTAGCCCATGTGGCTTGCATTCAAACGCCTTCTGAAAGACTCACAGCATTTGTCAGAAAGCGTGAGACTACTTTTGTTTGACTATGAGTGAGGGAAACTCTCAGGTACCAGCTGATGGAAGAACCCAGGCCCTTGTGCACTCAAATGGATTAGAAGGCAGAAGGATACTTCCTATTGATGGCAAGTAGAATTGATTGCATGATAGCTAATACACACTTTCCCAAGAGGGACTGTTCTTTTCGGGATGGGGAACTTGAGACAGGGTCTCCCTGTAGCACCAGCTGGCCTAGAACGTACTATGTAGACCAGGCTGGAGATCTCTCAGAGATCTGCCTGCCTCTTCTTCCCAAGTGCTGGGATTAAAGGCATTGCCACCACACCTGGTGAGACTATTCTTAATTACACTGAATTCAAACAGATGAGAAGGGAAAATGGGTCCATCTGTGTTTGCCTTTGTGACTTCTGGGCAGCCTGACCATGCATGTAGTAGGTGCCAAGTATAGCTGAGTAAGAAATGTTAATATACAACATCCATCTATCTATATACTAGGTGTAACTTAAGACTCTGTTGCAGTATTAATTATCTCAGCTTTAGAGGAAAAAAAAAAAACAAAACTCGACCAATCTTAATGAAATGGCATATATTAGCTAAAATAATGTAAAAGCAAGTGGACAACAGCAGCTATGGAAAAATGGTTCTGATCACTCAACCAGTATTATGTCAATTACTCTCCTGTGAAATGAAATTTTGGTAATATAAAAACTTGATGGGGCTGGAGAGATAGCCTAGCGGTTAAGAGTGCTGACCGCTCTTACAGAGGACCTGGGTTATGGATCCCCAGCACCCACATGGCGGCCGAGAACCATCTGAAACTCCAATTCCAGGAGAACTCCAGTTCCAGGGGAATCCGACACCCTCTTCTGACCTCTGCGGCTTTGCACGACACGGGTGCACACACTTGCATGCAGACAGTACATTCATACACATATAGAAATAAATTTAAAAAATTAAAAAAAAAACTTGATGGAATTCAGGAAGATCACTCCTTGGAGAAGCCCCCGAGTCACACATAGTCACAGAGATGATCCTCTGTGGAAAAGAACTGATCTGGTGCCTGAGACAGGGGAAGTCAGAATGTCTATCAAGTTCAAGAGTAAACATCTCTCTTCCGCCGGGCGTGGTGGTGCACTCCTTTAATCCTAGCACTCGCCAGGTAGAGACAGGCGGATCTTTGTGAGTTCAAGGCCAGCCTGGTCTACAGAGTGATTTCCATGACAGCTGGGGCTACAGGGAGACCCTGTCTCGAAAAAGCCAAAAAAAAAAAAATCTCTCTTCCATAAAAATGCTTACTCAGACACTGAGACAAGGAGCAGAAGTGAGCAAAAAGTGGAAGAAAGCCTGTTTGGCCAGAGAAGAGCCCTGAACAATTCAGTCACTGAAATCAACACTTCACATAACACATACTTAACTGTGTGTTCTAGTCACACCATGAAGCTGTGCGTCTGCATGCTATTTGTGAGACAGAGAATGGTGTGTTGGTACACAGAAGGGCCTCTGAGTCTGACAAGGGATTAAGAAAAGAGTTTGCAGAAAAACATGACTTTTGAATTGATTCTTGGAGAAAAGTAGGCAGCTATGGAGTCAGAGATTCCAGGAAGGATTGTCTAGGAACTGGAATGGATCGGATCAATTACTTAAAGAGTAAAAGTATCAAGTAAAGGTAGGAATTACAAGCAACTAAGAATATAACAGGGTGATCAAGAACAGGTAGAGAGGTGGTAGGATGTGAAGGAGGGATGAAAAGTGAAGGTGGAAATCACAAGCAGGATCAGAGTAACACACGGAATAAGACAATGGATTTGAATTGGCTGGAAGCATCAGAGGCTACACATGTCGTATGAGGTCTTGTTTTAAAGAGATCATTCTGTGTAAAAAGAAATCTTTCCCATGCTTGTGAGAGACATTAAGGACAGAAGGCAAGACGTGCCAAGAGAATATTACGGGCAGATATACTAAGAAAGAAATTGCTTCGTTTTGAAATTTTAATAAGAAGTAATAAATGCTAAATTACATTACTGTTGCAAAACTAAATTAAAAATATTGCTTAACAAATAAATATGACACAAAAGTAAAAAAACAATATAAACATGACACAAAAGTGCAGGAGTTGAAGGGACTAGACAGAAGAGGAGAGGGGTAAGAATGGAAATTAGAGGGACAAATATGACCAAAGTGCTTTATGTGCATGGACGAAATTGTCTTAATGATGAAATCCACTGTCTTTCACACAAAAAAAAAAAACAAAACATGATAATAAAAATGTTAAAATAGTATTACAGATTAAAAAATTACTATTCAGAGGACTGATCAAAAGTGGATGATTTTTGTTTTTTGGGTTTTTTTACTTTTTATATGTATCAGTGTACTTCTCACAGGCATGGAAGTGCACCTGTGCAAGCAGTGTCTTCAGATGCTAGAGGATACTGGATACCCTGGAGGTGGAGTTAAATATGGTTGTTAGCCACCATATGAGTGCCAGGACTCAAACCCATGTCTTCTGCAAGAGCAACCATCTCTCTTAAACTCTGAGCTGTCTCTCCAGTTCCATGAAGTTTTAAATGGTTCTTGAAAATTTCATACAGGCATGTACATATTTTGATCACACTGACCCCCACCGCCCTGATCCAGCCCCCACTCTCCACTGTGTCCAAACTTTGTGCATTGTGGTTTGTTTTGCGTTGTTTTGTTTTGTTTATTGGTAACTCAGTGACTCCAATTTGTGCTGCCCATAAACTTGTCCGCCTGAGAACACCCACTGAAGCATGTGGTTGACCTGATTCTCCTGCCCTTTGGTTCCATTGATATCAATATCTCCTCAGTTGAATTGGGGACTAAGTGGGTTCCCCCCAAAAGTCACAAATTTAGCAGGTGATAGGGAAGTGGGGTGGATCAGAGAGGTATGGGGGTTAATATAATAAAAAAATCTTGTATCCATATATGAAATTCTCAAAGAATCAATAATTTTGTTTAAATAGAGTTTCTTGGATAAAGATAGAGTAGTAAGAAGTTGATGGGCAGATGACTATAATTTCCTTTTCATCTTTCTTTTTTGTTTCCTTTGTTTTCTCAACAATATGTTTCACTTTGTAATAAAACCATACAAAGGAATATAAAAATCATCATGGAGATATAAAGTTTTGGGAGAAAATGTTTAAACAGATGGATGATTAAGAGAAAATATACACTCTGTGGCTGGAATCACCTTTCCAGGACATTTAAAATCACAGGGCTGAGGGAAAGGAAAGGTAGAGTAAGGCGTGATGGCAGATGGATAAAGTTAGAGGGGACAGTTGATGGGCCACGAGCTGTAGTGGATGAGTGAGAAGTATGTTGAGAGGAAGTGGAAGGATGGACCTTGTACTATAAAAGGTGAATCATTTTTAGAAGCTGGAGGAAAGAAGGGAGACAGAGCTAATCTTATTGGCTTGTTTGTTTATGTGGTGGAGAAGAATTAAGCCAATTCATTGATGAGATTGCAAAGTCTGAACCATGGGATTCCAAAAAATATATGACAAGAAACCAAAAACAAAACCACTGAATGATCTGTCTGTATCAGTTCTAGATACACACACACAAACACACACCACATATATATGTATGTATATGTGTATATATACATATATATGTATATGTGTATGTGTGTGTGTGATCTAGCTATACCATTCCTAAATAGGTACCCAAAGGAAGCCAAGTCAATAGACCATACATATAATCTATTTCTCCATTTTGATTAAAGTACTGTTCATAATAGCCAAGATATGCAATCAGCTTAGATGCTCATCACTAGATGATAAAGAAAAGTGATATATATATATATCATACATATATGAGATTTTGGGGGGGGGCTTTTTGAGACAGGTCTCCCTGTAGCCCCAGCTATCCTGGAACACACTATGTAGAACAGGCTGACCTTGACCTCATAAAGATCTGCCTGCTTCTCCCTCCCAAGTGCTAGGATTAAAGGTGTGAGCCATCATGCCCAGCTATATATGAGTTTTATCCAGGTGTAAAGAAGAATGAAAATATAAGGCCTTTGTAGGACATGAGGTGTTAAGAAGATTTTGGTAAGTGAAGTAAGCTAGGTTCAAAGAGACAAGTTCTTCTTGGTTTCTCATATGCAGAATTTGATTTGTTTTACTATTTCTTTCTTTATCCATTTATGTTGCTGAGAAAAGGTCTCATGTAGCCCAGGCTGCCCCCAAACTCACTATGTGTCAGAGGCTGGCCTTGAACTCCTGATCCTGGTTGCACTTCCCAAATTCTGGGGTCACAGGAATGTTCTACTTTTCCCACGTTCTCAGAACTGGATTCATAATATGAGGGTAGAAGGCAGATATACAGGAAGGAGAATGACCAGCAGGAGAATAGGTTAGGAGAGAGGGAAGTTGGGTTAAATACGAGCAAAGGACATGATACATATGTGGAAAGATATAAAAACCCATTATTTTGTATACCTTATTAAAAAGAAGGTAAGTCAAGATTTGGAAAGATAATAAAAGAATAGGTCAAAATTCTAGTCTGAGTGAAAAGATTGTTGTGCTGCCCCAGAGTCCCAGTTAAGGCAGAAGGACCTAACTAGGGGGACAAAAGTCTAGAATTTTCTTCAGTTGTGCTCACCCACCTGAGTGGAGAAGAGTTATGCAGTGAAGCTCCAGGGCTCTGAGCTTGACATGCTGTGCCTAGCAGAAGCTTGCCATACACAGTCTTGTCTTCTGGGAAGTTGGGGATTTTTGCTCTAATGGCAAGGCTAGACCCATTCCCGGGTCCTTGCCCCCCACCCCCAACCCCACCAGACCTCATGCATTCTGCCAAAAGTTTTTCCTCGTTTTCTCGGTCTCTTTTAAAATTTTCGATGCAGAAGTTTACTGTTTTGAGCAGAAGCTCACCGTTTGTTTCAGTCAGTTCTTTGACCCTGTCTTTTTTGTTGTTGTTGCTGTTGTTCCTCCTAATCTGCATCACTCCAAAATAAGCATATATGCAGGCCACAAATATCTTTTAGCATCTTCAGCTTCTGATTTCTTTTTTTGCCTTTCTTTTTTTTATTAGGCTGAAAGATGTCATGTTTGAAGCCTCCTCCTTGGCAAGCCCAAACAACCATCAGTCCTGCTCTTGTGCTCAACACTGGGATTTTTCCCTTCCATCATCCGTCACCAAATGAGGTCCAGTAAGCAAGCGTCCTATCTTGATCCTCCTGTACTGGTCTCTATGACACAACCCTGGTAGTACAACAATGGCAGTCTATACTCTGAAGAGGCTGAAACCCCAGTAATGGCTCAGTCCACAAGCTGGATGTCTCAGCAGTCCCATTCTGGCACTGAAGGTTTGGAGGATTCTTGGAGAGACATGAGGCTTCAGTTCATATTGGAAAGTTGAAAAGCTGTGTCTCATGTCTTGGAAGGATGGAAAAAGCAGTGGAAGCCACAGGGTAGCTGTACTTGCCAGTAAGACAGGCAAAACTACTGTGCTCTATTTTTTTTTTTTTTTTACTTTTTTTGTCTTTAACTAAGACCTCAAGTTTTATACCTGGACCTAGATGCTTTTAAAAGAACTGTATTGGGAGAAAGCATCTGGTTAGTTTAAAAAGGACAAAGATTGTACAAAATGGGAGAGGACTTGGATCTCCAAGCATCAAACAGAAGAAATTTTACAAAATGCTCCACAGCAAGAGAGAGAGAGAGAGAGAGAGAGAGAGAGAGAGAGAGAGAGAGAGACTTGAACGAAAATTGGAAAATGACTTAAAAGGTAGAATCAAGAGTGAAGAATCATGAAGGATTATTCCCAGGTCACCAATTTAAATCAAGAAAATGCTAATTCGTACTTTGCCGTATTTCGTAATCATAGTGAACCATAACTCCTATGGACAACCTACTTTCCTCTCTTGTTTAATGAGGCAATCCATGGTGATTATGCCACCCTACCTTACCACTGCATGTTGAGTGCATATTAGAGCCTGTGTGCTGTGTGTGTGTGTGCATGTGTGTTGCCTGTGTGTGTATGTACCTGCTTATGAGTTCAAAAGTCTTCCAGTTGAAAATTACATCTATGAGGCCAGTTGAAAATTACATACACAAGGAAAGATTCAGGGGGGTTATCACCATTATCCCAATCTGATGTAGAGGATATGATTCTGAATTCCAGATGTTTACAATAGTGGGGTAAACTATTATTGCTTTACAGAGAAGTGAGACCATCTTGTATTTTGATGAAATAAAGCCCATTACAGAGGGGCTAGAGAGATAGCTCAGTGGTTAAAAGTACCAGCTACTCCTGCAGAGGACCTGGGTTCAGTTCCCAGCACCTACATCAAAGTTAACAACCATTTGTAACTCCAGGTCCAGGGTGTCTGATGCCCTCTTCTGACCTCTGTGGGCATTGCACGACACAGGTGTGCTTACACACATGCAAGCAATACACTCATATATGTAAAATAAAAATGAAAAATAAGATATTTTTAAAGAACCATGACAGAATAACAAACGAACTATAGGAGCTGACTACCAATATGTCCCAGACACTTTGGCCTTTTAACCTTATGTGGAGCTTTCCCATGGTGGATTGTGTTGATATACGAGTACCACAGAAAACAGAAGTGGCTGTGTTTAAGTCCTGAAGCTATGTCACCAAGACACCAACATTACCCTATAGAAAGATTCACAAAGTGATGAACTGATGTCTCTTTCCAACAGTCAACACCTCAACACAAACTTTCTTGCATATGAGCGGGAGATCCCGCAGCCCTGGCTGACTCTTTATGACTGGCACCCCATCTCATAACTAACTGAACATCTTGGGGGTCATTGAGCCAGAACCATGCAGTTGAGTCATTCACCAGGCACTATAATTACAAAAGAAATTGACCGAGAAGGTAATTGCACTTTTTAGACACTAATATAAACAATGAAATGCACAGCACCAGGGATTAGAATTCCAAGATGATGAAATTGTGACTTTGTGACTACAGAAGATGAATGGTGCAAGGGAACCTTGGGGTTGGAGAGACTGTCAAAATCAGTGTGCTAAGTTATGACCACTGATGTCTCCTGGATTACAGTAAGACCTGGAACAGAAATCACACTTCAGATTCTTCAATGAATGGGAGGTGGTGAGTTGTAAACAGAGTTTATGAAAATGAAGATACAAGGTTCAGTGAGCCGAAGCTCAAAGAGGTGCACTGCCCGTTTGTTTTCATAAGGGCAAATGATGTGCTTAAAATGCAGATATGTTCCCCTTAATGCTCAGGGTACTTAATCCCCTACATTTTTATTGTTTCTCAAATATAATAGCAATTATAATGGCAATAAATATGAAAATTCACATGACCCCATCTTTTCAGCTCTTTTAAACCTTATGTAAGATACTATTTGTGGATCTGGAATAGGAATAATCACATAGCCAGAGCTTAAGTAAAATCGCTTCCCTCTTTATGGACTGCTATGATCATTTACAAAACACTCTATGTTGTTCATGGTTTTATTTAAAAATAATTCCTTAAATAAATATAGAATAATTTAGTTAGCCATTCTTTTATTGATGACTTGTACATTTTTAACCAATTAAAATCATAATATGTAGAGAACTTCCTCTTCTTTTGAGTTATTTCCTCATAAGAAGCTTTTTTTGCATGAAATTACTAGGTTTTTAGTCATTTGTGTAAGTTCATGTTAGAGGTACCTGTCTATGCAATGTGCAAGCAGGTGTCATGTGTGTAGAGGACAGAGGACAATCTCAGGTGTCATTACTTCATAGGTACTATTCCCTTTGCTTTTTCAAGACAGGGTCTCTCAGTGCAACTCATCAGGTAGGGCATCCCAGAATCCACCTGGCCTCTACACTGCCAGGATAACAAACACACTAACACATGGCTTTTTTTTTTTTTACATGTATTCTGGAATTGAAGTCATGTCCTCATGGTTGTACAGCAAGCACCTTACCAACTGAGTTGTCTTCACAGTTCCCCTTTGGTCATTTTAACAACAACAAAGCAGGATTATTCCCTCCAGCCTAGACACAGAATAAACAAAGTGATACTATGGGGATTAGCTGCAATTGAGGAAAAGGAAAGGAGGGGCAGGCATCAGAAGGTTGTCTTAGCATAGTTAATTGTGAAAACTACAACACTGGTTGGTGCAAAGTTGTAAGTTCTCTGGTCCTCTGAATACAGTTGAGAAGTCTACTGTATTTCATTTGCACGTTCTATCATCAGTTTTCCACTTTCCACCTCCTCCCATCTTATTGGTCAGTATTTATTCATCATGCAGTCTAGACCCTGTAGGGGCCCAGGATCAGACTACCATGGACTAAATGAACAAGCACAGCCCATGGACTGAGCAGCAGGCAGGACAAAGGCTGAGAAGCTAAGCAGATTGACTGTGTTCGAACAATAAAGAAACAGGGAGACCGGAATCCAACCTCAACTCTTGTGTCTGTTCTTTGACAACATGCCAAGTCAGCGGGGCTTAATGCCTTATAATCAAAGCTAATCCAAAAAGCTCATGGATGCCTTTCTAAACATTAAAGAAATTGTTTCATGTTTAACTTCTAATGTCTGAGTTTTTTAAATGTTGGATTAGTTTTGCGTCTTTCCAGTGAGCATAATTTTAAGCGTATAGAGACATTGGGGATTCATACTGGGAACCTCAAAATTACAAGCATCTGACAATTGGAAGAGGATACATAGAAGACTTTATCATCCTTATCATACACCACTCATGACACTCATACACCCTTTCCCAGTGGAAACTTCCTATTCTATTTTTTCGATTTGAGGTCGCCAAAGAATACTTCAAATGGACAGCACTATAGACAATACTCCCTGAATTTGAAGATCATAACTTGAAGAGAAAAATACACAAATCGTCCTCTACTAACCTCATGGAGTCCTCTGCAGGGGCTGTGCTTCACGATGTATCTTCCATGAAAGAAAGCAGCAAGCTACATTTTCTATAGATTAAATGCTGAGTGTGTCCGACTAGTTATTTATTGTTTCTTGTGTTTTGAAAATACCAGATGTATCCCTTAAGGAGAGTGATCTGTTTCCTCATATTTTGGTTATTATACAGTGGAATCAGCTTATTCTGCACTAACTTAAAGCAAATAATGACTAGGTACATGGCATAGAGGTAGAGTGCCTTCCTGATGTTCATAAGGCTATATGATTCAACCCCAGCACTACCACTACCACCACACAAACCTATAGAGATCTGCATTGTCAACCTTCTACTATAAACCTTTCCCAAAGGGGAACTATCCAGAAAATTTATTGACAATAAGGATCAAAACATAACATTCTAGTTGGTGTGATGGTTGGTACATAGCTGTAACTCCAGCACTGAGGAGCTTGGAAATAAGAAGATGACAAATTTGAGGGAATCCTGCTAAAGGAACCCTTCTCTCCCATTAGTCACATGTTCTACACATATCCATAATTATTCATCTTTTAATCTAAGTCCCTTTTCCCTATCACTTTTGTGATAGTCTCAGATTCCTGATCAGCTGAGATTATAGCTTTGCACCATCACCATGTCTGGCTGTGGTGGTTTGAATGAGTGTCCCCCATAGGCTTTAAGTATTCAGACATTTGTCTCCAGTTGGTGGCACTGTTTTTGGAGGTCTTAGAAGGTGTGGCCATGCTAGAGGAAGTATGTCACTGGGGGCAGGCTTAGTGAGTTTAATAAGCCTCGTGGTCTCCAGTCGCCCTCTCTCTGCTTCCTGTGCTCTTTGCAAGATGTGACCCTCGGCTTGCTGCTCCAGCTGCCACGCCTCCCGCCACAATGGACTCCAATTCCCTGAAACCGTCAATCGTAAGCTCAAATAAACTCTTCCTTTTATAAGTTCCTTTGGTCATGGTGTTTTATCACAGCAACAGAAAAGTGACTAATACAGTTATTTGGTACCAGAGAGTGGGCTGTTGGCTGTGAAGAACCTGACCATGTGGATGTTTGGAGAAATGTGGAAGACTTTGGAACTTTGGGCTAGAAAAGCTGTTGACTACTGTAAGCAGAGCTTAAGGGGCCATTCTAGTAGAAGCCTGGAAGAAAGCATTACTGCAAAAATTGTAGTTCCAGAAGAAAATAAAGACTTAGGCAGCAACTGGGATATTTTGATAAAGAGTCTGGCAGCAGTTTGCCCACAGCCCAAATGCTTGCCTGATGCTAAGTCAAAAAGCAATGGAGTAATGTCTTTGGTGGAGGATATTTCAAAACAGCCTAATGTAGAAATGGTGTGGTCTCCAGTCGCCCTCTCTCTGCTTCCTGTGCTCTTTGCAAGATGTGACCCTCGGCTTGCTGCTCCAGCCCCGGCCACCATGCCTCCCACCACAATGGACTCTAATTCCCTGGAACCATCAATCGTAAGCTCAAATAAACTCTTCCTTTTATAAGTTCCTTTGGTCATGGTGTTTTATCACAGCAACAGAAAAGTGACTAATACACTGGCTAAGATATTGTATATTTGGACGTTGAGAGTAGATGCAAGTATATGCTAATTAAATTTAAATGAGAGCTGAGAATAAAGTTCGTGTTCATTTTATTGTTTCTGAATTCTTTTTTAAATTTTATTATTTTTTTAAATTTTATTTATTTATTTTAATTTTATTTATTTATTTTCTATGTGTATGAATGTACCGTCTGCATGCAGGTTTGTGCACCTGTGTCGTGCAATGCCACGGAGGTCAGAAGAGGGTCTCGGATTCCCCTGGAACTGGAGTTCTCCTGGAATTGGAGTTACAGACGGTTCTCAGCTGCCATGTGGGTGCTGGGGATCGAACCCGGGTCCTCTGCAAGAGCAGTCGGAGCTCTTAACTGCTAGGCTATCTCTCCAGCCCCTGTTTCTGAATTCTTGAATGATGTTCTTACAGGTATACCAGAGTTCAAAACTACGTTAAAATCACATTCCTCTTCTTGTTCTCTTGTTCTTCCCTCCTCCCTCCTCCTCCTCCTCTTCCTCATTGGTGTCTTCTAGATATGTCTTGGCAAGGTGATACAACCAAAATCAAAGCCCCTCTGTCCCTCATTAACTTTACTACTGTATTTAGCAAACCTAGGCCACTTTACACTTCTTTGTTAAGATGTCACATAAGGACTGAGGTTTCAACTCAGTTGTAAAGTGCTTGTTCAGAATATATGAGGCTCCTACGTTTACCAGCATTACTGCCAAAAAAAATTTTTTTTAATTAAAATAAGAAGATGCTGCCTAATTCTAAGTTGTAAACATCCTGGAGTCAATCATCACTGAGCATCTTCCATGTGTATGCATTTGTAAATAAAATTTACATGGCTTTCTCTTGGCAATCTGTCCTTTGTCTGTCTAGTTACAAACTTCATATAATGAACATAGGAGAGTAGAAAGGAAGAACTGGATTCCACTTCAACTTCATAAATAGCTGTAATGGCTGAAAAAGAACTACGGCGGTCATCAGCCACTAGATATACTCAATACATATTGAATACACACGCGTGTGTGGGGTGTGTGTGTGTGTGTGTGTGTGTGTGTGTGGTGTTGTTGTTTTGTTCTGGTATTTCCCTCCCTTTTTTTAAATTTTGAGACGTGGTCTTACAGAACTTGGACTTACAGTCTTGCTGCTTCAGTCTCCCATGTAACTAAGATTATGGGCCTACATCACCTCGCCCATCTAAGATACCAAATATTTGCATTTATGTTGGGGATAGCTGTGAGGAAAAAGTTATAGGCTAAGTAGATCCAAAAGGAAAAATGAGAGTAGAGTTCATGTTCATTGTATTGTTTCTGGAATCGTGAATGATTGAATGAAGTTCTTTTAGGTATCAGACCTAAAGCTACCTCAGCAGCATCATTAACAGCAGCAGCAGCAGCAACAACATCCTTATCAGTGTCTCATGGCTCTGTCTCTGCAGCATAACACTACCAAAATTAAAGCTCCTTTGACCCTCATGAGCTTTACCATTGAACTTGGTACAACTTGGTTGCTTCATCTCTTTTTTGCTTCCTATTACTTCCACAGTTCCCATTCAGTTTCTATTTTGAGGGCACAATCAGGAATAGGGGGTTATATAATTTGATTATTCTTCTCTGTACATGCCTCTTTTCTGTGAATACCCACTATTAAAAAATAATTTTATTGATTGACAATTTTATATAATATATCTTGGTCATATTCATACCCATTCCTGCCTCTTCAATCCCATCTTACTACCCTCTGACTTTATATTCTCTATTATTTGCCTTTATTTTTAAAGACTTATTGAGACTATTCTGGGTTTCTCAACTGCTCTTGGGCATAGGTCTATCCCTAGAGTCTGGTCAATCTAACAGGTATCAAACCAACATGGAAAATGAGACTCTCTCAATCTCTCTCAATCTATCTATCTATCTATCTATCTATCTATCTATCTATCTATCTATCTATCTCTATATCTCTCTCTCTTCTTCCCTCCCTCTCCCTCCTCCCTAATCCTTCCCTCCCTCCCCCTTCTAAAATCTATCCGTTGCAAGTAGATCTCAGCTGGGGCAGGGACTTCTTGCTCACCTCCCCCATCCATGCTGTGGCTCTGGCTTGGGTTTACACAGCCCATGCTCACGCTGTCACAAGCACCGTGGGATCGTATATGCAACTCCCCCATGGTGTCCAGATATAAGTTTCCTTGTATTCATCTACCACCTCTGGCCCTCACAATCTTTCCAACCCTCTTCTGCAAAGATCCCTGAGCCTTAAGAGGAGAGGATGCAATAAGTGTCCCATTTAGTGCTGAGCATGCTATAGTCTCTTATTCTTTACATGTTGAACCTTTGTGTGCCTCTGTGTTAATAGCCATCTGCTGCAAGAAAAAACCATGCTCTGCTGAGGGGTAATGCACTAATCTATGGGTATAACAAGTCATTATGACTCAGTTTAATATTAGGTCTATTTACCTGAATGATAGTAATTAGGTTTTTTTTTTTTTTTTCCCCTCTGGCCTTTGATCTGTCTATCCATGGGTTCTTGGCCTTGAAAATAGTATCAGGTAGGAGCTCCCTGTTGTGAAATGGGCCTTAAATCCAATTAGAAGATGGTCGTTTACTCCCATAACATTCTTGCCAATATTGCACCAGTGAGCATGTTTTTCCAAGCCAGTTGTTATTGTCACTCACAGGGTTTACTGCTGGGTGCGGCTGGTGATCACAGCTCTCGGCCAGTGATCTCTGCCACAGCACCTTGCAGGACTATGAAAACTAGCCATCAGAGATGTAGTTTTGATGTCAGTACAGGCTTGATTTCTCCTTGTATGTTCTGTAATTCATGTAGGTAGTCTCTTCAGCAATAGGTCTTGCCATCAAGTTCTGGTGGGTAACCAACTGTAATGCAATCCCCAGTGTTGTTTGAGGATATATGGGATCTCAACAACTGGTCAACAACTCCAAAAGAGGAAATCCATTCCCAACACTGGGCTTTTTATTCACTTACCTGTGGTGTCTATTAGGGCCTCTGAGCCCTTTAGAGGATAACTACATTTAAATTCTATATGTTATATAATATATCCACTATTTTACAGTGCTTTGAAGAATCAGATGTGAGGAAGATATGCCCATGTAAAGGGGTCAGGAAAAGATAATAAGAGCATACTGGACATATTTGGTACCATCTATATTTTAACTAAAGAACCAAAAAGTCATTTCCTACATGAAATACATCTGCTTATGAGTTTTTTAATTAAAGTCTGTTCCTCAGCTTTGGAGTCCATGGAGAGAGGAGGCCCAGGCGAGTGTGCTCACTGTTTCTTTCCCAGAGCCCACCCTGTGTCTGGCACATCATAAATCTACAAATTGTTTTAGTGTATATTGCTTGAGTAAATGGATTTGCTGTTAAATAAAATTACTTGAATTTGGGTAGAAAAAGCAGCCGCAGGTGTTAAATTTTTCTGCCCTGAGACATTCTTCAATGTTTCTTCAGTCTATTTCTGCACCGTGTGCACTGGTAGGGAGGAAGGCCCTGGGAGCCCTCTCAGTATAATTTATTACATTTATGTAGCACCTATCACCTTGCTACTGTATCTAGGGCAGTGATTCCCAAGGTGTGCTTCATAATATGCCAGAGTTTCTCTATGGGGCCATAAGTGCTTAAAATAGTCTCAAAATAAAATTAATTTCATCCTACTTAATTTTTAAAAAATAAACACAGTCCATGGAAGAGAGGTAATATCAACAAAAGAACACCACGCTCAATTCCTATGCTTCTAAGGGTGTTGGTCGCCAGAGATCTGGGTTTATTTCAAACTAGTTATTGACATTTACTTTTTAATTTTGTGTCAAATATTTCTCAGGTACTTGAGATCTAATGATGCATGTAAGACATTTCCTGCTAAAAGTTGCTCAACTCAAAGATTCAAACCCAGCATCTACTGCATGTCAACATAAGTAATAGAAAATGCATTTTGCTGTGCCTCTTCCTTCTTGATTGCATTTAGTCTTCATAATTAGCATTACCTATGGAAATCTCTGATGTAAGCAATCCAAAGTATCCTGAACTTTGTATAACTTTTCCTGTCTCACACAGTGACTTCTGTTAAAAGTCTCTAAAATTGAAGTGACAAGCACCCTTCATGAAGTGCCTCAGAACAAAGTTAAACATCCTCATCAGAAAACCATCTTCCTTTCCCAAATATCTACTGTTTTCTTCTAAGCAAATGTAGTTACAAATCAGATGCTTTTGAATAGGAGAAAGAGTATGATCCTTGATTTCACGATGATATGAACTCAAATCCCAGTTCCACCTCTCTGTACATTCAGTAATATGCTTAGATCTTTTCTCCCATGGAAGGACCTTCCAGTTTAAGCACATAGAATTTTTTATTTTTTTTTAATATTTTTTAAAATTTTATTTTTGTATGTGTATGAATGTATTGTCTGCATGCAGGTTTGTAAGCACATAGAATGTTTATGTGAATTAAATGAGGTACCACATGAAGCTCAATGACCATTTTTCCATTTATAAAATAATGTAAATCATTTTCACATTGTAATTTGAATTCCCATCATTAAAGGTACCCAAACAATGGCATTGTTCTAAATAGATTTAATATGATCATTTACTTTAAAATTCATTGTCATTATAATAATTAAGGAATGATTTTCTTTAGTGAATGGTACCAAATAATAGTGTGATTATCTGGGCTGTGAATGTTAGGTCAGTGGGTGTCAGACAATCAATAGCCTTTTCAGGCATGATAGGAGTCTTGCTAGTTGTTATACAACACATGTTTGTGTCCACCCAAATTCCAAAGCAGAAACACCGGTATCTAATAAATGAAATACTATGATAGGGTGAGATTTATGAAAACTATCTGATTTAGATTAGGCCATTAGGACAATGTCTCTAAGATGGGGAAGAAAGAGACTGAAGGACCTTACCTCATCCATAGAAGCCCATGGACAGATAGCAGCAGTCAAGAAACCAAGAATCAGGTTTTTGCTAGACACTAGAATGGCTAGAACCTTGACCTTGGACTTGTCAACATCAAGAACTAGGAGAAATAAATGTGTGGTTGGAGCCACTCATATTTGTGTTATTTTATTTTACTTATTTTACCTTCCCTGAGCCAATAAAGAGTAACAATGTAAAAATTGTAATAACTCACAATTCAATATATATATTTGTTTAATGTATACACATATCAAAATACTGAGACATACAAAAAATATAGGTACTGTAATACCTATTTCCATCATTAATGCAAAACAGATGAGATCAGATATAAGCCTACAGCATCCCGCAAAAAAAAAAAAAAAACCCTCTAAATTTTCCCTCTGCCAGTAGCTCCCTTCTCATCTTAGTACCGATAAGACAGATGGAGTCATCAATATGACTGATCAGATAATGGCACCATGTCCTTAGTAGGCCGCTTCTGGTATATTAAATGCTCTGCACTTGAATGGATTTTCCTCTACTTTACATTCAGGAGTTGATAAGCTGAGCCAAGACCTTGTTCTTGGACTCCCCTCCTTTTCTCTGCTTGACATTACTAGTTATTACTTCCAGTCACAGAACCATATGGTAAATGATACATACTTAAGATTTAGGTTCAAAAGGCAGTAGGAAGCACCATTAAAGACATGCACACCCCATTTCAACTCCGCTAGATTTCTACATTGGGGTGTTCTGGGAACTGGAACAGTCGATCCTAAAGCAATACACTTCCCTCATTAATCTTTTGACATCTCCATCAAAAGCCCTCCAAAAAGGAGAAATTATAGGTCAGGCCCAAGATCAAAACAGATCAGACAGAGCAGATCATTTTGCCTGGAAATAATTTTAGAAAATGAATAAATATAATCAGTGAGATCATGGAATTTTCTTTCCTGAAAATAGTTCTTCAAAGAGAAATTGTCCTTCATGTCTCCTTGATCTGGCTAAAGGAGCGTAAGCACTTCTCTTTGGAAATCCAAAAGAAAACAAAACTTCTGGTCAGAATCAAGAATAAGATATGAACGATCCAACATGCAGTCTTACTTTTCAGTACAGGAACGTCTTACTAAGGCTACATTGTCATTATTCTCCATTGAGTTCTCCCATTACCACATTAAAAGCATCCTTTAAAGATCCCATCATAGCTCTGCAGTAACTACACAGAGACAAAAATGTCTCCAGTCACTTCTGTTTTGGACCAAATTCTGCTCACATCCAGGACCAAGAGGATATGAGAAGACCATTCTGGGCAGAAGGTCTTTACAGCATAGTAGAGTGTGTACACAGCATAATGCTTGGAATCACGTGCACCTGCTCTAATCACGTCATGCTGAGAACCTTGAAGTTTAGCATCTGCTCTCAGTTCTAAAACTTCATTTGCCCATTCTGCCCAGAATTAGCAGTTGCTGCATTTTTAAACGTTGTATAGTTTGTGTGGAGGAAGCAGAGCATAAGCAAAGGATTTAGTAACAGAAATTGTGTCTCTATGTTGCAACTCTTCTATTGATTTGGGGTAAACCCTTGCCCTCAATGTGCCAGGTCAGCAATCCTGGCACATTATTCGTAGCCCATTGCTCTTAGCCCATCTTTTATGCATTTTCCTGCCCATGAATTATAGCTGTAGGCTTTCAGCAGTCACTAAGGTTCTCCTTCATTTCCTTTGTTTTTGTATTCAGTGTCCACCTCCAGCTTCTTAAACTCGTTCTTCTTAGTACTTCGATTTATCCCTTTCCTGAGAATTCTGTGTGGCCTCATTCTAAAGCTCTTTATATTTAGTCATGAGTGATATCAACCAGGTTGCCATAAATATGGGTGCAAATTCCAAAATTAACTTTCAATTTGACTCTCTTTTTGCCCATTACTAAGAAAACCATAAGCACCCAGGAAAGATAAGGGTACCAAGTCTGTTCTACATTGACCAAAAGTCAGCCTGCATGAAGCAAAGAATAACATACACAAGCACACAAGGCTCCACTTTGTAATCCATAGGACTCAAGGACTCAAGACAATAAATAAGCACGTGCCAATGAATACAGAACAAATTGAGCAAATTAATACAGGGGAGAAATAGAAAACACAGAGTGGAAAGTTCTATGGCGAGCAGGAGTAGTAAATACTCACTAGAGACTACAATGATGAAACTGAGTTTGAACCAAATTGATGGTAATGTTCACTGAAAGTAAGGGGCCCAGTAACAATTCAGTAATGGAAGCAGTGTTTTATGGTGTTACACCACACCAGGAGAAAAATTCATGGCATACTCATCATATACATATTGTTCTTCTGCCTATTGCTTTCATGCTCTGACTCTCTTACACACCTTATCACACACAGCAGCCTCCATGCCATTTGATTATATTTTGTATTTGTGGAATGACTTACAGGGAGAAGCAGCTAGAGCTATTGCCTCCAGAATCAAGCTCCTTTATGCCCAAGCCTCTGGACCTCTGTGGTCTATTATGCCTAACACTTCATTCCAAGTACTCAATAAGAGTTCACTTAGAAGGCTATGCTCCATAAAATCCATCAGTACAAGTCTTTGATGAAGATGAATTATAGTTTACAAAATGATTAAAATATTATTAATGATCATCTGCAGGTACTTGAGACTCTGATAAGGGGAACTTTGAAAATGAGACATTCCCAGAACCTCTGAAGTCTTAAACACTGTCAGTTCATGTTTTTAAAAAGCACATTAGTTCTAGCCAGTATCCGTATAACCTTTCTCTTCTCCCTGGCTCTGTTTCCCTGGCAACCATTTAAAAGTGATGCAAAAGGCCCTGCTGTCTCCAAGAAAGCACAGAAAAGAAAAGGACAATGGTCTTAAGCTCTCTCTCTTTCTTAAGGATTTCTCTCCATCTTCCCAACCACTTCCTCAGCGATGAAGGTATCAGAGTCTCTGGGCCACTGCACCTTGAATGTATGACTGTGGGTAATTAAGGAGGTGGGTGTCAGGCCAGGTGGAAGCAGTCTGTAAGATTATAGTTGGACTTTTAGGGTCAGCTAGGAGGCCTTGAGACTGGGGTAGAACAGTACTTAGTAGTAGAGAAACAATAAACAGAAGCTATCCCACCTACAAACCTGGGATTTGAGGTTGACATGTGCCAAGGCAAGGATACTGGCTGTCATCCATCCCTCAAGGCTTACCTGTTGGAAGTGACAGATGAGCAGGCCCAGAGGTGAAGCCGCCTCCATCCCCCAGCAGTGCTGGTCAGCCCTTTCCTTTTGGTTCTGCCTCCCCAAACTCCTTCTGAGAGGTCTTTTCTTTCCTTCTTTATACATTTTTTTTTTAAGTAACAGAAAATTACCTTGTCTCCCTAAGCACAACTTTCCTGGCTCCAGGAAGCATACAAGAAGAAAGGAGTGTTGTACAGGACTCCCCACTACACACAGGACAAAGCCACAACAAACAAAGGTCATGCTTGGAGGCTTTCATTTACCATCCTTGAATGGTGTGTTAAAGAACCTTTTCTTAAAGAAAGCAAGCACACATGCAGGACATGACCCCCATGCCAGGGATTGTGTTAAAGGTTTCACACAGGTGATCTCTTTTAATCTCCCAAGTTCCTCTGATACTAGATGAGTTGTCATCACCATTTGGATTTAGCCCTCCCCACCTTTTTTCTACCTTTTGGAAGCTGTTCTTAATCCAGGATCCAGGAGAGCCTTAGAGCTTTTCCAGGAGCCTTTTTTGTCTCCCTACAAAGGCCTCCAAGGGCCAAACAGACTGAGATAGCTAGAGGTCAAGTTTGAGCTGCCAGGTAGAATGCATCCACTAAGCCCTTTGTTACTTACCCAGACCAGTCAAATGATTCTCCCATAGGGAGAAACATCTTCCCACTGACATACTCGTTAATGAAGAATGACAGGAACAGATTCTACACACTGTTGATTCAAGGGTTTGGCACTCTAGGAAATAGAGATGCTTGAGATAAGGTACTATCCCTCCAAGATAAGAGTTAGTTACTCAGGCATCAGGCAAAGAAGAAGACCTGAGATGTCCAGAGACCATTTGGCATAAGTTGCTCTGCCATTGACTAACTGCATGGGTATAAGCAAGTTCTGAGCCTTGGTTTCTTATTATAGAATGGCAACAATATGAAGACCTATCTCTAAGGGCTAGGAAGATTAAACAAAAGAATATAAGCAATGTCCATATTAGAGACCAACTGAGATCACTGTTAGTTAGCAGTGCAATTGTGATGATGCTGAAATAGAAAGGTGAAAGACTGTGAGGTTCCAAAACAATTCCTGATTAAGAACCGTGAACAAAGGGAGAAGTGAATATTAGCTAGCAATGAAGACAGACAAGATGAGAAAGAATTAAGTTGGTGTTGGCATTTAAGAGCTAAAAAGAAGCCAAAAAAATGTTTTAGGAGGTGTGGGACTTATAACAAGTATGTAAAGTTGGGAGGAATTAGTTTCAGAGGAGGCATCTGCTTGGTCAAATATGGCAATTATTCTGGGACAATAACAGAAAAAATGTAAAGGGAAGATGGGCCTGGTAATGGAAAGCCTTGAAACTGTAACTAGTTCCCATAGATAAGAGCATACATTGTGGCAATTTGCCAAATAGGATGTCAACATGTAGCATTTTAAATATTCTACCACTCTGAGGAAATACATTTCCATCACAGAAAATACTGGGCCCAAGTAGAGTCCACTAGAAGAGAGGGATATCATATAGAACCAACCCAGAATATGTTCATCAGTTGGCAGACTTCCTACATCTAATGACATACTTTACTTGTGACTCAGGGAAAGGATGAACACAACCTCAGAATGCAGACTTCCAAAAGGAAGGTGAAATTATGAAGAGATAAAAAGATAACTAGGTCAACTTCGGTTGATCTAGAGCTAAGGAGGCATTATGGCTGTCAAGAAGAACTCATTCTCAGAAATAGATTCCAGGCAGGTTAATCGAGGGTACAGTGTGCTGTTTTGGTGACTTAAGGATATTTTAATAGGTTTAGCAAGGAAGCGCTTATAAGAGTTTGCCTCATACTATACCAGGCCTTATCTGACTCAAACAGATTCTTCTATTTTGGGCATCCTATAATATATTCTTTTATCCTCTGACTTATTATTTTGAAGGAATAAAAAAAGAAATTGAAAACAAGAAGGAACTTGAAAATATCCAACAGTGATTCCTTTGTAAATTTGTCATGAGATTGGCCGTAGGATGGAGGTGATACTTGAGGGAATCATCAAAACATTGCCTAAAGTAAAGTTAGCACTCAGGTGACTCCACATGGCCGCGTAGACACGTGGCCATCTGGCTTCATGGAATGCTATCTAGTTTCTTCATCTTCCTCTTCTGCTACTTCTTCATAGATACATATTACCATCTACTTTCTGTAAGGTGTTGCTCTAGGGCTATAGACACAGCAAGGTCTGCGACAAATTGTCCAGCTTCCCGAAGCTCATCTGCTTGAGGAATTAGAGCTAAGCTATACTTACATATTTAGACTTACTTTACATGTGTGAGCACTTTGGTCGCGCACATGTAAGTGGACTCATACATGCAATACCCATGAAAGCCATGAGAGGGCATCAGATCATCTGGAGCTGGAGTTACAGATGGTTGTTAGCCAGCAGAAGGTGCTGGGAACCGAAACTATGTCCTCTGCAAGAGCAGCTGCTGCTCTTAGCTGCTGAGCCAACTCTCCAGCTCCAAGATTTAGAAATAAAGATAAAATAGGAGACTAACATATACATATTTCCTTCATATCTGAAGATATGACTGTGTTCCTGGGGGGGAAAAAAAGAAGACAATCAGTCAGAGGAGGTGAGGAATGGAGAAAGAGGAGAAGACAATCAGTCAGAGGAGGTGAGCAATGGAGCAAGAGGAGATGGAACTGAAAAGCACAGCAGGTCCAAATGTGCAGGCACAGCAACCCCCTAAGGCTTTGCCCTTTATTCTGACAAGAAAAAAAGGGAAACCCCATGGGGAGTCTGAACTGGAAAAAAAAAGTGAATTGCCCTTTGTTTTAACTAGACTGCTATTTATCTCCGCTGAGGGGTGTAGGCTGAAGGGCATTATAATGGAAGCAAGGAAGTCTGATAGGAAGGCGATGATCACACACATCAGAAGAAAGGAGGAAACTGGGACGGGATAGCTAGGATAAAGTAGCTAAGACATCCATGGATGTGAGAGCTAGAACCTGCAGGTCTCAGTGGTGAAACAGAGAAGGATGCTTTAGAGACTGTCAGCTAGCAGACAAAGGAAACCACGTATGGTGAAATATTAGCAATGTGTCAGAAGCAAGGAGGTCATGTGGTTGAAGCCTACATGAAGGAGATAGAGCCATTACGAATAAGATTTTGAAGCGTTCTCTCACTCTTAGTTAGTTAAGTTAGTTAGTTAGTTTGTTAGTTTTTATGTAATGAGAAGACAGCAGTCTGCAACCTGGCAGAAGTCCCTCTCTAGAGTGGGACCTTGAAACTACCCTGATCCTGGATAGTTTTGTCTCCAGAATTCTAAAAATTAATTTCTCTTGCTTAGAACCACCTACTTAATGGTAGTTTGTTATAGCCACCCCAACTGATGAATAGAGTGTACCATATAAAAGGACAGTTGAAGATTAGAACTAGTTTATGGCTGAACAATATGAGGAATGGAATTGCCATGTGTGGAGACGGGGGAGAATGAAGCAGAACACATTGTCACAGTGGGTGGTGGAGGTATCCCCACCTAGAGACCCTAAAGGCTTTGACAAATTAAGATTGGAGACCCCGTTAGACATTCGAACAAAAATGTTCATGATCACCACTGACAACATGAGTGTGTGTTTCAAGGGACATTTCAGGGCTGAATAGAAAAATGTGAATGTCCTCAGTGTACATATGGCATTAAAAAATCATCAAACAAAATGAGGTCATCAGGGAGTCGGCAGACAGAGGAAAACTAGGGGAATCATAACGGAGTGCTCAGAACTCAAAGCCTAAGAATGAGGAAATCGGGATTCAGTGAAGAACACTAATAGGAGGTATCAGGAGGTCATAGCAGAAGCCAGAGAGACGTTTTAAAAAAGAAGTAGCAGAACGTGGCTTTGATCACTGGATCTCTGATAAGTTAGAAGTCAGGTGCATCACTGTCAAGGGAGATTTGGGTAAATGATAGGCATACATTAGAGGCTAATGCTATGCGTTCCAGAAAATTTGTATGTGGAAACCCCAACTGCCAGTGTGATGGGATTTGGAGAGTGAACCTCAGGGAGGTGATTAGACTTAGCTGAGGTCTTGAGCGGGACACTCATGCTACAATTAGAGTCCCGAGGACAAACAGCAGAAACTCTGTTTGTCCCCCCACCCCCCATTCATGAGGACATAGCCAGGTGGCTGTGTACAAGTCAGGAACCCATAAATCAGCACGTTCACACACAGTTTCTAGCTTCTGGGAGTGTTGTGTTATTTAAGCCCCCCCCCCCCGTCTGCTGCTGTGCTATAGCAGCTCACATAGACAAATGTGACATGGATACCTGCGCTGAGCCAATTTAAGAGAAAATTGGAGGAAAATAATTGAAAACAGTGCATATAGGAAATTCACCTCAAGACTTTCACTATAATGTGGAACAGAGATACGTAGTAGGCAGAAGACAGTTTCTGAGGTTTCTAAAGATGGGAAATTTCAGTACACGTGTGTTGTGAGCAGTCCAGTGGAGAAAGACAACAGATGAGGCTTGAAGAAACAACTAGGCAGGATCCTGAGCACAGTCTGAGATGGGGCTGAGGGCTGGGCACACTCCAGGGGAAGGAAGGGAAAGTGCTTGGGATGGTGAACCTGTGTCAGGAATGTGGGCAAATTCCTTTGTTATGGCGACAGACTCTCAGGGAAATAGCACCAAAACCCAGAATGAACTTCACTTACGCATGCATACTAAGTTGTCTAGCAATGGATTTGAATATTCTCAACAACTTTTGGCACAGTATGTTGATTCAAAAGAAAAAAAAAAAAAAAAAAAAAAAAAAAGCTAACCCACCTAAAGTAAAAACCTTTTGGTTTAAAAAAAAAAAAAAAAAAAAAAAGCGGGGCGTGGTTGCACATACCTTTGATCCTAGCACTTGGGAGGCAGAGGCAGGAGGATCTCTGTGAGTTCAAGGCCAGCCTGGTCTACAGAGTGAGTTCCAGGCTAGCTGGGGCTACAGGGAAGACCCTGTCTCAAAAAAGAACCCCCCCCAAAAAAATCCTTATGCATTGATAAAAGGTCTATCTAACTGACTCAGAGCACTCTTAAAGAACATTCTTCTCTATCCTTCCACCACAGGTATTCCAGGTGTGTCTTGTGAATGTTAGTTAACACGATGTATTTTCTATGCAACCACCCAGGATGGTTTTCTGGACAGACAGCACCATCTACCTAGCAGCTTTAATAACTCACAAGTTTTTGTTGATGGTGGTGGTTTTTGTTGTTGTTTTGTTTTGTTTTGGTCTTTTTGAGACAGCGTCTCCCTTTAGTTCTAGCTGGCCTGGAGGTCACTCTGTAGACCAGGCTGGCCTTAAGCACACAGAGATCTGCCTGCCTCTGCCTTTCGAGTGCTGGGATTAAAGGCGTGTGCCACCACCCCCGGCATAACTCAACAAGTTTTTTAAGAAATAAAGAAAATGTCCTCAAGTGCTATCTCTTCACATGTAGGAGGGAAGGAGGTGCCAAATATTTGCTCTGTGTTCATTTGGCTGAAAAAAAAATCAATCTGAATTAGGCCTCTGTTAACTAAATACAGTTCTTTCATCTCACCCCAGTCTCCTGATTTCATTCTGTATGGCTCTGGCTGTATTGAACTCACACTTTGGGCTGTCCCAGACACCCACGCAGAGTAGTAGCAAGAGAACAGCATTCCTGAGAGGCTCTCTGTACTCCTAGTGTTTTGCAATCCTTAGGACACAGGCACAGATAAGCGAGGGATTGGGGACACAGCATCCAAGGTGCCTTCTGACAAGCACCCAGGGAGCCATCCATTCTCAAGGAAACCAGGCCATGACATGGATCACAAGCATCCATTTGGAAAATGTGGTACCATATGGCTTGAAGTCAGAATTTTTGTTTGTAATTCTTTGAGATCACTAGATGCAGTGAAATCTACCACCTCGAGAACATTCCTTCAAATTCTCTATTTGTTGCTATGGTATTAGTGGACCAGAGGCCAAGGCTCTGCCTGGAGTAAAGACTCCATTTACTGAGCACTTTTCCTGGTTTTTTTTTTTCCCCCTGCTTTTCTTTTTTTTTTTTTTTTTTTTTTTTTTTTTTTTTTGTGTATGAATGTACTGTCTGCATGCAGGTCTGTGCACCCGTGTCGTGCAATGCCGCGGAGGTCAGAAGAGGGTCTCGGATTCCCCTGGAGCTGGAGTTCTCCTGGAATTGGAGGTTCAGACGGCTCTTGGCCGCCATGTGGATGCTGGGGATCAAACCTGGGTCCTCTGCAAGAGCGGTCGGCGCTCTTAACCGCTAGGCCATCTCTCCAGCCCATGGCCCCCTGCTTTTCTCTTGTGATCCAGGGACCTGCTTCATGTGCATGATCTCATTTAATCCGCACTCCAAATTCAAGAAATGGGGATTATCAAGCCTGCTTTCCAAATGAGGAACTGGACGTTCCAGACACTATATAACTTGGCTGAGGTCAGGCAGCTATTAGGCAGCAGAGCTGGCAGATGACCAACTCGGAAGGCATCCAAAGCCCCATGCTCTTCTTCACAGCTTATTACTGGGTCTGTGAACCTTCCCCGAAATCGTTCCTCTTCCAGCTACGTGTGTGAAAGAGAAGTGCCGGTCAATACTAGAGCTGCCGGAGGTGGGAAGCCCATAAGTCCCTGTCCCTACAACTGAGTCGCAGCAATGAAGGAGGAGAAACCAAGCTTCCCAGAGCAAAGCCACAGACTATCGCTGCCTTTCAGGGAACAGACTGGGAATTGGACTGTGGTCTAATCAACCCACATGCATGCATGCAAGCACTGTATTTAAAAGGTGCGAGACACTACAGAACAATACTGCTCTGGAGACAGGATGTTGGCACTGAACAAAGGGCTAAATAGCTGAACCAAAGGCCCCAGCCTACGGGCACAAAAGCTGGCTTAGGGAGATCAGGCCCGAAGTGCTCCTGGGGAGGTGTGTTTATGTGCAGTTTGGATGAGATTGGTTATATTAATTGTCTATTTGAAGTTTGTTGCCACTTCACAGCAAGCATCTCCTCAAAGTGACAGGGAGAGAGGGGGGGAGAGAGAGAGAGAGAGAGAGAGAGAGAGAGAGAGAGAGAGAGAGATTGAGAACAAAAAGCCTAATCTAATATTCAACAAACATTCTGCACCCAAACAGCACATCTTTGTCTGAAACCTTAGTTCCAAGAACCACTTACAGGCTTTCATCAACACATTATAATATTAATCAAGACTCATAATGCCGAGTGATTTGCATGCCAACAAATATATTTACACTGTAAATTGTTTGTTGAGGAGCCTTGGAGAGAAATGCAATTCAGTGCCATAGAAGGAAAACCCCCCACTAAAGTCTGGAGAAAATAAAGCATTTGTAGTTGTTGATCCTCCAGAGCCTTGAGTAAAAGCTTCCTTAGCATTCCATCCTACTCTATAGGGAGAATTTAGCTCCCAATGCTTTTAAAACATCAGCTTACAATAAGTTGGGTAAGTTTTTCTCCTGTAACTGACACAAAATCGTGCCAGAGCACAATCACAACTTCTGTGGGGATACAGAAGGGTAGCTAGATACGTGATGGATAAGCAGACCTCTGGCTGAGCAAGAGTTAGGCCTCCCAACTGCTCTGTGGAGTCCACCTTCTAAACTCTGTCAGATTTATCCACTTCTCTCTGTCCCCATCATCACCTCCTCACTGCTGTAATGACAGCCACCAATCATCTCTCTGCAGGGCTGTTGTCATGATGGCCTTCTGGCTCCTTGCATCCATTCCTGACTTGTGGTTCCAGTGTAATAATTTATAGCACTCAAATTCAGTTTGGATGAAATGAGATGAGTTTGTGTGATAAACCGCCTGGCCCCCTTCCTCACGTGGCTCTTCATGGGCTGCCCACCTACAATCCTGCTACCAGCCACTCCTCTCCTCTCTCTCTCTCTCTCTCTCTCTCTCTCTCTCTCTCTCTCTCTCTCTCTCTCTCTCTCTCTCTCTCTCTCACCTTCTACTAGCTATCCTAATGGCCACACTTTCTCTGGATCACAGACTGTCTCAGAGACCCTACCAAGGCATTCTCCCTGCGCTCTGCATGTCTATTTCAGAGCACTCATTATAGACAGCAATTAAATAATCATTTTTAATTCATTTAATTTAAAGTGTATCTCCCTCATTCTGACTCATTTTCATAATGTATTCCTGAATTATATGAGCTGCAAAGTCCAAAAACAATATACTAAGAGAGTGCTGTTGAAAATATAATTGTGCACATTCATTTCCACTTCTCACCAATAAAAAAATGTAGTATCAGTTATATATATGGAGCATTTCAATACATGTACACTGGCCTATCAGTTTATACCTACTCAAAGGAGGAAGGAAAGGAGGGAAGGAGGGAGGGAGGGAGAGAGAGAGAGAGAGAGAGAGAGAGAGAGAGAGAGAGAGAGAAACAGAGAGCTACAGAGAGAAACAGAGAGGGAGAGAAAGAGAATAAGTATCTTTCTATTTACCTGAGTGGGTAGGTATAAGCACTATGATTCAGAGGAAGTTAAAGCTATTTGGGACAGGGGTGTGTATAATCAGTAACAATGCACTATAGCAGAAAAGGACTACAGCATTCATTGCTGAACCACCAAAACATCAAAATTGAATCACTGAGCCAAAGTATATCACTGGCAGAATGGGAAAAAAATAAGAATCTTTTCATTCTCAGGCCCCTTTGATTTGTATTTGTTCCTGTCTTCCCTGGCTCTGTCACAGCTGTGCACATCAATTTTAATTTTATTTTTTAGCAAGCAAAGAAAGATCCCCACTAAGTAGTAAGTGAAATGAAGACCCAGCTGGAGTCAAGGGCAGCATTCAAATATTCATTTCACAAACAAATATCCACTAAGGTGTGATCTTGTGCTTGCACTGAGCCTGTCAGCTTCACTGAAGAATGGACAGTCAGGCAGTCCTTTGAGCTACGAGGCACAGAGCAACTAGAAAGTTCAGCCCTCTGGTTTTAGCTCCTGACAGTGAATGATGCTTTCTGAGGACAAGAAGCCTAATAAGGGTCACTGCTCTTACCTCTGCGGGACTTTATTGATCAGGAAAAAGCAAGATGAAGTGGCTTTTTGAAAGATACAAAGAGCACTAACATTCTACCAAGGCAGAGGATGAGGGGTAACTGTGCAGGAAGAGGTTAGACTCCAACATACTTGAAAGTTCAATGTGATCAAGAGCTGACTTGGGAATGTGGTTGGTGCAAGGAAGTGTAACACACTTTGCAAAAGGAAGACTATGCAAAAGAAATAAGTTCGCTAGGTTGAAAAGCAAGCATTCAGTAAAGAAGAGCCACTGAAAGCTCACTTAGTGTTCCGACATGGGCTGGGGAGAGGCGGGCATGCTAGGGAAAGGAGAACAGAAGAGCTATGCCTGGATTGCCTTTCTAATGCCCTAAATATCTAAAGAACTGTTCTCCTGATGGCTACTGGATGTCTTCAAATTAACAGGTTCTAGAATCATCTAGGAGACAAGCTCTGGTGTTTGCGTAAGGAAGTTTCTGGATTTGGCTAACTGAATTGGGAAGGTCTGTCCTAAACATGGGCAGCACCATCCCGTGGGCTATGACGCTGGACAGAGTAAAAGGAGAAAGTGACTTGACTCGCCCTTTTCTCTTTCTCTTTGTCTTTCCTGCTACCATAACTTACAAGTTTCCTACCATCAAGGACCGCACCCTTGAACCCCAAAATAAACCCTTCCTTCCTTAAATTCTTTTTGTCAGGTATTTTATTGAGCCAAGGAGAAAAGTAACTAATGCAGTTGATGTAGACACTTTCAGAAAAGTTTTAACTTGAACAAATTCAAATATATAGCAAATTAGAGACCAGTATATGGTTCATCCATGAGAAATTGCTGTTTATAAGATGAAAAGAGTTGGGGGTTGGAGAGATGGCCTAGCGGTTAAGAGCGCCGACTGCTCTTGCAGAGGACCTGGGTTTGATCCCCAGCACTCACATGGCAGCTGAGAACCATCTTTGACTCCAGTTCCAGGGGAATCTGACACCCTCTTCTGACCTCTGCGGCATTGTATGACACGGGTGCACAAACCTACATGCAGACAGTACATTCATATACATAAAAAATAAATAAAATTGGCTGGAAAGGGGTTGCAGTGCTGGACCCTTGTGAGGGGTGGCTGTCTGGGTGGAGCCACCCTTCGCCTCTGCAGCCAGTGCCTCTGTGTCTTTGTGCAGGCAGCCCCAGGACACCACCCCCCGCACTGGAATTGGTGAAAAAGTATCCAAGTGGACTTTTTTTTTGGAGAACCTTTAGAATAGGAAGGGAAGAGTGACTTAAATTCCCAATATCCGATATATAAGCAAAATTGAAAGCCTGAAACCTAGACAAGTCAATACTCCATAAACAAGGAGGAGGAAAGAAAAAACAAAAAAAGGATTGGAAGGAGGGGAGCAAACCCAGCTAGTCTACATAGTGAAAAGATCTGCGATTGAATCATGAAAGGGGAAAACCCCCATGCAGGGACCCACAACGAAGGGACAAACATGGGAAAGGTGCAGAATAATCCTGCACGGGCTCTTACCAAACCTGTAGGAGATAGCTACATTGGGATCCCCCTGGGGGTGAACCAAGGAACAGATCTTCGAGGAATAATTTCAGGCCTATGCAGAGAAATTAAAAAAAAAAATTCAGGCAGAAAACTAAAGCCGGCTAGAATGAAAGAACCGGAGGGAGAAAAAACACCATACATCGAAAGGAAGAGTTGAAACACTGAAAAAGGAGGCTAACCAACGAAATAAGGAGCATCAAGAAGAGATTGCGAAGATCAAAAAAGAAATGGAAATAAAAAAAAAAAAAAAAAAAAAAAAAAAAAAAAAAAAAAAAAAAAAAAAAAAAAAAAAAAAAAAAAAAAAAAAAACCCTCAGAAGTAGAATGGAGGAAGAGAACAAAGAATATTAGATCTGGAAGATAACAGAGAACTAAAAAGCTCAAAATTCAAAGAATCTGAAAAATATTTAAAAACTACACAAAAATGGAACAAACAGGAAATATGGGCCCACTATGAAAAGATCAAATCTCTGCATCATGGGAATAGAGGAAGGAGAAGCATCTCAAAGAATAGTATTGATCAGATCTCAAACAGAATAATAGATGAAAATTTTCCACAAAACTAAAAGTAGACACACCCATACCCATACAAGAAGCACATAGGCCTCCAAATAGAAGAGATCAGAAAACAAACTCCCCACACTAAATCATCGTTAAAATGTTAGATGACCAAAACAAAGACGAAATTTTGAAGGCTACAACAGAAAAACAACGTCACATACAAAGTAACCCATTCGAATTACACCCTGACTTCTCGGCACAACCATGAAAACAAGCAGAACATGGTGAAAGCCTTCCAGTGTTTAAAGGCTAGATGCCAACCCAGAATACTTTACCAGAAAAAAAGTTGCTTATCGTTCGAAGGAGAGGGAGAGAAAAATCTTCCATGACATAACAAGATTGATAGGAATACATTTCCGGGATGCGAAACCAACTCTTCACCAAAATTACTGAAGCACCTTAAAGGCCAGAAGAGAGGAGCAACAATCCCTCAAGCACACCTAGGAAAAGAAAAACTAATAAAAACATAACCATAGGAGTAGAATCAGAGGTTAGAAGTCCAAATGGTCATAAGGTGAAAGGCAACAACATCCATCTTTCAATTATATCCTTAACGATGAGGGCTAAACTCCCCAATCAAAAGCATAGATGGTGGAGCCGGATTAAGAAACAAAACCCATCTCTAAGCTGTCTACAAGAAAAAACTTATCTCGATTTCAAGGATAGGCACCACTTAAGGTGAAGGGATGTGGAAGAAATATTTCCAAGCAAATGGTACCAAAAAGAAAGCAGGTGTTGGCTATTTCAATATCAGACAAAATAGATTTCAATAGCAAAAGAATCAAAAGAGACAAAGCGGGTCATTACATCCTTATCAAAGGAACAATTTATCATGAAGATTTCACAATTTTGAATATATACGCACCAAATGTTGTGCCCCAAATGCCGGTGCACCAAACTTTATAAAGGAACCAAGTCTTCAGGATCTCCAGGCACAGATTAACCCCAGGACCCACTAATTCGGATGGGGCGTCAATTCCCCACTGAGTCCTTTGGACGGATCAACAGGACAAAGGAGATACAAAGAGAGAAAACATCTGAACTTGAAGGGATATAATGACACCAAATGGCCCTCACAGGAACAGCTATCGCATATTTCACCCCCCCAAACAACCAGGAGAATACCACTTTCTACTCAGCACTCATGGAAACCTTCCCCAAAATAGACCATATACTGGGACACAGGAAACTACTCAACAAAATAACAAAAAGTTCGAAATAATCTCATGCATTCTATATCAGACCACAAAGCAATAAAACTCAATATCAAAACCAAGATAAACCCTTCCAAACCTACAAGAACACACATGGAGACTAAACAACACTCTCCTGAATAATGATTAGGTTCAAGGAGGAAATAAAAAAATCAAAACATTCCTGGAATTCGAAGACAATAACACAAACCACAGCTCACAGCAAACCCTATGGGACACTTTAAAAGCAGTCCTAAGAGGGAACTGGAAGTTACACAGCTCTTTGTCTACATTAAAAAAACCGAAGAGACAAGTGAATGATTCTAAAACACTGCAGCTTAAAAATAACTTGAGAGCCAACAAAAACAAATGTGAAACCATAAATGCAGCAAGACACGAAGAAATAAACAAAAATCAGAATGAGATCAATGAAATAGGAAACAACGAACGGAAAACATACAAAAAAAATCAATGAATCCAAAAGTTGGTTTTTGAGAGAATAAAAAGATAGACAGACCTCTATCCAGTTTAACCAAAAGAAAGAAGGAACAGCTCCAAATAAAAAGAATCTGTGACAAAAGGTGAAACATTACAACAGACAATGAAACAGATCTAGAAAATCATATGGGAATAATTTTAAAAACCTTATACTCTACTAAGTTTGAAAACCCTAGAAATAGAACTGGATGACATATCTGACATCCTGGGATATAACAACAGCTCAACCAAGAACGAGACCACACCCGCCTAGATAGACAATAATACAGGAAGAAAATTGAAGATTTAATCAGTAGCCTCCCAACCAAAAAAATGACCAGGCCCAGAGGTTTCACGGCAGAATTCGTTAAAAATATTTCAAAAAGACTTACAACCGTATTTACTACTTCAAATTGTTTAGAAGGATACAAACGGAGGGAGTTCTCCCAGATTCCTTCTCTGAAGCCAGCATCCACATATTACCAAAACCAGGAAAGATAAAACCAAAAAGGCGAACTATAGACCCATCTCCCTACTTGATCACAGATGCCAACATTCTAAACAGGATTCCTGGCCAAATCGCATACAGATCCAAATCAAGAAGATCAATCCCTCATGCCCAAGTTGGATTCACACCAGAAAAGAAGGGATGGTTCAACAGGGAAAAATCAATACCCCTATCATCAAGCATATAAAGGACTGAAAAGACAATAAAACCACACCCACCCATCTCCATGATCCAGAAGCAAGCCTTTGACAAAATCCAACCATCCCTTCCTTTTAAAGTCCTAGAGGAATTGGACTAGAGGGATTATTCCTCAATGTAAATCAAAGCCATATACAGAACACCCACAGCCAATATCATCCTCAATGGGGAAACAACCGAAAGCATTCCCCTTAAAGATAGGACACTCGGCAAGGCTGCCCCCTTCACCACTCCTTTTCAAATATAGTGCTGGAAACCCGTGCTAGGGCACTAAGGCAAGAGAAAGGAACTTAACGGAGTTCTAATATGGGGAAAAGCGGAAGTCAAGCTATCCCTTTTTGCTGATGATATGTTGTCTACCTAAGGGATGCTAAGAAACTCCACCAGAAAACTCTAGAAACGATTTAAGAGCTTCCAGCAAAGTGGCAGGATACAAAATAAATTCTAGAAAAATCAGTCGCCCTTTCTTTACAGCAACAACAAGCAATGAAGAAGGGACTACAAGGAGAACTCCCCACTCACAATAGCCTCAAAAACAATAAAAACCTAGGAACAAACCTTAACCAACGGGACACCAAAGACATCTACACCAAAAATTTTAAAACCCCTGAAGAAGGAAATTGCGGAAGACATCAGAAGATGGCAAAACCTCCCATGCTCGTGGATTGGGAAAATACATATAGTAAAAGGCCATTTCTACCCAAACTCTGGTATAGATTTAACGCAATACCAACCAAATCCCCAAGAGTTCTTCACAGGCTGGAAAAAAAAAAATCCCTTAACTTCATTTGGAAAACAAAAAAACCCGAATAATTAAAAAAAAAAAAAAAAAACCCTGAGCAAAAAGAGCAATACCGGGTTGATCGCTTTATACCAGACCTCAAAAACTATACTACCTGGGATATAGTTATAAAACAGCTGGTACTGGCACAAAAAAACAGACCAGTTGAGGGGGCTGGCGAGATTAGCCTAGCGGTTAAGAGCACCGACGCTTTGCAGAGGGACCCGGGTTCGATTCCCAGCACCCACATGGCGGCTAATGAACCGTCTGTAACTCCAACTCCAGGAGAACTCCATTTCCAGGGTGAATCCGAGACCTCTTTCTGACCTCTGCGGCCCTTGCACGACATGGTGCACAGGACCTGCATGCAGGACAGTACATTCATACACATACAAAAATAAATAAATATTAAAATAACAAAATTAAAAAAACAAAACTGGTACTGCGTAAACCGCTTGGATAATGAAAACAACTGAGATTCCAAACCTGACGCACATTTACAATTTCAGCCACATTTATTTGACAAGGGGCCAAAAGAGACACAATGAGGAAAGACAGCTCTTCAGAATAAGTCGGTGCTGCAAACTGGATCACTACTAGTAGAAGAATAAAATTCAAACCCCTACATCCAACCTCATACACAAGAATCATACTCTCCAATGGGATCAAAGACCTCAATGAAACCAAAAACTGAAGGCGATAGTAAGAAAAAACTGGCAGGCCAATGTACAAGAATAGGTGTAGGAAAAGATTCTAAATCAGACAGCAGCTTCACAGAAATAAGGATCAACAATTCAACAATGGGACCTCTATAAACTCAAAATGTTTGTCACATCAAAAGAAAACAAAAGGATATGAACGAGAAGAACCCACCAGAGGGAGGGAAACCGACTTCCACTGTGATCATGCTGACATCAGATTAACTGCCAGGTTATAAAGCTACTCTTAAAACAAAGAGAAAGGAAAACAACATGACACCACTCATAAAAGATGGAGCAAGAACTTAGCAGAGAAGACTTCACAATGAGAGAAATTAGAATGGCTGAGAAATCTTCAACAGTGTCTTCAAACTATCTACTATAATTAAGGAATGCTAAATTAAGCCACCCTAAGATACTCATCTCACCCAGATAAGGTATGGCTCAGGCGTTCAAGAAAACAAATGAACTCAAATGCTTGAGAGGATGGGGAAAAGGGGACACTCAGTTCCACGCTGAGTGAATTGGATGTAAAACTTGTCTACAAGCACATAGGAAAGCAGGTGGAGAACCGCTTACAGACTCAAGACATGAGACTTGCACACTTGACCAGTCCACCATTCTGGGTATATACCCACAAAGGAACTCATCTCAGCGAGATGCATAGAAGCCATGTTTACTGCATAGTATATTTTACTCTGTCACAATAGGCAAAAAGTCATGAACCAACCCAAATTCCCCTCACTGGACCGTGGATCAGGAAACAATGTGGTTACATCTACACATGAGTAATACAAGATGATAAAAGAAAGATGCATCATGAAAATTTGCAGGTACAAGGATGGAGCTAGATTTTTACTAAGTAGTAAACGAGTCCCCAGAAAAAAAAAAAAAAAAAAAAAAAAAAAAAAAAAAAAAAAAAATGGTATCTCTCATCTGTGTATGCTGGTTTGCCAATAACCCAAGTTATAAATATTTCTTGGGAGAGGGATGCATATTAAAGAACAACAACAGAAAGTACTGGATCAAAGAAAAACTGAAATGTTTCAATCGGGAGGGTGTGGGAGGGCGTGGGAGAGGGACCCCGGGTTATATATTCATTTAATGTATCTTTAATTGATGTGAGTTCAAAAATATCAATTTTGCCCAGACCTGTCTACAGATTATATGGTGTTTTAGACCTTAGTAAAAGTAATATGCGATTATTTAACAACATTGGTTTAAGGTTAGCTAAAAAACGGCAATGCACCTTAGTTAATTGGAAATATAACATGTTGTTGTCCACTTTGTTTTACTTAAAAATCTGTATAACAATAACTTTGTTGGATTTGGCACATACAAATGTTTCTATAAATTCTGTTTGTACAGTTATCCTCTTGTAGGCATCTCTTTTACCTTATTTAGGATGATTTTAACTTAAGAAATTAACTTTGCTTCCCCAGTTAATGACATACAGTCACCAAAACAGCTTGGGTGATTGCATTGATGAAATCAGTGCCTTGATTCCTGCCTATAGGTATGTGTACTACAACTGCCTTTTTGAACTCAGGGGTCAAAAACAAAAACCTAAAATAAACAGTGGGGATGGCTAAAGATATCTATGAAACTTTTGTAAAAAAAACTTTTTGCAATTCAAATCTTAAAACTAACTATGGGAAAAAGATCTGCATGTTCCCACAGGTCAAAATGTCACCATACTAATGGCTGAGAAAGAAAAGACACCGCTTTGCATTGTGTAGGATGTACCAGGAGTGCCAGCAGAAAGGTTGGCCCTTATGAACATTGAAAGGAAGAACAAGCCCTCAGACTGTACAGGCATTTCATAAACCCCTTCTGGGGATCTACTTGTAAACACATATTTCTAATGAGTTCCTAATGAAACTTACCTTCTTGGTGCCACAAAGTTTTACTATGAGAGACTTTCTACATCTCCTTCATAGAACAAGGAGGATTATTGTGATGGGTTCGTTCTCTAACTGTAAATTTGGAGCCAACTGTTATATAGGTAATCTCTTATAAATCTGGTAAAACTGCCTTCTGTAATTGGACTAATAGACATAGGGACTGTGAAAGAATATTCTCTATTCGAGCTAATAAATATAATACTCAGTCTCCTTAAGCTGTGGACTTAAGCAACATATTCTTAAACAGGAGAGCCCCGATATCAGCAATGGATTATTCTACCAAGGAGATGTGGGCCAGGGGATACAAGCCCCAACAAAAGGTAAAAGCTCCTTTCGCCTGTAATGGTTGATTACCTGCAAAGAAGGAAGAGGCGATAAGGCCCTGCTGTCGAAAACCAGATGTAAGCATGGGAGCCTCTATTGAGACCACACTTGCTAGTGTACAGTGGTCTCTGGAATACCGAGAGTGTTACAAAGGCCACTTTTTAAACCATAAAGCAAATATAGGTTCCTTGAGTCAAGCAAGACTCCTCCTGTCCGCCCCGTACACCCCCATTGCTTGGAGATACTGTGCATCAGTGGTAGCCATATGCCCTTATATCCCAAATCTAATTGGATATTAGCTCTCTCCTTGGAGTGATAACCCATGGCTGATTTTTGCCACAAGCTTACAACCTCTAGGTTAGGAGATGTTCTAAGCCACAGTAAGATCTGATATTAACAGAAAAAAAAAATGTAATTCATGGATTAACATACCATCCAAACATCTGTGTCTATACCAAAGTAACCTACCATAACAATTAGTACTGTTTAAATACCTATATATCTAATTGCTTGTGCTTCATTAGTAGGATTGAAAGGTTATTCCTGGACAAACTGTCAGCCCATGAAAGGAAACAGCCAAAATTGACCAGAGTCCAAGACAACAGCTCCAGAGAAAGTAGACTGTTTTGCTTCTCGTCCACCTGTGCCCCTTTTCTAAGCCTAGGGAACAATCTGTGGAAGAGGGGGCATGGTAGAATGTAAGGGCTGTGATTGGGGTGAATGGCGAAACTACAGCATTATAGACTGGACACTTATTTGATCAACTTGATTGAACATACAAGCCCCCCAGCTGGATGGTGTGAACCTTGGGCTGTGTGGGTTTGGGCACAACTGCTTGCAAATTGGTTTTACATGAAGGATGCTTGTACTCATAAATTATTACTTACTGTTAAAAAATGAAAAAAATAAAGAAGTAATAGAAGAAAAAATAAAAATAAAATTTAAAAAAAGATGAAGAGTTTTGTAATGCCAATTTCCCATAGTTCTCAAATGTCCTTAATGCAATAAATGTTTATATGTCATAATGTAGAATGTAAATTACTTATAATTTGTCATGTTTACTTCATCTTTTCTCCCAAAATATTTTACAATAAATTATAACTGCTATGGCATTTGTCCCATAAATATTTAGTAGGCACCTTTTACAGCTTGATATGTTTCCACAGAAACACAATACGGCTTTATGCTTCGTAAAATCAACAAATATCTTTTCCTATGACCTGTGTTAGTCTCTGCTCTCATAGCTGTGACGGAGTACATGAAGAAACAGATTAAGGAGGAAAAGGTATATTTTGGCCCATGTTTCACAAAATAGTCTAATAGCAGAGAGGGCTTCAGCCAGAATCAGGGATAAGGCAGCTCTTTGTTCCAGACCCCACCTCTTAAAGATCCCCATATCTCTACAAAGAGCACACTGCTAACTAGGGACCAACTGTTCAATGAACCTTTGAGACATTTTACATCCAAACGATAACATTCTACTCCTGACCCAATAGGCTCATGGACAACTTAAAACATAAGACCCATTCAGTCCAACTTCAAAAGTCACCAACATCTTTTAACAGGCTAAGCTTGGTTCAGAAGAGCTAAGTCTCCTCAAGGCAAATCAAGTTTCGTGACCTTCTGTCTTTCAAGAACTGCTTTCTCAGAAGCTCCATGCAGGTACTTTGGTCCTGCTGGATTCTTTTTAGATTTACCAGCTTTCTTCTGGAACTTTCATGAGAACCTCATGACCCTGTTACTCTTTCATTCCACTTGACACAAAAATCATCACCAGGTGGATGACAAGTTCTGTTGCTAGCTCAATGAGTAGTCCAGTCCTGGGAGCAACCTCTAAGTGCCAGTTTGGCTCAGCCTAAGTAAACATTTCTCTAGGCAATCCTGTTGGCATAAGGCACCCCTACAGCAGCTTTCTCTGTTCAGCTGCTTGTTTTTGCCAGCAACCTTTTTCTTTTTCTTTCTTTTCTTTTTTTTTTTTTTTTTTTTTTTTTTTTTTTTTTGACGGGGTCTTCCTGGGAAGACCTGGAACCGTCACCATGAACAAGCTGGCTCATATTAAGGAATGTATTCCCTTGTGCCTCTGGGTTTAAGGGTGTATGCCACCATGTCCAGCTGGGCAGCACACTCTTTTCAGATAAAAGTTTCCAAATGAATTTGCATTGACATTCCCTAGAGCTGTCAAGGGTAAGGCTTTGCCTTCAACATACTTTACTACTCAGTGAAAATCTCAGGTTTATTCTTAATGGCATTTATCTCTATAACAAATATTGCCATGTTGTTTATGCCTACCTTTCTACCCTATATGAGACTTTAGACACATCATGTACCTAAACAGTGTTTCTCATATCTTTCTGTTCTACTTTTGGGCTTTACATTCTCATGATCAATGCCAGTAAAAACAACAGTCAGCAGCAACCATTCTACAAGCCTGAATGTTATGATGCCTTGAATTTCTTCCACCAAGTTAATTAGACCATTACTTTAAAATTCACCTTCATTCAAATTTTAAAGACATGGACAGAATGCAGTGAGATCCTTTGTTACAATAAATAACCTTTGTCTGGATAAATAATATATTCCTTATTCTGCTCTGAAAACTCCTGATCCTGAACTTTACAGTTCTCACATTTGTGTTGATATTTTTTTTGAGCTCACACAAAATTGGATCATGAACTTATGGTGATAGTAGTTGAGGATTTCTTTACTCTTAAATTCCACACAAACTAGTCCCAAAGCCCTATGAACCACGTGGTGAGGGTTATAACAGCAGCAGCCATACTCCTGGTACCATTTGGGTGTGTATAGGTGACTTTCTCTGGTACTATAGCAGAATAACTGACAGAAACAACTTAAGGGAAGAGAGGTTTAATTTGGCTCATGTTTCAGGAGGTATAGTCCACCATGGTGGGGAGGCATGGTGGCTGACCCTACTATGGATGGCAGGATTGTGCACTGGCTTATTCCTATCTCAGCAGATCAGGAAGCAGAAAGAATTCAAGCCTGGAAGTGGGGCCAGGCTATCTCCCTCATTGCCTGTTCTTCCCAGGATCCACTTCCTCCAACTGGGCTTCACTTGCTAAAGGTTCCACAAATTCCCAAAATTCTCCAACCAGCTGGGGAGCAAATGTTCAAATGCATGAGCTTCTGGGGTCCATTTTACATCAAAACCACACCATGACTCAAGAGCCACTATTCAATATTTGTACTTTCCAAATCATATATTTTAAACTGGCTTCAGAGAAAACTGAATTTCATCAAGAACCATATATTGTAATTTACTGTTAAACTAAGTAATTAAAGCCTTTAAAATTTAGTTTTGGATAAAGCCTTGGGGGTTATTATATTTCATCTATAAAATGAAAGTATTAATATATTATCAATATATTCTAAACCCCAGCTTCCTAAGCTGTGGGTTATACTCCATATGTGGTTTTATAATTGAATGTGGGATATGTAGAAAATTCAGAATAAAAGGTTTTGTAACTCATCATCACCAAGTGTTGGTCGGCATCAAACATGCAGTGACCCAAGGTGCTTCTATCTGTGTCTATTCATGTTCCTTCCTCTGCTGCAGCCCTGACTCTGACTGGTGTTAGAATTTTTGTTTACAAAAATACTGTTTGGATTGCTGACTTAAATCTCATTAAAAAAAATCAATTGATGAATTTTGGCTTGAGATCAAGTCAGAATTTCCAACAATTTCTACAGTGTCCTTAAATATATTTCTGCCACTTTGTACTATTGGGTTGAAGCAGCAGTCTCACTATTGATGATTATAAAATCAGATTATCAATCAACTGTGAAAAAGTTAAAGATACTCTTTGATCTGCAGTATCAAATATTCAGTCAATATTTCTTTTTTGTTTGTTTGTTTCCCTTTTTTGAGACAGGGTCTCCCTATAGCCCCAGCTGTCCTGGAACTCACTCTGTAGAACAGGCTGGCCTTGAACTCACAGAAATCTACCTGCCTCTGCCTCCCAAGTGCTAGGATTAAAAGCGTACACCACCACACCCAACTTAAAGACAGTTCTTAGCCGCCATGTGGGTGTTGGGAATCGACCCCAGGTCCTCTGCAACAGTAGTCGGGACTTTTACCACTGAGCCATGTCTCCAGCCCCATCAGTCAATATTTCAATTCCATATATGTGTATGTGATATATGTATGTATATGTGTGTGATAGAGTATGTTTCTGAGAATGTGCATGCACACATGTAACATAGAACATGCATGTGAACTTCAGAGAACAACCTTGACTGTATTAGTGCCCCTTCTACCTTGTTCTTTTCATTAATTTCTGTCTATGGCCCCAGTAAGCTGGCCTTCAGGCTTCAGATAAGTCTCCTTTTTCAGCTTCTCATCTCCCATAAGAGGCGCACTGGGACTATAGACATTGAGCTACTGCCGTTGCTTTAATGTGGAATTGGGGGATGTGAACCCAGATCATCAGGCTTGCATAGCATGTTCTTTAACCACTGAGCAATCTCTGTAAGCCCAGAGATTTAATTCTTTATGTAAAAGTAAAAAAGCACACAAATCTCACTGGTACAAAAATTTCCCTTCATCTTTTTTTTTTTTTAATTTTATTTATTTTTTTACGTGTATGAATGTACTGTCTGCATGTAGGTTTGTGCACCTGTGTCGTGCAATGCCTTGGAGGTCAGAAGAGGGCGTTGGATTCCCCTGGAACTGGAGTTAAAGATGGTTCTCAGCCGCCATGTGGGTGCTGGGGATTGAACCCAGGTCCTCTGCAAGAGCAGTTGGCTCTCTTAACCACTAGGCCATCTCTCCGGCCCTCTCTTCATCTTTAATAAATACTAAAACTATATGTATACCAAAGAATTGCTTTTAAATAAATTTCCTGGTGATTTATATAAGAAAATGTTGATTTTTCTGCACTAATTTTTATGTACCTGTACATGCTAAGGTCATATAAAAATTTCTTGGGTAAAAGGGGATCTGAAGTGGATATGTTCTAAAGGATAGAATGTTTCATATAGCTCATAGATTCATTCATGAATTAAATCATAGCCTAAATTTGGTCTTTTTTTTCAGCTATACAAACTAGAACGGCCATGTTCTTGGTCCCAGAACACACAGATTGTTAGAACAATCAATAATAAAATTACAATGTAGATAAAAATAACTGCCAGTTTTCAGCCTTCCGTTCATCAACAGAGACATAGCCAATGCTGATGAGTAATGTCTCATTGGAATACAGTGAAGGGACCTTGATACAGCCATGCCACACTGAGGCAGCCAAGACCATGCAGAAGGACATCTGTCCTGCTGCAAGGCAATGAGAAGATACCATGAACTTAGTCTAATTTTCTGTCCTAAAAATCTTAAAAATGAGAAACCCTCTTGGAGATTAGTTTCAGTCAAGAGTAGAACTCCAAATGTGACTCAGGGCTTGTGCCATGAGCAAGGGGGTGATGGTGACATGACGGAGCATCAGCTGTATAAACCAAATGAACATAGATTACTAGCAATCCTACTTGTATGTACAGTACTCCACCCTGATCTACAGGGGATATATTTTAAGATTCCCATTAGGCACCTGTAACTGCAGATAGTACTAAACCAAGTATATACTATTATATCAACAACCCCATGCACACATATATAGTTATGATAAAGGGTAATCTATAATTTAAGCACAGGAAAGACTGACAATTGTTAATAATAAAAATGAATAGGTATAATTAAACATATACTGTAATAAAATCCCTAGCATCGTTATCATTGTACTTTTGGATTACCTGAACACTAGCACTATGGTAGTTAATCTGATAAGTGAAATGTCTACTAAGTGAATAGTGGGCAGCATACACTAGACAACAGCATGACTCACTTACCACAAAGATCAAAGAGGATGGCTCAAATTTTTAACACACTACTTAGGAAAAACATGCAATTTACATCTTCTTTGTTTTGGGAATTTTTCATTTAATGTATAACAGATCACAACTGATTTCAAGTAGCTTGAAGTATAGACATGAGGTAGAACTGAATCTAGGTATAAGTGGATATACCTTCATATTCAAGGGGTTTTTTTGGGGGGGTCTTTTTGAGACAGGGTCTCCTTGTAGCCCTAGCTGGTCTGGAACTCACTCTATAGACCAGGCTGGTCTTGAACTCACAGAGATCCACCTGCCTCTGCCTCCCAAGTGCTGGGATTAAAGGTATGTGCCATCACTCCCAGACATATTTAAGTCTTTTAATAGCCTTCTGTTACAAATTTTAAAATAGTGTGAGTAAAGCCATCATAAGAGAAGTAAATAGATGGTGAAAAGTAATTGAGGAACTTGGAAAGAAGCATTGAGGTATTTTAATGTTGAATTACTGGGGCTTGGACAGCAAGAGAAATAGTGGCGTACATTGACCTTATAAATACCCTAGCTTGTATTTCATCTCATAAAAATCATGTCAACATCATCATCATCTATCAACATAACTGTTGTGGTCACCACCATTACCATAAACATTATCCATATCATTATCAGTATATAGCATCATCAACTCCATGATCATCATCATTGTCATTGTCATCATCATTGATATTATTGTTATCATCATTACCATGATCATTGTCATTGTCATCAGCAGCAGCATCATTGATATTATTGTCACCATCATCATCAGTATGATTGTCATCGTTGTCATAGTCATCGTTGTCATAGTCATCATCGTCATGTTCATCATCCATCACCATCATCAATGTTGTTATCATTATCATCTATCATCATCACTGATATTATTATCACCATCATCGTCAGTATGATCATCATCGTTGTCATAGTCATCATCGTCATCTTCATCATCCATCATCATCATCAATCATCATCACTGATATTATTGTCACCATCATTACCATGATCATCATTGTTGTCATCATCATTATCTTCATCATCTATCATCATCTTCAACTATCATCATCATTGTCATTGATATTGTCACCATCATTACCATGATCACTGTCATTGTAATTGTCATCATCATAACTGACATTATTGTCACCATCATCATCACTATTGCCATCACTCTCATTGCCATCATCGTGATCATCTTTCTTCATCATCGCTGTGCCAGTGTAGGTACATCTGGGTTCAATATTTCATGGCAAGTATGGCACCTACAAGACTGGCTTACTTTGAAACCCTCTATTTCCTGTGTTTTTTAAATATTTTATTTATTATTTTATGTGTATGAATGTGCTGTCTGCATGTAGGTTTGTGCACCCGTGTCGTGCAATGACGCGGAGGTCAGAAGAGGGTGTCAGATTCCCCTGGAACTGGAGTTAAAGACGGTTCTCAGCCACCATGTGGGTGCTGGGGATCGAACCCGGGTCCTCTGCAAGAGCAGTCAGGGCTCTTAACCGCTAGGCCATCTCTCCAGCCCCTTCCCTGTGTTTTATAGATATTGTGTTATCCTTGATATCATAAGAAATAAAAGGATATACATGTATATATGGAACTAATATATAAATAAAAGCATACTTTTGAAACAGAACCTGAAAAAAATAATTCTCATAGTAACTACAATAACTGAAGTTAGAGAGAACTTATTAAGGATTTTCTCATCTTTTCTTTAACCTCAACTTACTCAACCACTCTGAAAAAACAAGTGCTAGTATTATCTTGTAGGGGTGGAATTTGAGAACCAGAGCAGCTAGGACAATTTCCCAAGTTTGGCAGAAAGTAAGTGGTGGAGACTGGGTTGATTACACACACACATTGGCCCAACTTGAAAACTGACACTATTTCCACTAGTCCTTGTATCTTCTGTCAATCAAAATATTCATTGAAGTGAGAATTGTAAGCAGAGTTAGATGTAGGCCTGTTTAAGGAACTACTATTAAGTGACGACACTGGATATCATGGTCTGTAAATAATCCAAAGAAGCAACTGATTCTTACATATTAAGAGAAAGAAGGAAGAAAAGAAGACAGATTCCATGATGTAGAATTCCTCTGGTTTCTCAGTGGTAGAGCTTTACAACATTTCACCAATCACATTAACACATCATCACCTTCCTATGTGAACAGCCTATCACTTTCAACAATGTGGCCATCTGAGCAGGTATCCCCCACCTCCTCCTGACCCATTTCTTTTCATGACCCTTGCATTTTTCGTCTTATCACAGAACAATGTATTTTACTTTTAAACATAAAATTCTGATGTTAATGAATGAGCATGTGACTATATGAAGCCAATAAATACCTCAAAGGAGACTTGGTTTTCACTGCTGACTATCTGGATTCCAGACTTCTAGAACTCTACAATATAATAATAATCTCTATTATAAAGCTGACTAGTGGGCAGCATTAATCTACCAGAAGACATACACTAAAGAATGGGAGGTAACTAGAAAACGAAAGCATTCCCTCTTACCAGCTTCTCTCTGGTCATAAGCTTGGAATGAGAATTGTTTTTAAGTCTTTTTCAAAATTTTTTATTTATTTATTATTTTTATATGTATGAATGTACTGTCTGCATGTCGGTTGGTGCACCCGTGTTGTGCAATGCCACAGAGGTCAGAAGAGGGCGTTGGATTCCCCTGGAACTGGAGTTAAAGACAGTTCTTAGCCGCCACGTGGGTACTGGGAATCAAACCTGGGTCTTCTGCAAGAGCAGTCGGTGCTCTTAACCACTGAGCCATCTCTCCAGCCCCAGAATGAGAATTTCTTACCAGCATGCCTGTGGATCAGGAACAACTAGAAAGTGAGGGGAGAGGATGATGCCCCTCCCAGTTCGTCCTGTCCTGAGTCCCTTCAGTCTGTCATAGCTTCTCTCCACTAGTCCAGTGTGCAGATGCTCACTCAGCGTATGGGGCTTTTTCCTCCCTGGTTTCCCAACTTGTGTGGCTGGGAAGTTGTCTCTTCTGAAACTGGTGACATCATTGACTAGCAGTATCACCCTACACACCAGATCTATGTATAGATGGTACTTTCTGTGGATGTGTGATAGGATATAGCTTAAAGTTTAGGGAGCAGTCTTCTCATCTATCAAAGTGGGCTGGTGATACCTGCTTTATTGGAAAAAATCAGCCAGATGATGCATGGAAAGTGCTCAAGGACTAGGTATTTAGGAAAACAGCAGATTCTCATTAGACCATTGGTTCCAGGAAGGACTTCTGTTCAGTTTAGAAGAATTCAGAAGAATTAGATAAGGTCATGTGTTGTCTCTCTTCAACCTGACATTCCTCCCCAGTAGACGAGGAACTTAACTGATTTCTTTTTCCGATATTCCTTACACCACACTGAAGGACGATTAACTTTAAAGGAGTTCAGGTGTTTCCCCTTCACATTGCCAAATCTGTGTGGTGGCAATGTAATGCATTGTGACCTACCAAGGCTTCCATAAGGCCACACAGCTGTGGTGGGGCTGCAAGCCTACCTCCTAAGCCCGGCTGGGCCCTAGAGGCCTCCAGTCCTCCTTTTCGAGACACAGTCCTTCCTTCAGAAAGTAGCTACAGTAAGCTTGATGTTGGCAGTGTGGACTCTATTTTTCTGCAGGGAACACCACAGTGTCTACAAAGGTGGTAGAGGGTTCAAGGAAAAAGCTGCAGGATCTACACAGGTAATGAAAAGCATTTCAGGATTAATGCCAACAATTGTTAACTGACTTTGCTCTTCATCTTCATTTTGTTTCTGCTCTTAATTCCTAAAGACTCTGACAAGAGGCAGGATGCATTTCATCAGTAAAAGAGAAAGCAGCCTGTCATATAGTTATAATTATTAATAGTGAAAGATGAAACTATATTATTCAATACATTCCCTAAAGAAAGAAAACTCCCCAAAACTTCTGACCTTTAACATGAAATTTTTACATTTATGATAACATAGTAGATGGCATATAAATTGATAATGAAAATAATTCCACCAGACAAGTCTGTCTCTTACTTCTTCTTCGTATTCATTGATGTGGACAGCTACTTACTCTGTTTTCTCCTGAATTTTTCCTAAGCACTGTCATTATTCTATGGTTAGAAAGTGAAAATCACACAGGCTGATTGCCTTTCTAGGCTTAGATAGGAAACAAGCAGTACCTAATTTTTTTTTTTTTTTTTTTTTTTTTTTTTTTTTTTTTTTTTTTTTGTCTTTTCAGACAGGGTCTCCCTGTAGCCCCCAGCTGTCCTGGAACTCACTCTGTAGACCAGGCTGGCCTTGAACTCACAAAGATCCAGCCTGCCTCTGCCTCCCAAGTGCTAGGATTAAAGGGTGTGCCACCAGCGCCGGCGCAGTACCTAAATTTATAATGATCTTTTCTCGTCAATGTGGAGCATGAGTGTAAAAAACAACATGTGATTCAGGAAGAGAATTTGGTATCTTTATTTTTTTTTTTTTTTGTTTTATTTTTTTTTGTTTTGTTATTTTTTGTCTTTTTGAAACAGAGTCTCCCTGTAGCTCTGGATGTCCTAGAACTCCCTCTGTAGACTAGGCTGGCCTTGAACTCACAGAGATCCACCTGCCTCTGCCTCCCAAGTGTGGAGTATCTTATATCTGCCTTCTCCATAGACAATGGTGCCTGTAGCATGGAGCTCAACTGGCACCTGCTCTTGGCTTCTAAATGGCACATCTTGCTCATAAAAAGGTGAGATCCTTGGGGGCATCCTTGACCTTGGGCTAGAAAAAAATGAAGTTCTTAAAGAAATATGCAAACGGGACTGAGGAGATGGGACAGTGGTCAAAGCACTTGCCTCACAAGTGTTAGGATCTGAGTTCCAACACACAGCCAGGTGTGCTGTACACCCATCGTACAATTACAATTACAATCCCAATGCTTCTATTGGGAGAGGGAGGTGGGGAAAGAAGACTACTGGGAAGTTTATGGGCTGGGTACCAGGTACATGCATCAGAAAACAGCACCGACCCTGTTCCAAACAGGGTAGAAGAGGTTGCTGTCTGTCCTCCACATGTGTGCCATAGCACTCAGGTCCCCACATTTACACACACACACACACACACACACACACACACAAATGGTGAGAACACATCCAAACGGCTACAGGGACACCAAATCTAGGGCAAATGAAAGTCCAAACAATTTGAATTTATGCTAATGCATTGAATTAAAAACTTCATGACTTACAGAAATATTTCAACCAGCAATGTCTGAGGAATGATGGAGTTAGACAAAAAAATAAACAGCACATTTGACCCATACCAAAGATACTTAACTTAGAATTCACCAGTGTATACAAAAACTGGTAGATAAGAAAACTTGATGAAAGCAACTTATTTACACAGCCTCTGAATGGGAAGAAATTACTCCTCATTTCAAAAGTAGAAACATCCCAGTTGAGAATCATGGGAAGGGGCACCTTTACCAAGTAGTTTCTGTGAGTATCCCTAATCAAGAGATAGACAGATGTGTGCCTTGTGATACGGTGCTGAACAGGACACATCACAGATGTGACAAGTCTGGGAATGGTGACCTAGCAGGAACATTTGTCTGGTGACCTCATACAGTGGAAGCCATGGCATTCTCCTCTGCCCTGTTATTACGCTCTAGTGCGACATGAAGCTTCAACCCTCACCACCTAGCAATATCCTAGAGGCCTCACCTCCTAATACCCTTATATTGAGGAATATGATTTCAATATATGAGTCTGGGGAAAGCCCAGGCATCCGGGCTATATCAAGAACATTCTAGAAAAATGCCAACACCTTGAAAGTAAAAGGAGGGCTAGGGGACTAAGGACACAAGAGAATTGTAAAGGGACAGCAGGCCCTTGGATCTGATTCAGGGTGGGAAAGAATGCTGTAAAGGACAACATTACTGGATAGTTTCTACCAACTACTGTTTACCACAATAATTCCCTATCGACATTAAGTATAATGGTCTTTGTAAGTGTATGAGAATATCTGGTGTCAGGAAATGAACACTGAAGTATCGAGAAAGGATGTAAGGTTTTCCACTAACTCTGAAATTCTGGCCAGAAAAATACTGTCAGACCCATAGGTAATTCATGTATACCTACCTACCTCCCTGCCATCCACCTCCATCTACGGAAAGATAAAACAAACATGAGAAATTTTAGCAGTGGGCCACTCTCAGTAAATAGTTTTATAGTATTCCTGAACATTTCCTAAGAAGCTTATATTTGCAGACTGTTTACAGTTACCATGGTAACCTTATATATTAGTTCATTTGATCTTCTTAAAAGGGTCCCAAGTGGTACATGAGCGTATGATCATACAGGTTAGTGAGACAAATCCTCAATTTTCATGTGAATAAATTAAAGCACTGAGAAGTTATGCGATACATGTCAGAGGTCAATAGCTAATGTTAGCACATGAATTCTGAAAGCCCGAGTCCAAGTTAAGCATGCTTTAACAGCTCTCTTGACTAATTTCTGCTTGACTTCCACTTGACTGACATGCCCGGTTACCTGGGGCTCTCCACTCTTCTTGTCAGTCATGCAGTTGTGATCTACAGTGCACTGAATTCTCGTTCTGTCTCACTATTTCCCTCTGGTTTACCCAGGCCCCAAGGCATTTATGAATTGAACCATATGCTTACCAAGATCCATTTCATATTTCCAAGCTTGTTGTTAGGAGGCCTATACTCTCCTTTAATTATGTAATTTAACTAAACCTCTCATAGATGGTATTGTATGCATATGAAAAGAGCATTTCCAGGGCTGGAGAGATGGCTTAGCGGTTAAGAGCGCTGACTGCTCTTGCAGAGGACCCGGGTTCGATCCCCAGCACCCACATGGTGACTAAGAACCATCTGAAACTCTAATTCCAGGAGAACTCCAGTTCCAGGGGAATCCGACGCCCTCTTCTGACCTCCACGGCATTGCACGACATGGGTGCACAAACTTGCATGCAGACAGTACATTCATATACATACAGAAAAAAAAATTCCGTATCTTTGAAAACTCAGCAAAATATCTTGGAAAGATTCAATAAAACAAGATGAAAAAAAAAAGAACCTTGAAATTGAATTAGGTCTGGGAAAATACATAGCAGAGAAAAGTTATAAAAGTCTAGAAGTATTTTATACTTGCATTGCTTTAAAATAAGGACCTCCACACTTATGCTCAACTTTAAGGAAATACAAGTTTGAATTCCTCTGTGATGAGTTTTTAGTATTGTCTGTTTAAGAAGATAGCAATTCTCAGCAGATTAATTCTCAGAAAGAAAGGTCTGTGTCTGGTTGAATGAAGGCACTTGCATTTATTGACGCTGGCTATCACTGTTTATGAATTATCAGTATGTATAGTTTTCTTATAAAAAGCTGACAGTATGTTCTATTTGAGACTATAAAAAGACTTCCAGTATGATTACTTTAGACCATCCCGGGTTCTGGCAATTCTACTCTCCTCTTGTAGGTTTAGGCTATATAACAGTCCTAAAGTTCATCTATGATTCAGAATTGAGAAAGAACATGCCCCCAAATCTAACTATCTATATATAATGTTATTAATTAAAATGCGATCTGACCAGTGAATTATCCATTCTTCAAACTTGACTTGAGTGAAAGCAAGATGAAGAGGCATTGGAAATTCTGATATTAGAGCACTGAGAATTAGTCTGATCACTACATAGATCCACACTGAGGCCTCTCATCCTTTGTTCTGGTAGACAATTACTGTGTTTCTATGATTGGGTAACCATTTGGAGGCTTGGAATATTTACTGTATATTTACTCTGAGTTCTGCTCTAATCTGGTAACCTAGCAAATGCCAAAGAGAAGCTGATGCATTTCAAAAAGAAATGCCACAATTATTTACCTTCTCTCTCAATAACTTCTCCATAAATAAAAGAAGAAAAGCAGAGTACGCACCTGCTCTGGACACCTGCCTGTCCCTCATTCAGGAGGCCTGAACCTTAGTTTCACACCGCTGCCCCCACGCCAAGCCCACAAGTGGGTGGGAGCAGCCAGTAGAGGAAGTGGGGGACCAGGGCAAGTAGTGCCTTATTTGATAAAATTATAACGGGCAGCTTGTACCATGCAGAAAGAATCTCTGAGTAATAAATGTCAGGTTTATGAACAATTGAGCCTCTCTATTCCTGACTGAAGTTGCTCTTTAAGGTCAGAGCCGTAAGCACTCCCATGGGGGACCAGACTATTCTGCTGAGTGGGTTTGTGGCAGCTGCTATAGATTAGTGGGGGATGGGCAAGGGTGAGCTTTACCTGGTGTCTCGGGGGGTCTACAGGGAAAGAAGTGACAACTGTACTGAATGGGGAACTACCAAGGCATCCACACAGTTTCTGACTGTGTGGTCATATAATGCTAGAACTACGGAACTCTAGAGAAAAATCTCTCAAAGCAGAGACCACTTTCCAAGTGTTATAAAAGGAAACAATGAGATGGCGTTTCCTTTGAGCACCACCCCTGTCCCCAAATAGTTTTTACCCACAGATGTTAAAGATGGTAAGCATAATTACCAGATAGACATCCTCAACATGTAACCCAGAGGAGGAGGGGACTAAACGAAAGCAGAGATATGTGCACATGCAATACCAAACAAGCACACACCAAAGCTGTCGTGGCAGTTAAAAGATGAGCTGGAATCTGGTTTCTCTGCTTGTGAAGCATCCAGAAATGGCAAGCCTTTCATTCGTGAGAGACTCTCACACCTGATTTTCTGCCAGGGTAGCTGAGTCAGAGGTGTCCTAGTCACCCTCTATAAAGCTAATCTAAAGAGGACAACTCACCCGAGTGAACCATGCTGACCCCTGCTTCCTCCTGGACCATTCGCCTATGTTGCCACTTTGAAATCACTTCCAAGAAGCTTGATAGAATCTGTGGCAGCTGGAATTGAACTGGCTGCCACAGAAAGAAGCCTAGGGCAAAAAAGCAGAGCCAGAGAAAGTGGAGAAGGGAGAACTGGGAGTTCAGTGCCTGACTCAGTGGGAAGCAGGGACGAGGAGTGATCCTGGAAGTAGATTTGTTTTTCCTGGGGTTATGGCAGCAGGGCTCTGGTAGACCATATGGTCTGGCCTTGACCCTTCAGTCTCTGTACCCCTCACAGCAGCCGTCCTCACTGCGGCTGGCTTTCACGTCCTGTTATCCTTGGCACTAGGAGTCTTGATCACAGGGAGGCTCAATGTCATAATCCAAGGAATTAGGTAGAAGCCATCTGGAAGAGCAACCCACTTTAACCTTGAGGGCTACTGAAAACATCCTTCCTCCACGGAGTCCTGTGTTCACTCGGGAAAACAGGCTACTTAGAGCAGATTTCAAAAAACCATCAGGGTCTTGGGAGTCCTCCACCTCAGAAGAGACCAGTATTTAACCAACCAAGCTTAGATATGTATAGAATGTGTCTCCCCCATCCCATCTGCTTAATGCCAAGATCCCACAATGGGGATGTACTAAGAAGGTAACAAAACTCACTGCAGGATGCTCAGGACAGAAAGCAGAATTGCCACATATGTAATAAATCAATTATCCAATTATTCAACAGAGAAAAATGCAGTTCAACAGACCAGTGGTTCTTCCTACTGGCTCTGAAGCCAGAAAAAGGTATCAGTAAGAAATGGAAGATGAGCCATTAGTCCCTACTGCTTTCTCCTGGACACACTCATCTCTTAAGTTAGTATGGCCACTTGACATAGACAGTGTTCTCAGCCTGTGTCCTACTCCTCAGTGAATCTGTAAATTTTCATCAATTAACACTAACAAAAAGGAAATGTAGTTCTCCAAAACACCACAGAAAAAGTTAATGAAATGCAGAGACTATAAACCCCAAGTTCTGTTTTATGGTTCTCTATGTTTCAGGCTGTGATTCTTCACAAGGATCATCTCTCATCAAGGTGACTTTTCAGGCAAGAGCTCTGTGCCATTGTAATAAATAGGTGTGACGTCTCCTGTCATTTAAACAACACAGGAGATAGGCGCTAACGTGCATCTCTGGATAAATGGAGTATGGCTGGGTTCAGCCCCGCAGGACGTGGAGACAGCAGAGAAAGGAACCAGGATCAGCACCTCTGCTTCTGTATTCTAGCGCCCTCTCCCAGAGCCCAGAACTCCACCTAGAGTACCACCACTCAAGGGTAGATGCCATTTTCTAGGACATTGATTCTTAGACCTGAACGGCCCTCATTGATGTGTGATGACATACATGAGGGGGCGGTGAGATAGGGGAAGATAAGATTCTACCTTGAAATTATATGTCTACCACCAGACCCAGCAGAAACAGGAAGACATTACTAGCAAGCACTGTTTCTGCCTAAGTCCTTCTCCAGAATACTAAGAACCTTATTATCAAGGCTCTAAGATCTAAAAGCATAACCTAATTGCAACCAGCATGGAAAGAGCATGAAAAAAAAGCACAAATGGTGTGCTGAATGTCACAGTGATTAATAGTCAGATATGTGCTGGGAAAGAGAGCTACTTAATGATGGTTTAGTTGACCCTATGATCCTTAGTGTCAGTGGAATAACTCACCTTCTCTTCATGGGCAGCCTCTGCTAAGCTAGATGGTGGTATGTGTGGGTGGTCCTGGATAATGATCACTGCCTCCAGGTCTTTTTATCCTCCTTCCCACCTCTAGACAATGGGACTCCATCCATTAGGTAATATAGCTGGATACGTACTAGGCTCTATTTTCCAGAAAATGACTCCACAGCCTAAGTAAAAATGCTGCAAGGCACTATGGGACAGTGGTTGCTACACAGTTCAGAAAGATTCCTGAGGATATTCCCCATGGTATTGGCTAGTTTGCTACAGATCTCTGCATACAGTAGGAAGAGGCCTGGGCCCCAGAGTAGAGTATAATCAGAGTCCACCTTCTTTCCCCTTTAGTCACTTAATTCCCTTCTGCAAAGTCTAACCTGACACTCTAGAGAAGAGGAGAGTGTCTTTGGGGGTGGGGTATCAGAGCTGTTGCTATTGCTCTTGTGAGAGATAAGAATTCTAGGCACAGCAACACATCACAGAAGACTGGGAAGGAGAAATGACAGGCAAGGAGGAGCAGGGATGGAGGGAGTGGCAGAGTGACAGACAGACAGCCTCAGCGACACTGTGAGAGGTGACATCTGATGACACGTCCTCTTTCCACAGCCTGCAGCTCCCTTCTAGGAAGGAGGCCAACATAAATTCTTTCACTCAGCAGTGGCTAGATAGACCCGAAAGAAAACAAAAAGGGGATTAATCTCAGCATCACAGGTGCCCCTAAGCCACTCTGCTAATACCGCCTTCCAGGGAGGGCTTGATTGGAGGAGCCTTTGCCAGGAGCTGAGATACCAACTGCAGGCTCCCCTCCTCACACCCATATTGCATTTTATTTCTATCAAGCTGCGCCTCTGATTGCCTCACTCTGGAGGGTTGGCAGCGGTACATTAACCTGCCGGATCGCAGGAAGCGATGTGGGCTGCCAACGTGGCTATCAAAGGGCTTCGTCTGTATTTGCAGGCTCCTGGAGATGCTGACAAAAAGCAGCAATAGAAAACCTCAGCTTCGTGGGGGCATTTTCCTGCCTCATAATTAACCTTCACATTGGTGAGCAAGTTCTGCATTGAAACTGCTCTACAGCCCAATACTAAATGGGTACAGTGCACAACTCACAGAGGACTCGCTTATTTCCTTTCTCCTGGGGTGCCCTGGGTTCCCTTCTGCAACTGGTTTCTTCTGGATCTTCCCTGTCTCCTCTGTCTTTTTAACGTTTTGTGTCTTCTCTTCCTTTTCCAAGACTGTGTCTGTGCCACAAAATGTTAAGTGACTCTGCTAAGCCTAAACATACCTAGAAACAACTCTATGAATCCCACAGGAGTTCCGAGCAGGAAGTTTCTTGCGGTGAGTTTGCTTTTTTTTTTCTTCATTTTGAAAATTTCACCACATCTACCACCCCTCCCCCACCACATGACCCCACTCTCCCTTCAATTGCTTGTCCTTTTTTTGATGATTATTACGATATATACTGACATACATTTACAAATACACATAGAAAGAGAGGAAAGAAAGGCTCTTATATGCACCACCCTTTAGGTTATAGTCAAGTGTTACTGCAAGGATTTGACTTTCATAGATTTCATAGATTGTGTCCTGCAACACAGCCTATTTGTGTCACGCTGTCACATTTTACCTGCAGTGTGGCTCATGCTGAGTAGACTCTACTCTGCGTGTTAAACTTCCCCAGGGCCCATACTAAAGGAGGCTTCTCTTCTAAGGTGTTCTAGTTTGCATTCATCTGCTGCAACAGAACACTGTGACCAACACAAACTTGGGGAGGAAAGGGTTTATTTGGCTCACACTGCTTGCTTCATCACATCTCCTCACTGGTAGGAAGTCAGGGCAGGAACCTGGAGGCAGGAGCTGAAGCACAGGCCATGGAGGCATACTGCCTACTGGCTTGCTCTCCCAGCCCATTCTCAACCTGCTTTCTTATATAATACAGGACCACCTGCCTAGGGGCTGGAGACTCCCAGCTCACTCAACGATCAAATAAATGACTCACAGAGATGGTCACAGGCTAGTCCAATGGACACCTTTCCCTCTGCCCAGTTGTGTCACTTTGACAAATAAAGGTATCCAGCACAGGTTATCTGACATCTACAAATGCGGTTCTGATGGGTTCAAGACATGCATCCCGGTCTCTCCCCCTGTTGCTCTCATCCAAGATGGAAATATGGCCCAGTTCTTTTAACTATATTAATTTTTACTAATATGCTAAGTGACATTCTAATGGCTTATGAGCACTTAATTACATTACATTGACCTAAGGGTTGGTTTGCTCATCACAAAGGCTCTAACCTGTAAGACTAGGCAATGTTTCAGACAGAAGATGAGATAGGATGCTGAGCTGTACTTTCAGAAGTGTGGCTCCTTTCTTAAGCTCCTCCCTTCCTTTAGATACCCATACCCAAAACTTCAGTGGTTCTCATGTTCTACTTGTATAATGGAGTCAAATTCACCATCTGCAACCCTAAGGGAATGGGAGAGTCAAAATGTAATTTTTTTATATAGTAAGTTTCTTTTTAAGTCATGATCTCTATCTGGATAGGATCCAAGATGGAGTTGAAACTGCCATTTGACTGCTTCCCCTTTCCAGATGGTTGGACTGCAAGGGTGTGGCCCCAGGCCCCAGGAATTAGGTATTAATCGATTCCCCCTTTCCAGAGGCATTTACCCACAGTATACTATCCTGTTCATGTCTATGATAGTTAGGGGTCATTGTCAACTTGACTGAATCTACAGTCACCTGAGAGAAGGGCTTCCAGGCTGCCTGCAGATGATGACCATGATTATATTCATTCATATGGAAAGACTCATCCTGGAGCAGAAACATTCCCAGGACAGGGGATCCTGATCTGTGTAATATGGAGAAAGGAAGCCAAGCACTGATACGTATTGTTTCTTGGTTTCTTGACAATTTCCACAGTGTGATCAGCTGTTTCAAGCTCCTGCCCCCCCCCCAGAATTCCCCACCATGATGACTATACCTTGAATTGTGACCCAGAATAAACCCTTTCTCCCCTAAGTGTGTTTTGTTGCAATATTCTACCACAGCAGTAGGAAAAGAAATGAAGACAATAATCTTGCCAAGTTCTTCAGTGTCCTATTTCTCCAGAACTCTGTGTTCCTTCACACAAGGATGATTGTTTTGTGTGTCTCCATGACTTTGAAAATCAGTAGGAATGAGCATACAGTAAGTGGTTAATAAATACTTGATAATATAATTCACTTATCTTAATACCATGTCATATTTTCATTGTTTTCAGGCCACTTATCTCAATTCATTTTGGAGGGTAGGGACCATAGCATGCAGTTCTCATGTTTCCCTGGATCCAGCCTCACAAGCATGGCTTGGGGCAGAGGTGAGCCTCCAGGAATGACCACTGTCAATGATTGTGGGAACAATTGCCTCCATTCGTGCAATTAATATCTTTTCTTCTAATTCATGAATGATTTTCAAATATTACTCAATGGTTAACTTAAGATGATTACCTGTGTAGTTGATCTGCATAATCTTGGGTGTTAAACTTGGCTTGGGAAGTGCATCAGAGACTATGGTAGCTGACTTAAGACTATCAGAGATACTTGTACTTCTGCCTGATGACATTGAAGGTTTGCTTGCTTATTGGGTTTATTTGCATTGCATGATTATAAGGTATATCACCCCCAGAATTGATTTGATGTGTTGCGATTGCAATAGCTTTTTGTTATGTGACCAGATAACTGACTAGAATTATCCAGTCATCTTCTTTAAATAAACACAAAATTCACATATACAGATGAACTGAGAGGAAAAATGATAAACTTGATACATGGAACACTTAACAGCCAAGTGTCCCTGGCTCTCTGAGCTGGGATTACCTCTGCCCAGATGTCAAGTACCACAGCAGAGTCTCATCTGAATTCTTCCATTGACAGTTATATTCCTGGTAATGCAGCTCTATCATTGTCATCATCATCATTATTATTATTATTATGTTTATTTTTATGTTTATTTATATATTCTGGATGCACAAACACACAAGCTATGGTGTGCCCAAGTAGGTGAGAGGACAACATGGTAGAGTTAGCTCTCTCCGTCCTCCATGTGGGTCCTTGGGATCAAACTCAGGTCAACAGGCTTGGTAGAAAGTGCCTTTACAATGAGCCATCTTGCCAGTCCCAATGTGGCTGTTTCTCCATCAACATGGATGCCACAGGATGCCAGAACCTAAGTCATTCTACAGAGGCTCACAGAATTCAGTGGTGCTCTTTGGCCATCATAGTAACAAAACAGCCAATATGAGCAACTTAAATGAAGGAATGATTCTTTTGAGGTCACAGTTTCTGAAGTGTCTATGCATCATAGTAAGAAGGATGCAGTGGAGCAGAGAAGTGCACATCATGAGGGCCAGAAAGCTGAGTGGACAAATAACAGGATGAGATCAGAAGGCATAGCCCCAAGGACATGACCCTGAATGCCTACTTATCAAATTTGTACCCTGCCTCCCACAATTCCACTACCATGCGCGCACACACACACACACACACACACACACACACACACAGAGTGTCTATAAAAGAAACTCTGATAGTAAGTCTATCTTTTCATTTCATTAAACAAGGACTTTGTGCCTTAGAAAGCAGCATAATATGGCCAAGACCAAACAAGAACCGGTACTGAGTCCAAGGTCTATGGGAGAAGCTGTTGTTAATTACTTGACTATTCTGTCCAAGAACCAAAGGGTTCTTCTCATTAGCCTCATCATCACCAAAGTATCTGGAGGTCCAAGAAACAAGCCTGGGCATTAATTAGCTGCACAGCAGACGTCTCACATTACCCTTTGGCATGCTTCAAGTGAACACTTAGCTTCTGCTGCTAAATGACAAGCTCCTGAAGAAATCAACCCCACCTTTCTATTTCTGCAGTAATCTCCAAGTGCAGAGGATCTTGCTAATAAAGGTGTTTACCAATCACCAATGATAATTTGTATTTCAAGAGAAGGAACTAGCATGTTGGGAGCTCATTCGTGAAAGATTGCACTACAAATCACTTCTACTCAGTCACGTGCCTTCTCTTGTACTCTGGTCTGCACTGAGACTGTTTCCGGGAACCAACTCCCAATGACACAAAGGCTTAGGAAACGGTGTGATGTGGCCAAAGAGGATGCCCTGAATAACAGACCTGCATAAACCAGGTGGTTTCTGAAAGGACTGGAGCATGGAGCTCCCCAGAGTACACAGCCATCTTAGGGCACATGCTAGATGCCCTGCTGGCTGAGCTACTCATACATGAACTCTTGCCAGAGCCCAGTTCACCATGCTGCCTGCTGACTTTTATACTATGTTGCATAATTAATCTGTCAACATTCTATGACAGAGTATAAATATTAATAATATGATCACACAGTTAGCTGTTCCCTTTAAAATTCAGTGCTGAGGAGATAAATCGGCCACTTAATCTTGCAAGATTCCCAGAACGGGAGGCAATGAGTGGGAGAAGTGGAGATGGGGAAGAGGGAGGGAAGGAGGCCAATTTCCAAGGATTAGGGATTTCTTATTTGAATGTGTTCCCATTCTAGTACTTTCTGATAGATGTCTAAAGGCAGACCACAGACCACCATGTAGCCAGGTTTTATGTAGTCAGGTTTTATTCCTCTGTAAGGAGATAAACATTTTTCCCTTTTGTTTCCTTGGAATGGAATGGGGAGGTATGGAAAGTTCTGGATCTTCCATCTGGTGTGCCACATTTCTGGAGCAGTAAGAACTGTAGTAAATTCCAGGGGAGATTCAAGCCAGTTTTCTCTCTTTGTTCCCTGAGAGAAGAGGTTTATGTCCTCCCCAAAGGCTGACCGGCAATAATTTTAGGAGGCATGTGTGACAGCAGCATCAGCAGCAGCCCTGAATGCAGGCTGATTAGATAAGCCAGGGAGAGGGGCCTGCTATCCAACAGATTCCCATAAAGTATCCTGTTCCGCTGGCTTGCCAAGAGTTCTGTGTTTGCATTCATCAAATAGCTACTGAAATACACCATTTCCAAGAATTCAACTTGAATTGAGCTTTGGCAGACTGTGGTGGTCCAGCCTACCCAGTGACTAGAGTGGTCATCCTATCCTACCTCTACTTAGCTCTGTACAGACCCATTTACTCAACCAAGATAATTTCTTTTTTTTTAATTTTATTTATTTCTGTATGTGTATGAATGTACTGCCTGCATGCGAGTTTGTGCACCCGTGTTGTGCAATGCCGTGGAGGTCAGAAGAGGGTCTCGGATTCCCCTGGAGCTGGAGTTCTCCTGGAATTGGAGTTTCAGACGGTTTTTGGCCGCCATGTGGGTGCTGGGGATTGAACCCAGGTCCTCTGCAAGAGCAGTCGGTGCTCTTAACCGCTAGGCCTTCTTAATTAGCTACTTGGTAAGTTGGTACGTAAGAGACATAGGACATTAAAAAATAAAGAGGGAAAAATAATCAGATAACAATCAGGAGTTCAAGGAACATAAAGTTTAGTACAACAATAAAATATGAATAGCAAAACCTATTATATAAAAAGGGGAATTATTTGTACAGCAAGAAAAATTCAGAGGTGTTTTCCATTCTTGTTTGTGTCCAGAATTTTATAGTCTTGTTCTGGTAATTATTCTCTTCTTGTACTTTTAATTCATATGGCTGTTTGCTGTAATTCTCCCTTTAAGGGGCCGTCAGCAAATAAAAACGTGCAAACTGAAAGCAACATTCAAGGACACAGAATCCTACAGTCCATTTCACAGATGGGAAACTCAACAGAGGAAGTGAGCTGGCCATGTATAACTCCCACAAGAGGCGGGGGGAGGTAGCATCAGGTACACGCTCCCACACTCCTCTACCAGTTGCTTCAGAGCAAGGGTACTCCTGGATACAAAATACTGACAATTTTAACTGAACTCTCCTTTCATCTAATTCTCATACACAGTTCCTAACCTTGTCAGTTACATATTTCTTTAAGTTTAAATGCTCAGTGATATGTGCTTCCTTGCAATGATTTGAGGATCTTTGTCATACAACATGTCTGCACATTTGGAAACTACAATGGCTTTCCTTCCACCTATTGTTTATTTTAAAGTAAATACATTGGCTTCTGGAAATCCATTCTTCCCAATAAACTGTGTTGACATGAAAATGGATGATCTTAGGTCACTTATTGGGGAGGGTGAGAAAAGAAGAGAGGCTGGGGGAATTTTTGGACATTTTATATTTTCTCCAAATTAAGAGTGATGGTAGACAGATCATAGACAGATGATAGATGGGTAGATATAGAATAGATAATAGATAGATGATAGATGACAGAGTAGATGATAGAGAGATAGATGATAGGTATATAGATAGAGAGATAGATGATAGAATAGATGACAGAGGCACAGACTTCGGCCTGGGTTGCATAGAGGTTGCTGCTGCATCACAGCAGAGAGCTGGAGTGCAAGTACAGGCTGGTAGGCAGGTGGGTCAGCCAGGAGCAGAGACCCCTGGGAGATGAGGCATGCAGACTTTACCCTGGGTTGATCAGATCGTCAACAGAATAATAGATGAAAATTTCCCCAAACTAAAAAAAGACAAACCCATAGAAATACAAGACGCACATAGGTCACCAAATAGACTGGACCAGAGAAGAAAATCCCCTCATCATATCAGTTAAAACATTAGATGTCCAAAGCAAAGACAAAATTCTGAAAGCCACAAAAGAAAAACAACAAATTACATATAAGGAGAAACCTATCAGAATTACAGCTGACTTTTCAGCACAAATTATGAAAGCAAGAAGAACGTGAACCAAAGCATTCCTAGTGCTAAATGACTATCAATGCCTATCCAGGTTACTATAACCAGAAAAAAACGTCAATTCTAGTTGAAGGAAAGAGAAAAATCTTCCATGATGTAAAGAAGATGAAAGAATACATGTCTGGAAAACCAAACCTTCAGAGAATACTTGAAGCAACTCAAAGGACAGAGGAGAGCAACTATCCCCAGACACCTTGAAAGAGAAAATAATAAGAGCAGAACTGCAGAAGTAGAAAACTAGACTAAAAATGCAAATGGATAATAAGGTGAAAGGAAGCAACACACATCTCTCAAATATAACATTAAATATTAATGGACTAAACTCCCCAATCAAAGGCATAGACTGGGAAGATGGATTAGGAAACAGAATCTGTCTATAGGCTGTCTACAAGAAACCCATCTCACCCTTAAGGATAGGCACCAACTTAAAGTGAAAGGATAGAAAAAATATTCCAAGCAAACAGTACCAAAAAGAAAGCAGGAGTTGTTATTTTAATATCAGACAAAATAGACTTCAAAGTAGAAGCAATTAGAAGAGACAAAGAGGGCCATTACATCCTTATCAAAGGGAAAATTAACCACGAAGACTTCACAATCATGAATATATATGCACCAAACTCTGGTGCACTGATCTTTATAAATACAACTGTATAGGCCCTTAAGGCACAGATTAACCCCAGCACACTCATAGTAGGGGACTTCAATACCCTACTCAGCCCTTTGGACAGATCAACTGGGCAAAGAATAAACAGAGAGACATCTGAACTGAACAACACAATACAGCAAATGGACCTCAATGACAGTACAACACAATAAAACATATGGGACACTTAAAAAGCAGTCCTAAGAGGGAAGTTTATAGCTCTGGGTGCCCAAATTAAAAAAACAGAGCACAAATAAATGAGCTAACACTGCAGCTAAAAACACTTGAAAGACAACAGCAAATGAACCCTAAACACAACAGACAGGAAGAAATAACAAAAATCAGAGCAGAAATCAATGAAATAAGAATAAAGAAAACAATACAAAAAAAAAAATCAAGGAATCTAAAAGTTGGTTCTTTGAGAGAAGAAACAAGATATTCAGACCTCTAGCCCAGTTAACCAAAAGAAAGAAAGAGTAACTCCAAATCAGTGGAATTCATGATGGAAGGGGAAATATCACAACAGACAATGAAAATATCCAGACAATCATATGGGAGTACTTAAAAAATCTTATACTCTACCAAATTTGAAAACCTAAGAGAAATGGATAAATATCTGCAATCCAGGGAATCACCAAAGCTAAACAAAGAAGAGACTGACAGCCTAAACAGACCCATAATATATGAAGAATTTGAAAATTATTAAGAGACCTCCCAACTAAAAAAAGCCCAGGCCCAGATGGTTTCATAGCAGAATTCTATAAAATATTTAAAGGGGACTTACAACCATTATTACTCAAACTGTTCAGAAAGATACAAGCAGAGGGAAATCTCCCTAATTCCTTCTATGAAACCAGCATCACTCTAATACCAAAACCAGGCAAAGATGCAACCAAAAAAGAGAACTACAGACCCATCTCATTAATGAACTCAGATGAAAAATTCCTCACCAAAATACTTGCAAACCATATACAGACCCACATCAAAAATATCGTCAACCATGATCAAGTTGGATTCATACCAGAGATGCAAAGATGGTTCAACATACAAAAATCGGTAAATATCATAAAATACATAAATGGACTGAAGGACAAAAACCATATGATCATCTCAATTGATGCAGAAAATGCCTTCAGCAAAATACAGCATCCCTTCATGATTTTTTTTTCATCCCTTCATGATTAAAGTACTGGAGGGAATTGGACTGGAAGGATCATTCCTCAACATAATCAAAGCCATATACAAGAAACCCACAGCCAGCATCATCCTAAATGGAGAAAAATTAGAAGGATTACCCATGAAGGTAGGAACCTGGCAAGGCTGCCCCTTGTTACCACTCCTCTTTAATATAGTGTTTGAAACACTTGCTAGAGAAATAAGACAAGAAAAGTAAATTAAAGGAGTACTAATTGGAAAAGAGGAAGTAAAACTATCCCTTTTTGCAGATTATATGATAGTTTACCTAAGGGATGCTAAAAACTCTACCAGAAAACTAGAAATGATTAGGAGTTTCAGTAAAGTGGTGGGATACAAAACCTAGAAAAATAAGTAGCCTTTCTTTACACCAACAACAAGCAACCGAAGAAGGAATACAAGAAGACCTTCCCAATCACAATAGCCTCAAAAACAATAAAATACCTAGGAATAAACCTAACCAAAGACACCAAAAATCTCTACAACAAAAAGCATAAACTCCTGAAGAAGGAGATTGAAGAAGACATCAGAAGATGGAAAGACCTCTCATGCTCATGGATTGGAAAAATTAATATAGTAAAAATGTCCATTCTACCCAAATTAATATATCAATTCAATGCAATTCCAATTAAAATCTCCAGGACATTCTTCACAGACTTGGAAAAAAATTCTTAAATTCATATGGAACAACAAAAAACCCGAATAGCAAAAGCAACCCTGAGTGAAAACAACAATACAGGGGGAATTTCTATACCAGACATCAAACTATACTACAGGGCTATAGTCATAAAAAAACAGCCTGGTACTGGCAGAAAAACAGACCTGTAGACCAATGGAACAAAACTGAAGATCCAAACTTGAGCACATACGATTTCAGCCACCTTATATTTGACAAGGGGGCCAAAAAGACTCAATGGAGGAAAGACAGCGTCTTCAGCAAATGGTGCTGGCAAAACTGGATCACTACTAGTAGAAGAATAAAATTAAACCCCTATCTCTCACTCTGCACAAAAATCAACTTCAAATGGATCAAAGACCTCAATTTGAAACCCAAAACCTTGAAGGCGTTAGGTGAAAAAGTTGGCAGCAACTTACAAGACATAGGTGTAGGAAGAGACTTTCTAAATCAGACAGCAGCTGCACAGGAAATAAGGTCAACAATTGACAAATGGGACCTTATTAAATTCAAAAGTTTTTGTACAGCAAAAGAAACAATAAGGGAAGTGAAGAGAAAACCCACAGAGTGGGAGGAAACCTTCACTGCTGATTTATCTGACATAGCATTAACTTCCAGAATATATAAACTACTCAAAAAACAAAGGAGTAAGAAAACAAATGACTCACTCAAAAGATGGACTAAAGAGCTGAGCAGAGAATTCACAAGTGAGGAAATAGAGATGGCTGAGAAATGTCTTAAAAAGTGTTCAACGTCGCTAATAATTAAGGAAATGCAAATTAAAACCACTTTAAGATATCATCTCACCCAATTAAGGTTGGCTAGGTTCAAGAAAACAAATGATACCAAATGCTGGAGAGGGCATGGGGAAAGGGGGACACTCATCCACCGCTGGTGGGAATGCAAACTTGTACAACCACAATGGAAAGCAGTATGGAGGACCCTTAAAAGACTCAAAATGAGCTTACCACCTGACCCAGCCATACCACTTCTGGGTATATATCCACCAGACTCTCCCTACAGCAGAGATACATGTACAGCCATGTTTACTGCAGTTCTCTTCACAATAGTGAAGAGCTAGAACCAACCCAGATGCCCCTCAGCTGATGAGTGGATACAGAAAATGTGGTACATCTACACCATGGAGTACTATGCAGTGGTAAAGAAAGATGACATCATGAAATTTGCAGGTAAACGGATGGAACTAGATTTTATGCTAAGTGAGGTAACACAGTCCCAGAAAAAAACAAAAGACAAATGGTATCCCTCATCTATGGATGCTAGTACCAAGTACCTAGGTGTAAGACAAAATGAGCAACATTAGTATTATATTCCTCATGATCTAAAGACAACTGTGCTCTTGTATTGGGGATACCTACACAAGTTCTAGAGCTGACCTAACACATATTTTCAGACCTTGGACTTTTAGTATATGATGGAGGGTATGTGTGCATCTTTTAGAGTAATATGGGATTAAAATGGAAAGGTGTGAATCAAGAAATATGCTATGGAAATAACCTACAGTTTGTTTCCAAAGGATACAATGTTAATATAGGTGCAATGTAACAGGCTGGTACAACTTAGCCTTTCTGGGTGCTTAAGGACCATACCTGAAGTCCCTACCAATTTGGCTGAGGGACCTGGGGGACAACTTTGTTCCTTGCCCTCAGAGGTCAACCAAGTCTTAGGGGATTATATATACACGTGGGGGCATCTCTTGAAAAGTCCTGCATAGGGCTGGAGAGATGGCCTAGCGGTTAAGAGCACCAACTGCTCTTGCAGAGGACCCGGGTTCAATCCTCAGCTCCCACACAGTGGCTGAGAACCATCTTTAACTCCAGTGCCAGGGGAATCCGATACCCTCTTCTGATCTCTGAGGCATTGCACGACATGGGTGCACAAACCTACATGCAGACAGTACATTCATATAAATAAATAAATAAATAAATAAATAAATAAATAAATAAATAAATAAAAGAAAAGTCCTGCAGAGCTCTTTCTGTTCAGGAAAAGCCACTAAAGGTTCGTCAGCCAGTGGCCACTCTATAAAGAAGAAAGTCTGCTCATCCTTCGGAAAAGATCTAGGAAGACCTGATTTTGTCCTCATGTGGATGGAACTGGTGGATAAGGAGCTGAAAGAAGCAAGGGGCTCCCCCCTTCTCCCACCAAAAAAAACCTCTGAGAGACCCCTGAGGACCAGATCCTCAACTGACCTCAACAAAACAAAACCTCGGTTAATCTGGGCTATCTGTATGGCCTTAAGCATCCAGAAGGAAAGTACAACCAGAAATAAATAATCAATAATACCAGAGAAACTGTAATGCAGACACAAAACTTGAGATGTTAGTAAAAAGACAAAAAGAAAAAAAAGAGAACACTGTTGTTTGGCCTGTCTTCAATTCTTTTTTTTTTTATTTTTTATTGATGCTTTGTGTATTTCATACATCATTTTCCAATTCAGTTCAGGCATATATCCCCTTCCCTTCCCCCCACCCTACCCCTACCCATCCCAGATCATGCATTACAGGCAGGCACATATGCTCTGTGGATGCCACTGCTTTTGGCACTCCTCAAAGACATGCGATACAGCTTTTTTACTTTTTAGCCTTCCAATGTAGACTGAGGACTGCTGAGATACCCAGCTTGTGAACTAAGCAACAATGGACATTCAGCATCCTCAGAATATGGACTGAAATTGTTGGATCACCTCGGCAGTTTCATGGAGGCCAGTGCAGGGGGACCATGACACAACGTGTGCTTACTGGACTTCATTTGGGGCCACAATATTTAAAGCAGAAGCACGTCAGTAAGAGTTTCCTTCTGCATAAGGATTTTTGTAGTGTAATGTTTTAATCATAGTCTACCATCAAATATTTTAGGAGTATCTTTAATGTTTAGCTAATATATTAGCAGCATGCAATATTTACATCATAGGTTCTCAAACAGAGGCAGTCTATTGCAAGGACCTTCTTTGCTGCCAGTTATCATAGGCTGTTTAAAGTTAGAAAACTGAATAGCAACACTGAATACTGTAGAAATGCACTTTGCTCAGTAATACTTGAGTTGTTGCAATTTTAGATTATCCATTTGGTTGTTATAGAAAATCCTTAACTGTAATTGATGGTTGTTGCTGTAATAGTATATTGTCTGTATTTCTACCTCTAGTAATGGGCTTTATGTGCTAGATTTCAATATCCTTGAGCCTGGGCAAGTGCACAAGCCTTTTTAAAAAGAAACATGGTTGACTTACACAAAACTGATCAGATTTGAGAGATCGTTAATGCTCTTGAAGTGGTTTTTGTGGGTGTGAAACAAATGGTGAGAATTTGAATTGTTCCCTTATTATACTATTGAAATTAAGTCTACTTAATTTATCAAATCATGTTCATGCCCTGATTTTATATACTTGTATCTGTCAACAAACATTGTGATACTTGGAAAAAAAATATGTTCTATAAATGTATGAGAATTGCAAAAAATAAAATATTATTAAAAAAGAAAAAAAGAATAGATGACAGAGTAGAGGATAGATATACGTTAGATGGATAGATGGCAGAGAAATGTTAGACAGATAGATGATAGAGAATAGATAGATAGATAGATAGATAGATAGATAGATAGATAGATAGATAGATACTTGATAAAAGACATTTCTTGGTGATACCAAGATAAGAGAGTCTTCGGGGCTGCCTAGACTTTCCCTGTTAGCACTTACATTCTGCCTGCCTGTGTGGCCCTAGCCTGCTGGAATGCTAATGAGGCCAGAACTCTAGTCTGTGATACAAATAAGAAGCAGTGGCAGATCCTGCCATCAACTCTCCATCACTTTGTTTTACATCATGTAGAAATGAAAGGGATACTTTAGATTAAAAGATTTGTTTAATGGTTTGATTAATTCATTCCAAACAGACCAAACTATTCTCTGATTTTCCTTTATGCTCTTAACCTTTCCAGCTTGTATTCATGAATGCCAACTTGCTTTTCCTTTCTTTTTTCCCTTTTCTTTTTTATTTCTCTGTGGTTTAATTTAATATTCAGTGACTGCTTCCTTGGCTCTCAGGTGGGGTGTGTGCATATGTGTGTGTATGTGTGTTTGTGAATGATGTGTGCATGACTGTATATGTGTGCATGTGTGTGATATATGTACATGAGTGTAAATGTGTGCATGTGTGTTATATGTGTGAATGTGTGCATACGTATGTTGTGCATGTTTACAAGTGTGTGCCTGTGTTTACGATTGTGCATATGTGTATGTGTGTAACTGTATTTGTATAATGTTTTCATATGTGTATATGTATGATGTATGTATTGTGTATGTTTTCTAGTAGAAGAGTTAAAATGCTTCTAAAATCTGACTTGCCATCACAATATCCATGAAAGGACATTACCAGGTCTCACCTAATCACTGTGGAGCTCAGTAAACAATCAAGGGCAGATGCCTCTCCTGACCTTCTGTATCATGGGCATAAGTCCATTTGCGTGCTGCAGTTTGCAACATTAATTAATGATGTATGTCTCTGTCCGAATTGCACATATGACACAGAGGGATTTGCTAACTCTAATGAAAATGAGGGGTTATAAGTAGGATTAGCAGGTGCTGACACTAGAGCCATGTACAGAAGCTTTTGGATGGCCATTCAAGGGCTTTTTGCTCTAGTCTATTAACAATAGGATATTTATCTCTTTATCAGACTTTTTTTGGTAAATATTCCTTTTAATACCCCTTTCCAAATTTGATATCTGGGGAAATGGCCATGGTCACTATTTGAGGCCATGAGGTTTTGAGAAGCAGATAACAGGAAAGTATAGATTAAAAAATAATTAATTCCCTCCTACAAATTCTTAGTCCATAAATCTGAGAGGTCAGAAGGGGATAAGAATGGGAACACTTTTGAATGAAAATGGATAAGAAGTCAAGGTTTATGATAAAGATGGACCTTTTGAGAATAAATTAGTGTTCTTTTAAAGCATTTATTTCTTACCATACTTTGGCAAATGTAATTTTAAAGGAAAAATTAATAATTAGTTATTTGAAAATAAATTGTTTTGTCTAGGAAACAAATAAAAGACTCTGTAATTAGTGTGTGTATTTTGAATTCATGACTACAGGAGCTTGTAAACAAAGGTTTACAAAGGTTATCTATACTGCACAAGATGTAAAAAACGTAAGGAGAAACCACAAGAATTTGACTTGCTTTATCTATATTTTCCATTTTTCTATTTGTTTATACTCTGTTACTTTCCAGAAAGTTTTGAGGCAGCTCATCATTAGAAAAGATTATCAAAACATGGCCCAGTCAGGACAGATCAAAACACTCTGAAGGCTAATTTCGTGGGTCAGATAGTGTGGGTCATGGTACACCTAGACACTCGGTAGAACATGATGTTGCATGTGCCTGTCCATTTTAGGTCTCTAAATCTGAATCAGAAGACTGAGCAAAGGAGTGTCCTCTCTGACAGAGGTGGATGTCATCTTGTCAACTCAAGGCCTGAGTAGATACAGGCCACAGGAGTGATTAGATCTTCAGAGCATAATATTGGATACCTATATGAAAGAGAAGGGATTGGAGGTAGGTTGGGAAATCAGGAAGAAAATAATTTTGGGGTTAAATAAACTTTTAAGCCATACTCACTAGTCCATTTTATTGTTGCTGTGAGCAACTGAAGAGAGGAAGGATTGACTTGAGCTCACAGCTTCAGAGAGGTCAGTCCATGGTCGTTTGGCATCAAGCATGTAGTCAGACTGTCATGATGCCAGGAGTGTGTGACAGATGAGATTTTTAAATTTAAACAGGAAGCAGAGAGACAGACATGAAGGGACCAGGGACAATATACCTCAAAGGACCTGCCACTGCGACCTGCTTCCTCCAGGTACCTTCCACCTCTTAACTTTCCACCATTCAGAGCAGCCACACTTCCTGGGGACCACACTGGTAACACGCGTGCCTTTTGAAGACTTTTCATCTTCAGATCATAAAACATATTTAACATCTTCAGGGATCATAGACACACGGTGTAAGCATCAGATGGTGTCTTCTATCAGTGACTTCAATGACAGAAGTAGTCAAAATAGCTTACTACACCACACACACACACACACACACACACACACACACACAGAGCAGGAGAATAAATGAGTCATTCAATTCAGAGAGCAGAGAGGGCGGCCATGTGCCCAGCTTCATCTGCAGCATCTCTGTACTACTCTGAGTCAAATTTCTGAAGTGGAAGTTTTAGTTTTCCCTCAGATTGGAACCTTGGGTTTCTGCCTGACAGAGTCAGCGGTGACAGCTTGACTCATTTAATAAGATGTGAATGAAGGAAGGGGAGGAAACAACTGTGCTGAGACTTAAGAGCTGCAGGTGTGTCTCTTCAATGAAGCATCACTCACAGATGTGGACTGGGTTTCCATGGAGACAGTTGGGCACACGGGCATCCAGACCAACTCCTTAGCCCCTCACATGGCATCTGCACACTCGCCAATGGAGATAGATCATGCAAATGAGGGCCGGATGTTCTGCAGTTCTCATAGGTTCTATTTTCTTCTTTGCTGTAACTAGAAGGAGCAGAGGGAGGGAGGAGCTGTAGCCATAGAAATGCTAATTCTGGACAGGCATTTAATTACAGTAAGATATGACCTCACTTTTACATGAGATTATGGTCCGGCTCCCCCCTTCCACCCCCTTTTTTTTTGGCCACTGGCAAGATTTCCTAGACACAAAGTGAATATAGCTTGCCAACCTATATCATATTTCTTTTTTTTTTTTTTTGTGGTTATCTTTTTTTTTTTTTTTTTTTTTTTTTTTTTTATTTATTTATTTATTACTTTAACAAATCTAGACCCGGTTAGTTCCCAGCTCATTCCCCCACCCCGTCAGAGCTCGTGCATTCTGCCAAACATGCTTTCCATCTCTTAGTCTTTCTCAATATTTTCCATGGGGAAGTTGACTGTTTTGAGCAGAAGTTCACTGTTTCAGTCAGTTCTTTGATGCAGTATTTTCTGTTGTTGTTGTTGTTTCCAAAATGCATTATGCCCAACTGCTTTGTACAAAAGCTCAGGGGGCCCTACACAAGAAATACTTACAACTGGGTAATTGGCACTAGCATCCACAGATGAGGGATACCATTCGTCGTTTGTTTTTCTGGGACTGTGTTACTTCACTCAGCATGATGTCCTCTAGCTCCAGCCATTTTCCTGCAAAGCTCGTGATGTCGTCTTTCTTTACTGCTGCATAGAACTCCATTGTGTAGATGTACCACATTTTCTCTATCCATTCATCAGTTGAGGGGCATTTAGGTTGGTTCCAGCTCTTTGCTATTGTGAAGAGAGCTGAAATAAACATGGCCGTGCATGTATCTCTGTGGTGGCGTAAGTCTTGAGGGTACATGCCCAGGAGTGGTATGGCTGGGTCGGGTGGCAAGTTCATTCCAAGTCTTCCAAGGGTTCTCCACACTGCTTTCCATAGTGGCTGTACGAGTTTACATTCCCACCCATAGTGGATGAGTGTTCCCCTTTCCCCACAACCTCTCCAGCACTTGGTATCATTTGTTTTCTTGATCCTAGCCAGTCTTACTGGAGTAAGATGATACCTTAAAGTGGTTTTGATTTGCATATATCATATTTCAGAAGAATAAAAACTTTCTTGTGAGAATTCCTTCCCTTAAGGATAGGGAAGACTACTTCCATCATTTCTTCATAGCATTACATTGCTGAAAGCATCAAAGGAATTATTCTATTGCTTAATATGTGTATCATATACATGTTTAGCATGTGGATGTGTGTATACATATGGCAACAAAACTGGAATTAGTAAACTCTCATTTTCAGAGAGAAGCAGGGTAGAGTAGAAAACTAATTTCTAGGATCTTCTTGTAGCTCACTGCATGAACATGAGAAGTCAAGGAGGCCTCAGTGAGTCTGAATTTATTCGCCTGCAAATAGGAGTTTGTCTTTCTAATCTCTTTCATTTCTAGAAGTCTTGAAGTCTCTTCCTTCTTATATGAGGCAAATAGTTTGAACAAAAGAGCCAGGTGGAGGATTCAGAGCTTAGAGGATATAGTATGAAAACAGATTACTGAGTCCGGCCTTATTTATCTTCATGACATCTAGAGTCATAAATTTCCCATGTAATTCCAAGTAACAGGGCCACTTTTCTCTTTCAATCTGTCAGACTTTCAGCCTTAGTATAGTTAAGTCATCTGCATAACAGACTAAACACCCCCAAGGCAAGAAATGCAACATAAGAGGACAGGTTTCAAAGCTTCATCATAACAATTCTACAATGGATCATTGCACAGAAGCAGTTAACTCTTCGTTTTTCTTGTTCCTTACAAATATCACTTCTAAACAAGTTACTCTCTATCAATTAATGTGTTTGGGATTCTTAATGTGTTTTGGAATTTTTACCAAACACTTCTACGAAAGCAACTGAGTCATAAAATCATCCTTAGCAAAACTGTAAACACAGTCTTCTCTCAGAGTCCACAGGGGCTAAGTTCCAGGGTCCCTTCTTCCGCCATGAATGCCAAAACCTAGGAATTCTCAAGTCCTTTACAGAAAACGACATAAGGCCTGCAAATAGCATAAGCACATCCTCCTAGATATTTTGACACATTAGCAGATTAGTTAGACTAAGTGAGTATTCCAGTGTTAATACAATGTCAATAGTTGCCATACTTTTGTTTGAGGAGTGACAAGGCACACTTCTGCACATGCTCACATGGACGCAATATTTAAGTGAATATTTTCGGTTTAAGGGTCACAATGTTTAAGTTAATATTTTTGGTCTACACATGGTTGAATCTGTTGTGGGAACCCACACTGTGGAGGCAAATTATGCCTTTTAAGTAAAAAAAAATTCAAGGAGAAAAATACACAATGCACACCCAAGGGCATTAGTAAATCATTTCCTAATAATGTGCCCTCTTGAATGACCTCATTTATTACCCTTCCCCCACCTTAAGAACATTGAATTACTAAGTCAATTTATTAAAACTCTAAGTGAAACTAAGAAGACATTTACTTTAAACTTAGTGGAAAGAAAAGCTAAACACTACCTATTAAAATGAGGTCTGAAATCAATTCCATCTGAAATACTCATTTAGCAATGACTACAGGAATATTGCTTTTTAAAATCAATACAATATTATAACCTTGAGAAGATATTTGAACTTATTTATTTGTTTACTTGGTTGCTTATTTTTAGATCAGATCTTGCTATGTAGCCCCTTCTGGCCTCCAGCGTGTGATCTTCCTGCCAAAGTCTCTTGAGGAACTGGCATTACAGGCACACGCCGCCTCCACATCTGGTGTGACTAGTAGAAACTCTAGCTACGGGTATTGGCCATTCTGTTTTAGTGATCAGATAAACCCCATTAGCTAAAACCATTTGCTATTAGGAACTTACAAACTAGGACTGGATGAGATGACTCCAGGTTAGGAGCATCTGCTACTCTCAGAGATGCCCCAAGTTCCGTTCTCAGCACCAAATTTGGGTGGCTCCCAAATGCCTGTAACTCCGGCTCCAGGGGATTCACCACCTGTTGGCCTCCGTGGATACACACACATACTTAGCATACACACATACTCATAAATAATTAAATAGAACTAAGAAAAGAGGAGGCTAATATAAAATAGACAACATATAAAACTAAAATCAACTCACTACCTCCGGCAACCTCTCCAAGATACCAACTCACCATCTACACTAACCAACCATGAAGTTAGAACATTATCAGCCATATCTGAAGAAGGCCACTATTCTACCAACAATCCTGGAAACAAATAGCCCTGAAAATGATTAGCCCACAGTGGTAAGAACTTTATTTGTTCCTAACATCTCCCTTCATTTTTATTCACACTTCTAACATAAGAAATGGGCAGAAAAGGCCAAATGTGTACACTTATCCCAAAACATAGAAAACCACTTACTAGGCAGCTGCTCTCCAAGCCCCCAGTTCCACTAGACTACAGGCAAAGCTTGACTTTTTCCACTATCAAGTTTTCCTTCCTCTCCACCTGTCTTGGATCCCTTGTCAAATTGCAAGTAAGAGTACAACCACCTTCTCAGGCAACATCTCAATAAACAGCCATTTCTTGTTTTCACTTGGTCTGGGTTTATTCCCACAATGACACGTTTTCATAGTGTTATCTTTTAGGTAGGTTATAAACAATCCTTGACATCATGCATTCATAATAACTTTTGTTCTTCTACTGTGTCCAAAGAGCCTGAAGATGAGTTCACATAGCATTTTCATGAGTCACGAGGATGGTGTTGATGTCATAATGATGAGAAACACAACTATAAACAACCCACTCTGACTCAGTGTGTATTAGAGTGGCCATATATATCTCAGAAAAGGGCTAGGAGATAGAGCTGCTATTATCTCTCTTTAACACAGAAGAGACTTGAGAGTGGACAGTGGCCGAGTCTCATCAGCTCCTAAGTGGCAGTTTTTTCTAAAAGTACCTGCTTCAGCATCTGTGTTTTGGACCTAGGTGCATATATTCCAAATTAATAAGGTGAGTTGCACAATAAGAGGAGACACCTGGTGAATGTGAAGACTTGCAGAGAAGCACCTTTCCCCCAATTAAAAAAAGCAAACACAGCCTATATCCCAGTGTGGTGGTACACATCTACAATCTCAGCACTCCTTGGGAGGAGTGAGGCAGGAGAACTGGAAGTTCAAAGCCAGCCAGGGATACAAGAGGAGAGAGACCCTGTCCTAGCATACCCCACAAAGACAAAAAATCATAGCAATAAAATGAATTCAATATTTTCTGTTAAATATGTGACAGCAACACAAATTATCTGTAGCATATAAAATATTTGGAGATGATCAAAATGAAAAGTTTGCAAATATCCTAGTATCCCCACTTCTGACTGGCAAAATTGCATGGGAACTTTGTAGATAGACAGGAATATGCCTATGATTGTGGCTCCAGTGAGGGAATAACTTTTATTAATGGTCATAATCTGGAATAATGACTTTTAATTAATTCCAGCAAAACCATGAGCCAAACTCGAATTTGTACGTCCCCAATGAAGGTGGAGGAAACATTTTGAATAAATTATGGGTGTGGCCTGACAGGGTAACACAATGGGAGAAATAAGGTTCCTGAGACAGGTTCAAGGCACAAGGTGAGAACACAGAGCTCTGTCTGCACAGGTTGAGGCCATGAGAGACCCATCAGCACAGATCTGGGAAAGAGTTCTAACAGATAGCTAGGAGAACTACTGTCCTCCAAATTTGGTCCCACCTTTAAAAATTTAATATTTGAGTCAGTCTCATTGTTTGGCTGATTATGATGTTGCTGTAAAAATACACACAATACCCCAGGACTCTGGAACGGTGGCTTCTCCTAAGCAGCATAAGACAGGGCAGGTGTGGCTTAAAGAAAAGCTCTGTTGATTATGCTTGAGATTTGAATTCAGGCCTTCATCCTTGAGCAGCAAGCAATCTTATCCACCGAGTCATCTCCCCAGCCCTCGATGAGGTGAAATTTAAAAAAAATTTTCCTCAAGGAGTTTTGAGTTATTCAAACACAAGCAAGCAAGTTTAAATTTTTGTGCCTGATGGACATGATGCACAGTCGCAGCCTCCACTCTAGTGGACTATGAGAGAGATTAAATGCTGTAAGCAATAACAAAGGCTCTCTTCATCCACAGGCCACCTTCTTAGTCATCTCAACATCCAGACTATTTTATCTCTAACCATTCTCCCTACAGACCAGCAAAGCTTGGGGTATTTTCCTTTTATTGGATTTGTCCCAGTTGTGAAAGCTTTCACAACAGTGTCCTGGAAGGAGAGAGGAATGAAACTTGCCATTAATCGGAGTAAAACCTGCTCATTCCTTCAGCTGTAACCCATCTAAAAGCTAAAATGACTCCATCATTTAAGTGGTAGCCAAAATTAGGTATTAGAGTAAAATGATTAATTTAAAGTTACACACAATAGTACAAATCTAAGGTAACAACTACAATAAAAAGAAATAGGGGATGGTATTAAAATCACAGATCTTGGATAACTCAAATAAAGTAAGCAATTTTCACTGTCACCAAGGAAAATGAATAGCAGAGATTCTGGCATCTGGCATCTGCCAATGCACTTCTCCTTTCCTTTCTTTTTTTTTTTTTTGTGGTATTTTTGAGACAGCATCTCCCTTTAGTCCCAGCTGGCCTGGAGCTTGGTATGTAGACCAGGCTGGCTTTGAACTCACAGAGATCCACCTGCCCCTGCCTCCCAAGTGCTGGGATTAAAGGCTTGTGCCACCATGTCTGGCTCCTTTCCTTTTCTTACCCACCCAGCAAGTAAAGATAATATTTACCTTTTGTGCTTCTTGGGAATATTAATATTTTAGCAGGACCCTGAAATCATTATGAGAAAGATACATTATGGTGAAGATCATTAGTGCAATTCACATTTTGGTTCCTCTAATTTTTTTTTGTATGTGTATGCATGTACCATCTGCATGTAGGTCTGTGCACCTGTGTCATGCAATGCTGGGGAGGTCAGAAGAGGGTGTCGAATTCCCCTGGAACTGGAGTTACAGACAGTTCTCAGCCTCCATGTGGGTGCTGGGGATCAAACCCGGGTCCTCTGCAAGAGTGGTTGGCGCTCTCAACCACTAGGTCATCTCTCCAGCCCCTCCTCTAATTTTTGAACTTGGAATGTACCATACAGGTTTTTTTGATTTTTGTTTTTATCCAACCACCAGGGGTGGGGGTCTTTGGCACTTATATTCTACACCTGCCTATTTATCTTTCTTTAAAATTGATTTCCCGTAAATTAGAGTTATAAAAATAAATGTAAAAACCTTTAAGTCCTGTGTTCCTCAGAAAATGAGGGGATGGGATGTCTGGACGGAGGAACAGGAACCACGAGCAGGAAGAGTAGAAAGTTCTAATCTAGATTAATGCAGACTCCAACCTCAGGAACAGTCAAGTGGAATGCATGCAGGAACAGACCAGGGCTTCACGTCAGGGTTTCTGAATCAGTAAATGCAAGATGATTCCAAGGAAGCCATATTATTTCTGGCAGGTTCTCATGTGATGTCAGTCTATGCACCAGACTTTCAGAGCCAGTACTAATATAAACTGAAGTAAACCCTCAATGCTCTCTGGTTAGTGAGGATGAACAGTTAGTTGTCCTACGTAAGGTTGTTCCCCTTCCTTCTGCTAAGCATTCTAAATTCTAAAGGTGAGCCATATCTACATAATTAAGATATCAAGTATTATTTTTTCTTTATATTTACAGAACTCAAAGTTTCTAGCAACTTTGAAATAATATCAGAATGTGTAATATCTCATCTCATTATTCTCTAGTTCTGTGTATCAACATGGAAATATCAACTCAAGGCATGTCAATTACTATGATATTTTATATTCAGTAAAGCAACATATCTATCAGAAGAACCACAGGAAGAAGATATTAATAGGTCATGGACCATTGTGATTGTCTAAGGAGAGGATGAGGAGAAGGATGAGGAAGAGATAGAAGACATCTGTCCTAAACGAGGACATCTTCTTTAGGATATAGCTTTCTTATCTAATGCTCCATGTCCCTCCTCTTTCCCTATAAAATTCCATTATGTCTCTGAATTCCCTAAGATAAAGGATGGAGGACAAAGGCCTTTATTTGTTCGGGAATAGCCTTTAAATGAAATGTATTTCCTTCCCATCTCCTTTCCTGAGTATTGGCTTTTGGATGACAACGAGATCTGTGTCAGGTAATTAGGACACATAATCCAGAACCCACTGTTCAATAAACAAATCGCATCCCAAATTCGATGTGCATATTAATGATAAAAACTTAATTGTTTGACTTGATGTGTACCAGTGAACGACTTTTGTTTAGTCACTATTTCTTTATCAGAAACAAAAATAAATCCCTAGTTAGTGAATGGATATACGACAGGAATTATTTTATAATAATTCTTTTGAGTTATAGACAAAAACATTTTATGAATATTTTCCACAAGTAATTTAGCATTTGCTAATTGAGGGCAAATCACATAGCCTGGTTCCAATTCCACATCTATGAAATGAGAACAATATTCCTTGACTGGCCTAAGAATGGGGTCATTAGAAGAATCAGGACAACTAATGTTAATGTAGCATGGGGTATAGCAAGGCCTTTGCAGGCTTTATACACTCCCAGTTATTTTTTTAGTATGTGCCCTTTCACAACTAACCATTCTGTCTATGCTCAACTCCTGTCATTCAGGCTTCTTAGAACTTAGTTGTGGGTCCCTTTGTCTTCCTATTATGCTTTAAGAGTCATTGTTCAATCCAATCTCATTTCCAACATGTATAAAATGTAATTGTATTGGAACTCATTTTGCATTTTGGACTCTGACCTCTATGGTGATAAAGTTCTTCAAAACCGAGCTCTTATTCTCTCTGAAAATCTACTTTCCATTTTCCTACCATAACTCTAGTCACCCAATCAATCCTACCAGAAACCAGGAAATCACCCTTGACACGTGTCTCGCACTCAACCTTACATTCAATCAGTCACCAAGCCTACTGACTCTGTCTTCCAAATATATTTCTAATCTATTCGCTTCTCTCCACTCCCTTCCCTGCCATCTGTGCTTATATAACATCATCTGTCTCCTGGATTAGTGAGAAGTCCTCCTCTTCATTAGTTATCTCAAGTCCTCTTTTGACTTAGTATGTCTGCTCTAGGAACTTCACTGCCAGATCACAGACACTGGAATCTCTCTGAGAGGCCATTTTTTTCCTTACTGTTATAATTAGTATCATCATGGTCACTTGACCCTCACAAAACACTTCCTATAAAACACTTTACTAAGAACCATCTACCAACACATAAAACAGAATTATAGAAGCAGTGGTACCTTGCTTTCTTTAAGAAAACCAAAGCACAGTGAGTGACTTATTCAAGGTTATGTAGCTTATATGTGGTTGAGCTCCAATGCAATCCCAGGCATTCCAACAGGGTTCGTGCACCATCTATTTTATTGCCTCTCCAATCCCTCCCCTTGGTCATGTCTATGCCTGGATTATATCCCATAATGTCATCCCACTTCTTTCTGTATCAAAGCTTCTGTCTTTATCAGAAATCTCAGGGCTTGGTACAGCCCAAGCTGGGCATTCTTCTCCACCCTCCCACACTCTCCACTGTCATCCAGCTTCGCCAGCCTTATTTATTTACATGCAGTGTCAAGTGCTCTTCTCCTTCAAGGCTTTTGAACATGCTGTTCTGTTGCCAGGATCTCAGTGCTTGGGAGAGGCATTTGGTGACCCTACAAATCTAAATCAGGCCTTCTTCTTCTTGTGTTCATTATGGGCTGACTTTTCTTTGCTAGCACTCAACAAAACCATTTACATACGTATCTCTGCAGTTGTTTACTTTATATCTGGCTCCAGGAGAGTAGAGTCCAGGTCTGCCTTGTTTGCCATTGTCTGGGCAACCTCTAAAAAGTAGATAAAATATCAAAATGAATTTCTTAACAGAAAACCATAACTATGATTACCGAAAACAGGCAGTGAATATATTTGGGTATACAGCAATAGGATAATTGAGGAGGATTATTTTAAAAGTTGAAAATTAGGAATAGCGGAATTTACAAATGAGTCCTGTTGAATTAGACAACAGACAAAGGAGACAGAATGTCATACTAGCAAAAGGAAGTACCTAAGTGACAGGGAAGTCTGGGTCTAAGCCTAGCGATTTTAATTACATAGCTAAGCAGAAGTACAATATCCTCATGGAAGAAAGGTCAGAGAAAGAGCTGTCTCGTACCCAGCACCTCAAAAAATAAAATAAATAAAACTTTAACAAAAAAAAAAAGGGAAAGGAAGGATGAAGGGAGGGGAAAACATCAGCCACTACAGAAAATGAAAAGCAGGGCTGCAGGAAACGAGATTCGATCTTGGGCTCTGTGGTGATACGACGATGTCATGGGGACCCCATAGTCTTCTTTGTGGTTCAGTGTGACAGAAGCAGCGGCCACCACCTGAAGATCACCAGTCTCTCTCCATGCTTAGCTGGTGCTGCATACTGTTTTTGGAACCCATCATACCTCTGGCTGTAAAACAGCACTGATGTCAGGAGTTGGACAGATGGACAGGGTCCCAGGGACCACCATCCCTTCATGGACCAGAGCTTCACCTGGACCGCATCTCAGCATAAGAGAATGTTCCCTTGTGTCCTCAACTAACTAACTTACTTTCTTTCTTTCTTTCTTTCTTTCTTTCTTTCTTTCTTTCTTTCTTTCTTTCTTTCTTTCTTTTTCTTTCTTTCTTTCTTTCTTCTTTCTTTCTTCTTTCTCTTTCTTTCTTCTTTCCTTCCTTCCTTCCTTCCTTCCTTCCTTCCTTCCTTCCTTCCTTTCTTTCTTTGTGTATGAATGTACTGTCTGCATGTAGGTCTGTGCACCCGGGTCATGCAATACCGCGGAGGTCAGAAGAGGGCGTCAGATTCCCCTGAAACTGGAGTTCTCCTGGAATTGGAGTTACAGATCTCAGCCGCCATGTGGGTGCTGGGGATCGAACCCTGGTCCTCTGCAAGAGCGTTCGGCACTCTTAACCACTAGGCCATCCCTCCAGCCCCGTGTCCTCAACTTTAAAGCGAGACAGTGGGAATCCCATTATTTCTCTATTTTTTTACTCTCTTTAAAACTCTTGTTTTCTTTAAACTCTTGTTTATTCCACTTTTGCAATAAAAAGCAGGTTATTCTCTTGGGAGTAGAGACAATTATTGCTACTTATTATCTGTATTACGGCCACTTAGTCCACTTCTTTGGTCTCCAGTGACAGAAAACAAAACAGAACAACACAACGACAACCTAATGGTGGGGGAGTATGGGAAACCCAGAATGAAAATGAACTTTGATGTACTTATTGTAAACACTTCATTATACCGAGAACCACTTATTGCAAAGCCAACTTCATTGGAAGAGAAAGTGGTGGCTTTAAAATCAAAGCAAATAAGGCTTTTAGGTACCCCCTTGCATCTCTGAGTTGATTAACCCTCACCCTACAGGCCTCCATTTCTATGATGAAGGAATCGGTATACAAGATTTTCTTCCTTTTGCTGTGCTTTTCCCTTGGGTTCCTGTAAGATAATGTGGGTGCAGGTCTGTGGCGTACAATGGGTATAGGCCTGGAGGAAAAAGTGGACAAAATTTGGGAAAGGAGGTGGAAGAGAGGTTCAGCATCACACACACACACACACACACACACACACACACCCGCCCTGGTCAGTGAGGTGGAAAGCTTCCAGAGCTCCCTGTGTCATATTCAGCAGAGTGGAAGGCTGGCGCGGGAACCCTGGCCTGTCAATTGTGTTTGTCTCCAGTCCATGGAATTTTCATTATTCATTATTTGCTGGGCCCGGGCAGCACGGGAGCAGCAGCTCTGTCTAATCCCTACCTGATAATGTATTTCTGATAAGCATGACGGAGCCAGTGCTCCTGACAGGATTCACATTTCCAGCCGGATAAAGTGCCATTTACATGAAGCAGGCACTGTGAATTCAGATCGCAGTGATAAGGGCAGGCAGTGGACTTGGCCACATTGTGGAAGTGAGGATTCATTGGGGTCTAGGGACCCTCTAGCTCTGTCATACTGCCACCAACCCAGGGATGGGTATAAGCTGATCTGATATCTATAAGGATAGACTGATGGAAATCAACAATACTGGCTCAGCATCCTTTACCTAAGTTCACCATCATAGGACAAAGTTGCAATTTAAAGATCCTGATTGTGCTTTATATTGTATTTTGGGATGATGCAATACTTCATTCCATAGAATAATAGAATGTGTGTTGTGATAGGCTGAGCAGAAGGGGTTGTTTTCACAGATGAAGAAGAGGACCAAGAAGAAGAAACAAAATGAAAACAAATGTAGGCTGGTAATTTCAGTTATTTTTCTTTATAAAAAGAAGGATAAAGAAATAATGGTGGGTAAACAGCAGATAACTTCATCACATTTGAAATGTATATTTTGATTGAGTTTTTGCATATTCCGTACAATAAATCTTAACCATAGTTAGACCTCCTTTTTCTCATCCGTATCCTTCATAGCTTCCACACCAGAGACTATGCATTCTGTCATATATATTAAAGCCTATTAGGCCAAGTTTTTGCGTTTGTTTTTTGGTCTTTTGGAGACAGGGTCTCCCTTTAGTCCCAGCTGGCGTGGAGCTCGCTCTGTAGACCAGGCTGGCCTTGAACTCACAGAGATCTGCCTTCCTCTGCCTCTCGACTGCTAGGATTATTGAGTCAAGTTTTTTTTATCCAGATGTCCGTCAGTGCAAGTTAATCCACTGGAGTCTAGACAGCTATCTAGAGTCAATTAAACAAGATCGATTCTCCCTCAGCCAGCAGTGATCAATAGCCAATAGCTCCTCGGTTAAAGGTGGGGGTCTGCTGCCCATTTCTACCGTTCTACACTGGGTTTGGTCTATTTGAGTCAGCATGGGTTGGTGCATGCTGTCACCATCGCTGTACGAGCAAATTCCCAGAGGCCTGAAAGCCTCCGTTTTCTTATTATGTTCATGTACCAAGCCTGGATCTTACTTCTGCCCCCTCTTCTGCAATAGTCATTGAGCCATGAGTGGGTGAGGCTTAATGTGGGAGTCCTATCCAGGGAAATGCACTGGATAATGACTTTGTTTTGATTATTTTGTGTCTGTCACAGGACATTAGCATGAGTGTTCCCATATTGAGTTTTGAACTGGTCTACTCTAGTCAGCACAAAGATCTACCTGAAACAGCAACCTTCAGTAACTTATCACCTTCGGCAGAGCAAGCACACAAGTAACAGACCCTAACAGGCCTACAGCTGAGGGACATAGGGGCATGTGCCTTTGTCCAGGTCAAAATCCACTCAAAAAAAAAAAAAAAAGAAAAATTCTTCACAATAGATACATAGTGTTACATAGCCATATCCATTGTCTAAGAAAATATTTACATGGTCTCCTAGGATAGGAAACTCTTAAGGCCTCTGAGTCTGTCCCTTCATCCTTAAAGTCAAAGAATATGTTGATGTATTTGAATTATTCAACGTTGTCCATGAAAGGGGCAGAGTGAACAAAACCAAGATGATCTAATCGATTCAGATTATTTAAGGGTGTTGAATGCTTTTGGAATTGAGGCCAATACTATTTTTCTTAGATGTAGTCTGAAAAGTGATTATTTCTATGGTGATTTCCAGCACACACTTCCAAGGCTAATGTCCTGAACCTGCTACTGTCCTCCATCCCACTAACTACTAAATATTCTTCATCTCCTGTCTAGGTGCACAATATATTGTTCCAACTAAAATATACCCAGAGAACTTCATTGTTTAGTGGTTCTGACATTGAGCCAATATCAGAGAATGATCTCACACAATCCTCGATGTATGGATCAATCTCTTAGGGCAATGAAGAGATGTGGAGAATGGTGCCAAGCAGAATACAGAAGGCTGTTCACAGCACTACCTTTTTTCATATGGGTCAGAGTATGCTACTAAACAAGGAGAGGAATACTGTACAGCAAGTGCACAGACCCATGCCATAGTCACTTCCTAACAAGTGTTCTGTACTGTTCAGTGTCGTGCAATGTACTTTACACTTTTGTCCACGCATACACAGTTTCACCCCAGACACTTAAGTAATGTGTACTACTAAAGTATTTTGGAGGCTGTGATGCACTGAGACAGGAATCTTCACTTCATTCTGATCATCCGATATGTACAGTTCGCCATTGACTAAAACATGCCCATGTGGAACAAGACTGTAATTTCCTATTTAAATCTCCTGGACTCCGATCTTGCCTGTGGAGCTTTGTCTTTCACAATCAATGTACCATCCAGGTGGCATGGGTGCCTAGACACATCTATAGCTGTTTCAAGCTCTTCAGTAGTTCCCTTTGCTCTTGGGCAAAGACAACTTCCTAGACCAACTACCCAAGGCCCTCCAGAGAAATCAATTCCCATCTAGACCTCATCTACTAACCTTAGTTAATAACATTTAGTTTTTATTTATTATTTGTCTAAATAACCAAGCATAAGCTATGACTTCATTTGGAATACTGGATGTCTACTATGCCACTCTTTGTGCCCCTGATACGTCTTCAGTGCCCATTCACTGATGTTTTCAGGCAAAATCCATAACCTGGAATGGCAGCTCCATCTGCATATCCTGAAGCATGGGAGGTATCATCATATTTTATTATGGTGTTCTCTTTAGGAATCTGATTCTGCTTTGAGACCTGAATTTTGTGGATCCCTAACATCTTCAAGGCCCAGGACAAGTGTTTAAAGAAGACCCAGCTGCTAAGTTGAAAGATTTAGAAGTTAAAACTTGAAACATCTAATTGTTAAATAAATTGTATTTTATGTTCCTACTTTGGTAAGTATTTCATTCTTAGCTTCAGATTTAGAATGTTTGAATTCTCCAGGTCTTATGACTTATAAGGGAGTATAGTAGAAAAACTGGCCTCTCTCCTCACTCCTGCCTAATCTACCCCTTCTGCTGCTACTACTATCTTGTTCAGTAAAGCACCAGGTAAAGCTCTCTCTACAAGTCCTGAAAACAGACACCTCTTTTGCCTGAAGGAGAGCCTTGTAGAAGATCCAGGGCCAACTATTGAAGGAGGAAACCAGGAATGGTTCTGACAGGGAATCTGGTACAGACAGGTATTTTACAAAGAGAGCACTAAGGTCTGGCTGGTAATAGCCCCTGGATCTGTATATTCATTGATGGGAAAGGGTGGGTTCCTGGAGATCAGGAGATCAGGGTAATTTTGTATTAACCTCCCTTTAGCCAACTACTAACACCTAAAGAAAGCTCATCCACAGTTAAATGAATAGCTTAATAAATGAAACAAAGAGACAGTTACAAAAAAGCACATATGAAGTTGAGCCACATTGAGCACAGATAGGCAAAGCAAGCTATAACTTGCACCATTTGAAGATAATGAAGATGGACTCTGAGTTTAGAAAGAATATGCATTCCAACATTATAAACTTTACCTGTTAGTTCTGTCAAGGACTTTATTCAGTGAGTACTCTGCAAAATGGCACAGAGTGACCAAACAAGAAGAACCGGAGGCTGTAAAACTAGGGTGAATCCTTGAGCCTATTTTTCTACCTATCTGGGAGGAATTACACAATGTTAGATTTTGAAAAAGTAAGTAGACTCTTAAAAATAAGCAGGTAACAGTTGTTTCCTCTCCCCTTTCCCCCTAAATCTCAGAGAGTACTTTTGTAAGTTTCAGACTTTAGGGCTAACAGAATAACCCAGCTAGGAATTGTTGAACTTCAATGAACTAAAACGATGAGAGGCCTATGTTTCAGTAACATACTATGTTACCTAAGACAATGCGCAAACACATATGAATGCTAGGAAAAAATATAATAATGTATGATAAAAATAATTAAATAATTACCTAACTACAAGGAGAAATTTTCCTAGTCCAGGAACTCACGCACTTCACTGGTCACTGGTCACACACTGGGGTGGCTGACCTGTCACTGAATCTAGCTAGGAATCTGGGGCTGAAAGATGAGGTTTTACTAAGCAAACAGAATTTCAAAGCAGGAAAGGAGATCTGAGAACCATTCTGAGAAGCCTGTCAGCATAACTGGATGGGAGGGAGATAAACTACAATACTCAATTCATCAAGCCAGAGGAGAGAATATGTTTGCCCTGGACTCTGAGTACAAGTGACTAAGAAATCACATCCTTAAATGACTCATATCACACATATACATAGCATCTGAAGTCACATGTGCAAAAGCCTCCTCCTGTCTGGGAAGAAACTGGGACGGTTCCTTCCATCATGTGACCTTTTAGGAGTTTCTATCAGAAAGGAAAGTTAGATTTTATCAATTTTTTTTGTATCAGTGAAATGACTATGTAGCTTTCTCTGTGATTCTATTAATGCAAAAAATCACACTGATTTTGTCTTTAGGGGGAATAGGGTCTCCCTGAAGACCTAGCTGGTCTGGAACTCACTAGTTAGAACAGGCTGGCCTTGATCTTATGGTGATCCACCTGCCTCTGCTTCTTGAGTCTTGATTAAAGTCATATACCTCCATACCTGGCTCTCATTAATTGATTTTAAGTTGTTAAATAAACCTTGCATTCTTGGGACAACTCTGTGTGCTACTATGGGATGAGACTGTCCTCTTCATCTATCACTATACAGAGAGAGTCGTGTGCATTGTTTTGAGGATTTCTGAATCTATATTCTTAAGAGACAATGTTTTTCAGTTTTAATTAATATGATGGTTTTGTTTGGTTTGGGTGTTAATGTGATGATATCATAGAGTGAGTTAGAAAATACTTCCTAATCTGCTTGTTCTCTTTTCTTAGGGAAGGACTGGTCTTATTTCTTAGTCAGTGTTTAGTGCAATTCATCTATACCAACATCTGGGCTTTCCTCACTGTTTTATTTTTCACCCTATAAATGAATTGGTTACCTTTTACAAGTCTACTCTTTTTTAAATTTATTTTTTATGTGAATGAATGTACTGTCTTCATGTAGGTCAGTGCACCCGTGTCATGCAATGCAGCGGAGGTCAGAAGAGGGTATCGGATTCCCATGGAACTGGAGTTAAAGATGTTTCTCAGTCACCATGTGGGTGCTGGGGATCGAATCCCGGTCCTCTGCAAGAGCAGTCAGTGTTCCTAACCGCTAGGCCATCTCTCCAGCCCCACAAGTCTACTCTTATTTCTCATTTTCTCAGGAGTCAGCTCCAATGGTGACTGCCCTGAAAATTTTCCACTTAATGTAAGCTATCTGTTTTTTTTGTAATTTTTTTATTAATTTTATTTAGTTCTGTATGTGTATGAATGTACTGCCTGCATGCAAGTCTGTGCACCCGCGTCGTGCAATGCCGCGGAGGTCAGAAGAGGGTCTCAGATTCCCCTGGAGCTGGAGTTCTCCTGGAATTTGAGTTTCAGACAGCTCTGCCACCATGTGGGTGCTGGAGATCGAACCTGGGTCCTCTGTAAGACCAGTCGGTGCTCTTAACCGCTAGGCCATCTCTCCAGCCCCACAAGTCTACTCTTATTTCTCATTTTCTCAGGAGTCAGCTCCAATGGTGACTGCCCTGAAAATTTTCTACTTAATGTAAGTTATCTGTTTTTATAGACGTAATTGTTCACTGTATTTGTTTTTTCAAAACATTTTATTTATTTATTTACCCTTTATGTGTATGTGTGTTTTGCCTATATGTATATAGGAATACCACATGCATGCAAAGCCTGCGAAAGCTAGAAGAGTGTGTCAGATCCTCTGAAACTGGCAGTCTGTAGCTGCCATGTGGATGTTGGGAACCAAACTCTGGTTCTCTGCAAGAACTGCCAGTGCTTCTAATTGCTCAGGAAAATCTCTCCAGCCCCTCCTATGTTCTCTTATAATTCTTTTTTTTATTTCTGTATGGTTAGTAGTAAAGGGTCTCCTTTCATCTCTGGTTACCGTTATTTGAGTCTTTTCTCTTGATCTGTATTAGCTAAAAGTTTGTCAGTTTGGCTGATATTTATAAAGTTCCACTATAGGGAACTATTTTGAGACAGGGTCTCACTATGTGGTTCTGGCTGGCACGGAAGTCACTTTATAGACCAGGCTGGCTTCAGACTCACAGAGATCTGCCTTGCCTCTGTCTCCTTAGGGCTGAGAATAAAGGCATGCACCACAAGGCCTGGCATTATTTTAGGAATTTTTTGACAGACTTACATTAAGTCAGTTTCAAGTTAGAACCGAAAGAGATCCCAGAGGACTCAGGCTTGGAAAGAATGCTGGTCCTTTCAGCAATAGCAAACTACTTCCTGCTGACATTCATTCAATCCCCAGAAAAGTCTGATGGAAAAGAAGCACACACAGAATACAATTTGTTTTGTTTCTTCTCATAATGCTCAGAAATTTACAAATCTAAATAAATAAACTGCATTAAATATTAGCAATTGAAAAAGTTCTGATATACAATTTGAAACTTTTTTTTTTTTTTGTCTTTTTGAGACAGGATCTCCCTGTAGCCCCAGCTGTCCTGGAACTCACTCTGCGGACCAGGCTGGCCTTGAACTCACAAAGATCTGCCTCCCAAGTGCTAGGTTTAAAGGCTGGCAATTTGAAACTTTATACTGACAGGAAACAATACATACAGACGACTTTTCTTGTCTCAGCTTTATTGTTCATGTGTTTAAGGTAAAGTTTACAGGGTAGTGTTTTACAAGTTGAGGTCTAGTCCATTCTCTGAGATTAAACCTATGAACTCCAGGAATATTTACTGTGTGCCAGTATGCCATGCAGAATTCTTTGAGTTTATATGTTACACAGCTCACAAATCCCTGTGAGAAATTTCCAGAACAATGTATCCTGAACATTGAAAAAAAGGAGGAAAGGACTGGAGAGATGGCTCAGCAGTTAAGAGTGCTATTCTTGCAGAGGACCCAGGTTCAATTCCCAGCATCCACATGGAGGCTAAGATCCATCTTTAAGCCAGACATGGTGGTGCATGCCTTTAATCCCAGCACTCGAGAGGCAGAGTCAGGTGGATCTCTGTGAGGCCAGCCTGGTCTACAGAGTGAGTTCCAGGCCAGCTGGGACTATAGGGAGACCATGTCTCAAAAATATAACAACAACAAAAAAGCAGGAGATAGAGCAGCATTTAACCATATACCACAGAATCTCTAAATGGTCTGTTCTGAACATCAGGACCTGTGGTTCTAAAGTCTGGTCTATATTCCTATATTCCTACCCTGAACATGAGAACAGTGTATCATGTCAAAGGTACTTCAGAGATTTAACTTTTTCCTATCCTACCCCCCAAAGAACGCACAGCCAAACTCCCTTAAAATCTCCTGGAGAAATAAAGTATGAATTCCATGGGTGGACAGAGAAAGGAACAAAAGGGTTTTTGAAGCAATTTATTGTGCCATTTCCCACCTGCTATTGAAAGTTAAATGCTTTTTCTTCCTGGCACTTAGAGTTGACTTTGAATTAAAGGTAGAGAGATAAGAACCATAACTACTTTCTTCAAATGATCATAACTGCTTGATAGAAGGTCTTTAACAAGATCCCACTCTAACAAGTGGCTGTTGTTTTCATGTTTTGGAATGGCTTAATCTTATACATGATAACATCCTCAAAAAGCAAGTGCATTAAGCTGTGACAGCTTTCCACTGACCTAAGCAATTGCATTAGGAAAACACCATTAGCAGCTCCCTCTCTTCCTCTGTTCCCCCCTCCTCCTTCCCACCAGTAAAAGCTATGCTCAATACTACTATTAAATTACCCTTAGAAATACAGTCCTCAAGAAAATCAATGCACATGTGTTTTAGCACTTGTCACAGATAGATCAAACAGCCAATCTACTATATGTTATTCCACCCAAACGTTTACATTTTAAACAAGCTGCTTCTCTTGGTACATTTTATAATTTCTCATCCAAACTAATAAAAAGAAAAATCAGTGGATGAGATTTGGCAAGAGAATAAGAATTCACTTCAGGTCTTTTCCAGGTACGTTTTCCGTGGCTCTATAATGCTTAATGATGAACACAACATACCTGGTGGATAAAGTAAAAATGGTGGTCTGAGGTAGCATGAAACCAAAGCCCTAATGCTCAGACCCTTTAAGGTTTCACTTACAATGCTCACTCCTTTACAGGTGAGTTTGAAAACACTCTCTGTTATGATCACTTTCCCTTGTTCTATTACTTTCCTCTTTCTCCCAGACGGTAGCATGAAGCAGCTCTTAGAATTAAGAGCTATAACAAGTGATAACATTGTAAATGGGCCAACTTAGGCAGGTCCTCATTGTTCCATGCTGATTTCTCTTTTGACAGTACCTTTTTTTTTTTTTTGAGGGGCTAATTTTTTTAAATTTTTATTTGAGCGCATTTCACACAACATTTCTTAATCAAATTTAGACTCATTCCTCCATCCATGCCCACCCCTCATGCCCCCCCCACCTTTTGAGAATAAGCCACATTTAATAATTATGGCATTCAAAACAATGCTTAGTATGTAGAAACCCTCATGAAACATGGACCACTATTATCTAAGTGCATACTAGGAAGAAATGATCACACTCATTGGGATATGTAATATGGATGATACAAATAATGTCCTCTTCTAACCATATGAAGTAACTATATTAGAGCAAGTGTGTGTCATAAGGTATAACTGGCCTTGTAGAATAGCCAGCATTAGCCTGAAATGGATAAAAAGAGAGCCATAAATCTACCACTCTGCAAAGGATAATGTTCCAGCCTAAAGAAATCTGTTAGTTGGGCGTGGTGGCTCATGCCTTTAATCCTAGCACTTGGGAGGCAGAGGCAGGTGGATCTTTGTGAGTTCAAGGCCAGCCTGGTCTACAGAGTGAGTTCCAGGACAGCTGGAGCTACAGGAAGACCCTGTCTCAAAAATACAAAAAATAAAAAAGAAATCTGTTGTCACCTGGAGCAGAGTTCTGTGTTCTGATGATCAGATATGGCAGCCCTCCTAGCACAAAGCAACTGGGAATGCTAGAACTCCCTGTTAGTGAACTGGAGAGGAGGAACCAGTATACTCAGGAAGCAAGCCCCTGGCTGCTGGAGTCCTTTGTGGAGAAACACCACCAGTTTACTCAGTGGAAGATGCTACTGAATAAGAGCTGAGCACTGCCACAACAGGACCACCCAGGGATCACAAGTGTCTGGAGACCTTGGAGTCTGGCTGTGCCAGAATGATGTGCTCTGCTTGTCAACACACTGGGCTCTAGCTAAGATAGCAAAAGGTGGCCTTTACCAGGAAGGATGACACAGAGAACAGGATCCATGCAGTGTCCTGTCTAGTGAAGTCTACAAAGAAGCCCTGGCAGGATCCAGTAAACAATAGCTTAGAGGCAGACTCTGGCTTAGCAAGTCAGGTCAAGGTCATCAGCTTGCAACTGAACTTGGCTGCTAAAATAAGCATCTAGATCTCAGATCTAGCAACTCTACCTGTAACACTCTATCGGGAACAACAGTCTTAAATAGAAAGAGAAAGCTGCACCCTATTCTTAATAAAAGAGGTCAATAGAGATATAGCCTATGATAACAGATGCTAGACTTAGCAGACAATATTTCAATCAGCTTTTGTAAAAATATTCAAATAATTGCATTAAAATACATACATAAAAATTACAGAGACATAAAAATGAACAGTTTCAACATAGAAAAGGAAACTTATGAAAGCACCAAATGGAAATTTAGAACTGAGCTGCCCCACTGAAATGAAAAACCCACTGGATGGACTCATTAGCATACCCACTATGGCATCTTAAAAGTCAGTGAATTTGAAGTCAGATAAATAGACATTATCCAACTTTAAGAACAGAAAGAAAAAAAATTGCATAAATTAAACATAGCTTCAAGGACATACAGAACACTGTCAAATGAGCTAATTTTGTGCAACTGATGTCCAAGAAAAAAAAAAAAGAGAGAGAGAGAGAGAGAGAGAATGGCATTAGACAAACATTTGAAGATAAATGACAAAAGATTTCTGAATTTTTATTTTTTTTAAATCACCAAACTATTGATTTATGAAGTTCAGCATGCATCAAACAGGAAATTATAAAGGGAGACATAAGTTGTCATATAATAGTCAAAATGCCTAAAATCAAATTAAAAGAACATGTTGAATAGCAGTAACAGCAGCAACAATACTGACTTCTCATCAGAACAATAGGGGGTGGAAAGAATTGAACAGCCTCTCTAAATTACTAAAAAGAAGGAGAAAATTCAGCCCAGCAGTTCCACAGCGAACACAGATTTCTCCAGCAAGAGTGAAATAAAGACCTTTTCTATAAATGAAAGCCTGGGAAATGTGTTGTCAGCAGACTTGCACTAGGAGAAATGTTAAAAGATGCTTTCAATTCAAAGGAAAAGGATGCCAGATGGAAGCTCACAGCCACAGGTAGAAAGAGTAAATCCATGGGTAAACATAAATGACTGTGTTTACTTACTTATTATAAATTGCTTTAAAAAAGATGGCTGTCTAATGTCAAAAGAATAACAGTGTAAGTTGACTTCAAAAGAAACTCTCTTCCAGAAATGGACAGATAAATGAAACAAAAATAGGGAACTGATCATCAGGACATGCGAGGAAGAAAGTGAAAGAGGTAAAGAAACATAGAACGCATTAAAAATAGACTACTAAAATGATAATAATCCAATTATAGACAAGATGTTAATGAAAGAAAGAAATTGGCTGTCTAAAAATAATGAATTAGCACAAAAGAAGACTGAAGAAAGAGAAACAAAGCAGAACATGGTAGACTTAAGTAAAAGTGAAATAATAATCACACAAAATGTTAAGTGGATTTAAAAGTCCCAGCAAAAGCACAAAGTTTATCAGACTGGATAGGAATGTCCAACCCAAGCACAAAAGGTCTACTTAAGGCACACATAACTTTTTAAAATTTAATTTATTTGGGGGCTGGAGAAATAGCCTAGCGGTTAAGAGCACCGACTGCTCTTGCAGAGGACCCAGGTTCGATCCCCAGCACCCACATGGTGGCTAAGAACCGTCTGTAACTCCAATTCCAGGAGAACTCCAGTTCCAGGGGAATCCGAGACCCTCTTCTGACCTCCATGGCATTGCTTGACACGGGTGCACAAACCTACATGCAGACAGTACACTCATACACATACAAAAATAAATAAAAATTAAAAATAAATAAATAAATAAAATTTAATTTATTTTAGCCAGGCCTTTGTGGCGAATGCACACCTTTGATCCTAATACTTGGGAGGAAAAGCAGGTAGATCTCTGTGAGTTCAAGGCCAGCCTGGTCTGCATAGCAAGCTCCAGGCCAGCTGGGACTAAAGGGAGACCCTGTCTCAAAAAGACAAAGAAATTATTCATTTGTATTTAATATGAATGAATATTTTGCCCATGTGCATGTAAGTATATTATATGCATGCAACACCCACAGAGGCCAAAAGAGGTGTTGGATTCTCTGGAACTGGAGTTATGGATGGATGTTAGCCACCATGTGGGTACTGAGATTTGAACCTGGGTCTTCTGCAAGAACATCCAGTGCTCTTCAGCACTGAGCCATTTCTCCTGACCCACTGCACCCTTTAAGTATAGAGAACTATATGGATCCAGAGTAAAAGGATGAAAGAATATGCATCCCAGAAACACGAAGCACACACAAATGGCTTTGGCTACTTTCATGTTTAAGAAGTCCATGAAGCAACAACGCCAGTTGAGTGTATGTTTTAATTCTGTTCAGTAATTATGAGAAAAAAAGTGAGCCAAACGGAGAAAAGAAATATAAGATCCAAATAACGATATCAACCAACTTAATCTAATTGACAATTATAGAACACCGCACCCCAGTATAAGATTACTAATTCTTTTTCAAGTGGGTGTGGATGGTTACCAAGGTACAGCCTATTCTTGGCTCAGAATAAGTCTGAAAAAATGTCTAACCTTGAATAAGAAGCAGGAAGAACACTACAGTAAAGCCACAGATTTCTAGGAAATCCATAATTCAAAGAAGTCATAGATAAATTACAAACTATTTGTGTGAATAAACAGCACAGATTGAGGGCACAACTAGAGCAATGCTCAGAGGGGAACTTGTAGGTCTGAAATACACAAACAGAATGGAGGACAGGCAGCAAGGGTGTCTGTATTTCTACTTTGAGCAGGAGACAAGAAGACTTTGAAACCTAAGGATGGGACACAGAGCAACTGGCAACAAATAGGAAACAGAGAACCTGATTAGCTGAGACTGATTAACTGAATTGACAAAATCTCTCAAAAAGAATAATGATGCTAAAAAAGACAGAAGACCAAATTGCCATCATTGGAAATGAACCTGGAATGACAGAGAACTCATGGACTTGACAAGGATAACACAAGGAACATTAATAAGGTTTTCCAACTAATTTGAGCATTCAATGAAAATTTCAATAAAATTTCTTAAAAAGTGCATTTCATATAAAATCTCAAAACTTCTTATAAACCAAGGGACTAGAACTCTTTGGTCTATACTAAATTCTGTATTCATTGAAGGAGAAATTTTTTTTATAAATTTATTTTTATTTTTTTAACAACTCTAGACCTGTGTCACCCCCCCATTCCCCCACCACCAGAGCTCATGCATTCTGCCAAACATGCCTTTCATCTCTTTCTCAGTCTTTCTCAATATTCTCCATGAGGAAGTTGACTGTTTTGAGCAGAAGTTCATTGTTTCAGTCAGTTCTTCGATACAGTCCTTTCTGTTGTTGTTGTTGTTGTTGTTGTTGTTATTGTTGTTGTTTCCAATATGCATCACTTCCAACTGCTTTGGACAAAAGCTCAGGGGGCCATACACAAGAAATACTTACAACTAGGTAATTGGCATTAGCATCCACAGATGAGGGATACCATTCATAGTTTGTTTTTCTGGGACTGTGTTACTTCACTCAGCATGATGTCCTCTAGCTCCAGCCATTTTCCTGCAAAGCTCATGATGTCGTCTTTCTTTACTGCTGCATAGAACTCCATTGTGTAGATTTACCACATTTTCTCTATCCACTCATCAGTTGAGGGGCATTTGGGTTGGTTCCAGTTCCTTGCTATTGTGAAGAGAGCTGAAATAAACATGGCCGTGCACGTATCTCTGCAGTGGGGTGAGTCTTAAGGGTACATGCCCAAGAGTGGTATGGCTGGGTCAAGTGGCAAGTTCATTCCAAATCTTCCAAGGGTTCTCCACACTGCTTTCCATAGTGGCTGCACGAGTTTACATTCCCACCAGCAGTGGATGAGTGTTCTCCTTTCCCCACAACCTCTCCAGCACTTGGTATCATTTGTTTTCTTGATCCTAGCCAGTCTTATTGGAGTAAGATGATATCTTAAAGTGGTTTTGATTTGCATTTCCTTAATGATTAGTGATGTTGAACACTTCTTAAGGTGTTTCTCAGCCATCTCTAATTCCTCACTTGTGAAGTCTCTGTTCAGTTCTTTGCTCCATCTATTGAGTGGGTCAATTGTTTTCTTTTTTTTCTTTGTTTTTTCAGTAGTTTGAATATTCTGGAAATCAATACTTTGTCAGATGTATCTGCGGTGAGGGTTTCCTCCCACTCTGTGGGATTTCTCTAATTGAAGGAGAAATTAATACATATCTTACCCAAACTCTTTCAAAAAATAGAAAACTCTTCCCACCTCATTTTTTTTAGACCAACAAAACCATGCCTGCTATTCCTGACATACATTAAAATGAAAGAAAATCACATATTACATAAATTGATGGAACCATAAATTCATCCATTCAGGAGATATATCTAACAGTTTTTCATGTTCACAATGCAATAGAATGAACCATATCAAATGCTGTAGGTTCAAGAAAACAATCTGGGATGTAGCTCAGGGACAGAACACTTACCTAGCACATCTAAGACCATGAGTTTGACCCAGAGCACTACACACACACACAGACACACACAGACACACACACACACACACACACACACACACACACATATAATATATATTTTTATGAAATAAAATACAAAATTCAAACAGTGATGATTTCATTTGGTTGAAATTGATGCTGGTTGATGCAAACCATGTATAGTAAGATTTCACAGTTTATAGAAGAAAGGCACAGACTGCACTTATTATTAAAGGAAAATATTCTAAACATTCCCACCATAGTGAGTTGAAACGGAACAACTCACTAGTGAAAACTTGAGTAGGGAACCCTAACTTGCTGTGTCCTAACGATAAAGGTCCAAGTTCAGCAAGTGAGCCAAGAGGAAAGGTTGTACTAGCCGATAGTGGGAGTTGAATGCAGACATGGACAGTGCGCTGAGAAAGTGCAGCCGATCACACCCCACATAGGCTTGTGCTGCTTCCACATCTTGATACTAAGTGGGGAAGGCCTGAGGCTCCATCCAGAACACTAGTAAGGATCATTTTTGGTTCCTATCTTCTAGACTTGTGTATTATCTAAGTAATGCAGTTTCTACTTCACTAGTCTGTGGCTGCGTGTGAGAATCCCCTCCCTTGTCTAATTTCCCCCTGTATCTTACCTGCTCCTGGCTAATGACTGAAACAAATTTGAAGTAATGGAGAATTACAGTAAATTTCTTCTGGCAAAGTCTGTAGGAATTCAGAGCTGAAAAAAAAACTCTTCTGAAAAGGAGCAACTCACTATCCCATGAATCAGATGCTGAGAGTGTTTTACAGTAGTCTCTTTCAGTAACAGGAATCTCTGACCCTGGGCTGAGCTGCCCTGGCCATCCCAGTTCCCATGATTATCATTCACATACTAATGTTTGGCTGTTCTAAATGGCCAAGGAGAAAGGCTTTGCTGCTTGGGGGGTGGGGGGGGTGGCATGCTTCTATTGTTATTTTTCCCCACAGGGAACTACCTTTAAAAAAATGTTCTCGGGGCTGGAGGGATGGCCTAGCAGTTAAGAGCACCGACCGCTCTTACAGAGGACCCAGGTTCCATCCCCAGCACCCACAGGGCGGCTGAACCGTCTGTAACTCCAATTCCAGGAGAACTCCATTCCAGGGGAATCTGACACCCTCTTCTGACCTCCGCGGCATTGCACAACACGGGTGCACAGACCTACATGCAGACAGTACATTCATACACATACAAAAATAAATAAATAAAATAAAATAAAAGTTCTCTAGAACTTAAAGTCCATGTCACTCAGGCCTTGGAAAACAGAATCGGCAGTCACAATTGTTTATGGGCATGCGTTTACTAAGTAATGTTCACCACACTTCCTAGTGCTGTAAAAACCACAGCACAAATAACTCATTAAACACATATTGTCCAGGTGGAGGAGCAAGACAGGAACGCAGTCACCCTAAGTGTCTCCCTCTGCAACACCACTCCTGTGGCCAAGGGCTGGCTAAGGAACCCTGAGGGGAGAAACCCATTCCAGGGTTGACTGTTCTAATCAGTGACTGCACTTCATGCCAGGGGCTCTGCTAAGTGCCCTATCAGGATCATTTCCCTTAAGCTTACGTGGTCATATGGGGTTTATTTTTAATGTTTCTTACCATAGATTGTAAATCTTAACAACATTTTAAAACTATATTTCTAAATGTCCCCTAGGGTTAATAAGAAGCTGGGGTAGCCAATAAGCATAATCTACTGAGAGGCCGTTTATTTAAAATGCCATCTTAAAAAATAAAAAAAAGTTTAATTAAAAAAGTGCCATCTTTTGAGTATTTATTTATGATTTATAGCTAAATTCTATAAACCACAGTCTCCAAATGGCACACATTTGTCCCTGTTCAACACATACAGGTTCTGAATGGGGCAGGCTCAGATGGTTAGAGTTAAAACTACTGAGTGTGTCAACAGGTAGGTAGGTACTAAAACTCCTCCCCCGCTGACTTCTCAATAGGCTCTTCAAAAGCAGTCTTCTTCCCAGGTGCCAGACTTGACTAAGAGATCAAAACAAGATGGAAGGAGGTTAGCCCTCAGGTGGAATTCTGCCCTGGGAATTCTTTCTTTTGCATTTTCAAATTTTTGCCCTACCAACAAACCTTGCTTAGGTGGACGCACAGGTAGGGAAAAGGTAGGGCTCCAGTGATGGGGGCTTCTGACCGCTGTCATGGCCAGTCTTGAACCAGAAGAAAACACCAAAGAGCAATGCTGAAAATAGAATTTGGTGGACCCAACCTTCACAACGCTCACTCTTGGTGCTTCAAATGCACTGGGGGGGGGGGGGGGGGGTAGAGAGGGGAAGAGCGCCACCTACTGTCCATTTGAAGGGATGAGTATCTACAGAGCCAATTTTTCACCTTTCCCTTCGTCAGCTCCTTGGCTTGGACTTGTTGGATTTCCTTCCTGTTTATAGATGTCCTTGCAGAAGGCAGAAGGTGGAAATAATGACTCCTTTCTGGGGCATTCATTGCAGTGTATGACAGTCTTTGAAGTGCTCTGAAAACCTCAACTGATGGATTCACTGTCACCATAAGAGAGTTTTATGTGCCTAGTTGCAGGTGCCCAGAGACTTTTGTATTGCCTGCCCACCAGTTCCTCTCTCAAGGTTTACTATCTTGTAAGGAACCCCAAATATTAACCCACTCAACCTGTCCTAACCACAATCTACATTCACTTCTACTTAGGGCAGGAAATAGAGAATGTGGCCACTATTCTCTTCATTAATGCCCTGCCCAGGCATAAAGCTCATCATGAAATCCCTCTTTCATCTCTTTTTTGACACCAAGGGACTTTAATTCTTTTCACCTCTCCTTACAGTTGCTATTCATAGAACTGCAGGTTCAGAAGGGACTTTACAAACTGTCTCAGTCAATAATTATTTCCAGGGCTGTTCTAGACCCCCTTGGGTTTCCTCACACACTGAGCCATCACATCTAGACACAGTGTTCTGGAGGAGCCTGATTAGGTCTCAGGAGACCAGGAGGAAGGGAATCAGGGTGCTTATTTTGTTTTAAAGATCTTCCCCAGACCTGCCAACACCTCTTTCTTTCAGTGATGGTTTTGTGGTTTTTTTTTTTTTTTGTTTTGTTTTTCTTATATGTCTATATTTGTAGCTTGGTTCGATATCAAGCTAAGGAAGAGACAAATTCTTCCTGGCTAATTAGATCCTCACATGCTAATGAACCCCCACTACTCTGCCCCTAGGAAATTAATAAGAGCCTTAATCACTCAGAGATTGGAAAGGTCAGTGCCCACTAAGAGTTCAAATGCGAAGACAGCAGCCCCTTCATACCTATTTTAAAAACATGACAACAACCTCCCGTCAGTGTGTCAAGAGAATAATTCTGCCTCCACAGGCAAGCAAATTGAAGGTACCATGGGGACAAAAATCATATAACAACTAGCCCCTATGCTCACATTTTGTGCACAACAATGTTATCATTTGTCCTAGTTCTTAGTTATTTCTCTAACATGCAACTTAATGGCTTGCAACATAAAACACCTCTACTAGATTGACTCCCCCGAAACTTTACCCTAACTTCATTGCTAGCTGTGAACCAGTCTCACCAGTGACTGCTTAACCCAACCTTATAGAGTCAGCATAGAGTAAATGAGATGATGAAACCTTGCATGTTCATGTTCCTGCATTCCCTGTAGCAGCCAAGGTGGAAGGCTGTTGACGTAGCACATCTTCCCCAGCAAGAAGGCATAAATCCTCACACTGCCCCTGGCAAAACACAGGTCAGTGTCCTGGGTGTGAAAGCTAAACCTGAACAACTGGAAGCCAGAGCAGGCAAGAAAAAGGCATCAGAGAAGCTGCTGCACTACAGAAGCAACAAAATCCAACCAAAGAAATAGCTGAAAATTAGCATAACAGCAACCAGAGAGGGAGGAAGTTTTAAAGTCAAATTCTGCAAAGAGAATAAGAACTGAAAGCTGAGGTAAGACTATTAGAGACAGCAATTAGAGGTTATTGGAAATGCTTGAGACTGTAGTTTCAATAGCTTGATGGAGTAGAAAACCAGATGGTCCTCTCTCTTCTTTTATTTGCCTATTAAAAGTAGATCTAAGATTTAGAAGGCAGCTAATAATCCACTTCCAGCTAAATTTAATTGCGTTTTCCTTGGGACTACAATGGTCTTGATTATCTTATCACTAATGTGTCTCCCAGTCTCTGTTATTAGAAGGCTTGTGCTATTACTTATCTTTTTGTGTATATTTCCCTCACTAATTGGAACTCTCCCTGAAGGCAGGAGTGCATTCCCACCAGAACGTCCCCATATTCCTCTTGCTTTTAACGCAGTGGCTTACATATTGTATACAACTAAAAAGCATTTGTCAAAAGCGAGATCAATCCAATCTACACGGAAGTCCTAAATGGGAGCTCTGACCATCTATCTCATTTTGTAAACATGCTGCCTTGAAAATACCAAGCAGTAAAAATAAATAAATAAATAAAAATACCAAGCAGTTCTATGTGAGTTGTAAACTTTGAAGTTAAGATACAAGTTTCAGGAAAATCAGTAAAATACTCCTTTTCAACTCAAACTGGCCTCTCCTTCCTTTTATATACTTTCTTTGCTTTTTAACTTAAACAATGTCATATTTTGATGTATATGAAGGCTTGGTTCCAAATTTTCACAGACTGAAGATCATGCTTCAAGCCTCCTGTTTGAATATTGCTCTCTTTCTTTCACTTTTTTTTTAGGCTGAACCAAGGGTCAGCAGAACTCATAATCCTCCTGCCTCAGTGCTGGAACAGCAGGGGTTACACCACTGTACCCAGCTTCTGTGCTCCTATTTCGTAAACAAAAACGTATCTCAGGAGTTAGCAAATAAATTATAATTAGGTAACATTCAGAATGTCCATTTTTAAGTAGTAATTATATCTCAAAACAGCTTTCCCACATAAAAAGTATGAAGAGGGTTGATTCCTTTACACCCCCTCCCCCAGTCCACTGACACCTCTTCACTCAGTCAGGAGTTCCAGTGCAGGGACAGACAGTTGTAGGGCACCTACACCGCTGGCCAATTACATCATGGAAGTGGAAACCCAGGGCTAAGATCCAAGCCCGAAGCTTCTACGGACCTCCCTTCTCCTCTGCATTCTTTTTTTTTTTTATTTTTTATTTATTTCTGTATGTGTATGAATGTACTGTCTGCATGCAAGTTTGTGCATCCGTGTCGTGCAATGCCGCGGAGGTCAGAAGAGGGCGTCAGATTCCCCCGGAACTGGAGTTCTCCTGGAATTGGAGTTTCAGACGGTTCTCGGCCGCAATGTGGGTGCTGGGGATCGAACCCGGGTCCTCTGTAAGAGCAGTCGGCGCTCTTAACTGCTAGGCCATCTCTCCAGCCCCTCTCTTCTGCATTCTTATCTTGGGTCCCACTGTTAACAGGACTCTATTTTAACACGAGAAAACACCCCTTTAAGGGCTCCCCAATGCCGACAACTGATCAAATCCAAGACTCTTGGTAGAGAAGTACTTCAGAATTTGGTCTTGTCCAGCTCCATCTCTCCCCTCTGTCCTTTACACTCTTCATTCCACCTCAGCTGACCAACCCCACTCTCACTTCCCCTCCCTTCTCCACCACTCCCCCTATTATCTTTCTGGACCTACTTCCCTTAGAAAACCCCTCCTCTCTTCAGCCTTGAGAAGTCCTAGTCTCTTTCAGCAATGCAGCATATCCCTGCCTTATTTATCTACTATGGATGGTGTTTCTTGAGTATGTATTCCCCCCAAAGCCCATGAGTTAAGTGTTTGGTCTTCCATCTGCAGTGCTATTGGGAGCTGGCAAAAACTTTAAGATCTGGGATGTTGTGGGAGGTCTTGACACAGGAGATCCTTGAAGGGGTCTATTAGGCCCCCAGCCCCATTTTCCTCTATTTACCATTATGTGGGGGCCATTATATGAGGGCGTCCTCCCACAATGAAGTACTGCCTTACCACAGAAACCAAGCATCAAGCCAACTGACTATACACTGATGCCCAAAACTATAATCCATAATAAACTGTCCTTTCCTAGGGATGATGATCTTGGTCATTTAGTTACAGTATGAAAAACCTAACTTATTTATTATATGCACCAAACACAGTTTCAAAGAATGTGTTTACTATATATATGGTAATCTCACTGGTATTCTATTCTTTAACCTTATAAACATTTCAAAATTATCTGATGCACACTTAATTTCAAGTGTGTAGAACAGTTCTGGTTCTGAAGTACTTGCTAAATAAGTGACTAACAAATTCTGGATGAAAGCTAACCACCACTTCCATGTTCACAAGTTTTTTTTTCATTCCTTCAAAATATTATTGAATCCTACTGGGATAGGAGAGTAGGTACACACAGCTACATCAAGATCAACACGTGAAAGAAGCCAGTTTACAGAGAAATTCTGGAAGCCTTTCCTTCTCCTGGTGCCAGCTAAGGAAGAGAGCAAGTGCAAAACAAAGCCTTTGCAAAATAGAAACAACGTGGGGAGGAGCTACAAAGAGCATACTTAGTGAGCCCACATGCATGGGGTCTTTTCCTCAGCTCGCTAGACCAATTCCATTCTGGGGAGTGCTTCTTTCCTTCCTAATAAGCTCTCTATGTCTATTCCATGCCTAACTTAAAAGGTATGACATTGTTCCCCATCCCTTCCTGGTGGCTGCCCAGTAAAAATTTCACCTAACATTTACTATGTTTTCTCTCAAGTTCTAAGAAAATTGTCCTCGAGTGTCCTTTAGAGTCCATTTCTAAATTCTTATTATTGATTATACTAAGAACCCCAAAAGGAATCTCAGTTTCCCTGGCAACACTTACTAGGCACCAAATGATATGTACCGAACAGAAAGGATGGGTTGGGTTCATGAACAGCTCATTACTTAGGGTTCTTCAGAGAAACAAGTAGTGGGAGAGGAGACCTAGACACAGGTATACTTACCAGATGCAAATACAGATGGATAGAGATATAAATATAAACAGAGATAGATTTATTATGAGCAAATTCATGATCTGATATTTGCAAGCCAGATGCCCAAGAATTGGATTGGTATAATTCATTTTGTGCCCCAAGGGCTGAGAGCCAGAGGAGTCAATGATATAAACCACAGTCTGAGAATGAAAGAAGAGATATGTCTCACATTAAGCAGGAAAAAAGGGGGAAGGGAGCAAATTGCTCCCATGTCCATCTTTGATCTGTTTGGAGTTTTTGGAGGCGGCAACCTTCATGCACACTGGGCAGCAGGTTCTTTTGCCAAACCCATCAGTTAAAATAATAACTTCATCCTGAAACACCTTCACAGACACACCCAGAGATAATGTTGAATCCGGATTCTCCATGGCCCAGGCCATTTGATATACACCCTGATAGACTTTATTACAATGGGGATTTGTGACAGAGAATGACAGGAAAATTGAGATTTTGGAACCAGATTCAAAAGGACTAGAAAATCCGTGTGGCCTCAGCTCCACGCGAGGCAAAGATTCTCACAGGATGAGCTATGTATGAAATAGAAATCCTCCAATGGCACACAATTACATAAATCCTTTGAACTGACTGGACCTTGATTTTGTTAGAGTTGAAAAGGTTATACTAAATTTACTGTGAACTCAAAAGAATCTTTCTCCAACAAGCTCCATCTCATTCTTAGCCTTTGCCTTGTCTGTACCGTTAGGCCAACTTCTTGACTAGCTTCTTTGAATCCAGATTCACCAAATTAAACCCATTTCTCATTCTTCCATTATCTTTATAAAAGATTTATCAGATTCTATTTTTCTCCTTCTGATGATTAAATAAGATTTTCAGATCTTTCTGCAAGAATACAAGGATCACCATGTTGGTCCTGCAGCTTGCTGGGTTTTGTGGTCCCTTCTGTTGTAATCCAGACAGCAAGGGAGACTGAGAAGATGAAGGGGTGATAGAAACTGTGGGGACATAGACAGAAGATGACCCAAGAGATGCTTCATCCACTGCTCTTCACCCTTAGATCAAGTGCAGGGTGCCTAGCAAAGGAATTTAACATCCTCTTGAGTCAGACTCTCTCCTCTTACATTGAATTATCCCCTCTCAAAAACCATTGTCATTTCATGAATCTATAAGATTTCTATGGGGTGAGAATGGAAGGGAAGAGTTATAAGAACAGGTATGAGGAGGGCAGCGGCTAAAGAAGGCAAAGGACTGAGATGATTTTTATTTTCTTATTAACTTTTTTCTTTAATAAAAATCTGGCCTGGTCTGGTAGCACACGCCTTTAATCCTAGCACTCGGGGGGCAGAGGCAGGTGGATCTTTGTGAGTTCAAGGCCAGCCTGGTCTATAAAGCGAGTTCCAGGACAGCTGGGGCTACAGGGAGACCCTGTCTCAAAAAGACCCCCCAAAAAATCCTGTTTACCAAATAGCAAAGTTCACTGAGTATATGAGGTGAAATGAACCTCTACTCACTGATGGCAGGAATTTTATTAGTTCATCCAATATAGACATCAATATAGAGAGTCCTCAAGAAACTAACAATGAAGTTATCATCCAGCTATACCTATCTCACTCCTGGGTATATGCTCCAAAGATTCTAAGTCAACAAGGGGTAGGGATACCTCTATCTCCATTGTATTATAACAGCCTTCACAATGACTGGAAACAAATGTGGTAGATATGCACAATGTGGTATTGTACAGCCATAAAGTATGAAATCATGTCATGTGCACAATGGGAATGGAACTGGAGTTGATCGTGCTAAGGAAAATACACCAAACTCAGAAAGACAAATATCATGTGTTTCAGCTCATATGTGGAAACCATACATTAAAAAATACATGAAATCAGAGGAAAGACTGACAAGAGGAACCAGCTGAAGCACAAATGAAGACAAAATGGAGGAGATACCATAGAATACAATATGCATATGCATTAAAACAGCCTGTGAAGCCCATTATTTTGTACAATTAATATTTACTAACTCAAGTCCAAAAATATTTTGGTTAAGTTTGGAGATTTAGAAGGAAAAAAGGGGGCTGGAGAGATGGCCTAGTGGTTAAGAGCGCTGACTGCCCTTGCAGAGGAGCCAGGTTCGATCCCCAACACCCACATGGCGGCTGAGAACTGTCTTTGACTCCAGTTCCAGGGGAATCCGACACCCTCTTCTGACCTCCGCGGCATTGCTCGACATGGGTCCACAGACCTACATGCAGACAGTACACTCGTACACATAAAAAATAATAATAAATAAATTTTTAAATAAAATTTTGAAAAAAGAATTTAGGTGAAACAAAATCCTTGAAGAGGAAGAGATGGACACGGAAGAGCGACACGAATGCTAAGTGGAGATGTTCTGAAGTGGACGCTGGGAAGAAAGAGCAGGGAGGAGCCAGCCTGAAGGAGTTCATACGTGATGGCCTCGGTCTCCTCAACATGAAACAAAGCAAAGCCAGCTGGTGAACGGGAGAGGTGGCAAAGAAAGTTTTAACACCTATGATGGGAAATAAGAGGGAGACTGAGCTTTAACATTCATGAGAAACTGTGTAAGGTGGCCTTCGTTCCAGTTTGCACGTTCATGTGATGTAACATGATTGTCAATAAGCAGCTAGTCCTAGGTCAGATTCTGCATTAGAATGGAGCTTGGAAAACTATTTCCAGGCTGGAGAGATGGCCTAGCGGTTAAAAGCACCGACTGCTCTTGCAGAGGACCCAGGTTCGATCCCCAGCACCCACATGGTGGCTGAGAACCGTCTGTAACTCCAATTCCAGGAGAACTCCAGTTCCAGGCGAATCCAACACCCTCTTCTGACCTCTGCGGCATTGCATGACATGGGTGCACAAACCTACATGCAGACAGTACACTCATACACATACAAAAATAAATAATTTTTTAAAAAAAGTTTAAGAAAAACTATTTCCACTGAGTCCCATAGTGAATCTTCTAGGATGTGCTAACCCTATGGTCTCTGTTGTAAGTAATCAATTTTACATTTGAACATTCACAGAAATATATAATGGATGAATATGGTTGCTTATCAATAAGGCTTACTCTAAAGACACTAAAAATTAAATTTCATATGATTTTATACGCCACGAAATATTCTGCTTTTGATGTTTCAATCATTTAAAATGTAAAAAAAAAAAATACTTCAAGGGTAATACAAAACAGAAAGTGAATGGATTTGGCTCATGACCTTTCTTGAGAAATCAGAAATGCTTCTATTCTTTCGGCTACTTTTGCCTTCACATTGCTATTGACTAAGTATTCTTTTCTTTCTCATTTATAGAATATCTGGGTTTTAAAACAAAAGATATATGCATGTCCCTCCACTGCAGATGAGGCTTCCTGATTAAGCCAGGAAGAGCTTGGAGTAAGGCAACAACTCACACAGACAAACAAAACTAACAATCACAAAGTGAGTTCAAGAGCTTTGAGTGAGTGAGTTGTCAATCTATTGTGGGAACTCCATTCTGAGGGTTCTTATGACCCAAGCATAACAGACTTGCAGCCTGCATTTTTTTCTCCATCTTAGACAACAGATAACAACTCACACCTCTCCATAACTATATCTCCTACTTTTTGCAAATCAGTGGTATACAGGGAGGGAGATATAGTGCATGGACACCTAAATAAGAAGAGCTTCTGTTTTTTTGTTGGTCCATGAACTCAGAGTTGAGCAGGGAGCTCACATCAGGAGACACCAGGAGAGGAAAGCAACCATTTTCCTCGCTTAAAAGCATTTCTGGGCTCTTACTCTTCCCTGATGAAGGGAATAAGACCCTTTAGTTGACTTGCAAACTCACTGAAGAAAGGAATAAGCAATCAACAAGGGCAGCTGGCTCAGGTGGTGTTAGATGCAGGTGGCACTTGTAAAGATGATAGATGTTGCCAAATGGTAATTTCCTCTGTGTGCTTGTGATGGATCTGTGGCTTGATTCAATGGCTGAGGCTTTCATATTCAATCTTAAAAAATAGCATGTCATCATACAATGGAAGCTTTACTTGACTTGGGAGAGGGCTGTAACATAGAAGATAGAACACTATGAAAATCAAGTATTTCTCTTTTTTTAATTTTTTTTCATTTATTTTTGTATGTGTATGAATGTACTGTCTGCATGTAGGTTTGTGCACCCGTGTCGTGCAATGCCGCAGAGGTCAGAAGAGGGTCTCGGATTCCCCTTGAACTGGAGTTCTCCTGGAATTGGAGTTACAGATGGTTCTTAGCCGCCATGTGGGTGCTGGGGATCGAACCCAGGTCCTCTGCAAGAGCAGTTGGTGCTCTTAACTGCTAGGCTATCTCTCCAGCCCCAAAATCAAGTATTTCTCTAAAACTCAAACCTACCCAACCAGTGGAGACAATATGCTTCATTATATTAAGGTAGAATTCTACAGAAATGTGCTTTTGATGGCTACTGACCCATGGGATAGGCAGAGAATTGAAGGATCCTGGGCCACGGGTGTGTATTTATTGTTACTTATTCCACTGTTTTACTTTTTTCTCTCTTTATAAAATAAAAACAGGGTCTGTGAAGCAGACAGCTGACTGGGAAGAAGTCACTAAAGAAAATCAGGATTACTGTTTTGGAAATAAGCCTTGACTATCAGAGGTCATCTCTGAACAGGGACAGAGAACCCCTCATAATCCTCTGAAATAGAGCAATGACGTTGGCAGAAGCCGACTTCGATTCACCAGAACACACTTGCATTTAAATTTCACAGGCAAAGGGGAAATTGGATAAATCCATATTTCAAGAGAGAATAAAATACTTTAAAATAGTGAAAAGAGAGGGTATCTAGTAATAATCCAGAGACAAGACTCCTAGCTACAGAAGTACACATATCAATTCTAGGACTATTTATAGCACACGCAGTCAATGTTAAACTTTAAGGTGGAGAAGTCAATAAAACAATGTATGCACCATCCAGATATTGGAGAAACAGTGAACATACTGTGACTGCACCTAAGCTGGGACTTATTCTAAGGTAACTTCTGCCAAGAGAGGTGGGAAAATACCACAGTTTGGGTAGAAAATCTTAATTCTGGGTAAAATCCAAAAGATCTGAAACAGCCACCACAGGTCTGGGCCATAGCAAAAAGGAGGCTCCACGGACCAGCCATTAGAAGAGGTAACAACTGGATGGGGTGGGGGTAGGGGGGAAGGGAAAGGGAAATATGCCTGATCTGAATTGGAAAATGATGTATGAAATGCACAAAGCACCAATAAAAAAAAAAGAAAAAGAAAAGAAGAGGTAACAACTACAGAAATACTGACCTTGGGTGGTGGAGGTGGGGTGGGGTGAGTTCTTGACTAATTTTAAAGATTTTAATTTAATAATATCTATTTGTCTATCTTTCTCTCTGTTTCTTTATTAGGAGACACAGCCTCATGACCATGGGGGTGGAGATCCATGATTGGGCCTTGAGATGGGAGAGCATTAGGAGGGAAAGTACATCCTACCCATGACAACATGATGGAGCTTTGAGGTAGGAGACCAGTTAGGAGGAATAGAGCATCCCATCAGAGACAGCATGCCTGTGCTTTGAAGGGAAAGAGAGGCTTCCCTTTAAAACCTAGATAGGAGCTTCATTAAGAGAGTTAATCTTAAGTAAATGAGGAAGAGAGAGAGATAGAGAGAGGGAGAGAGAGAGAGAGAGAGAGAGAGAGAGAGAGAGAGAGAGAAGACAAGACTATAGGGAATTATCTCACATCACATGTGGGAGACCCTGGGTGGATCCAGTATTGTGGTTCAAGTCCAGAGGCTACCTGGAGAGGTCAGTCTTTGCTCTGCTTAGCCTTCAACTGATTACACGATGCTCCTCCCCATGATGAAGGGTAATATGCTTTACCAAAAAAGCCATAAATTTAAATGTAGATTTGGGGGCTGGAGAGATGGCCTAGCAGTTAAGAGTGCCAACTGCTCTTGCAGAGGACCTGGGTTCGATCCTCAGCACCCACATGGCGGCTGAAAACCGTCTTTAACTCCAGTTCCAGGGGAATCTGACACCCTCTTCTGACCTCTGCGGCATTGCATGACACAGGTGCACAAACTTGCATGCAGACAGTACATTCATACACATACAGAAATAAATAAATAAAATAAAAAATATATATTATAGCTAAATAGATTAGTATTGATTATTCTGTTTCTCTAGAGAACCTTAGCTAACATATGCCAATCATAGTTATATGAACGTCTGCCTACTGCACCATGTATGGGCGTCATATGTGAATCTCTTTCTTTTACATTTTGTTCCACTGGTTATCAAAGCTATTTTCTAGGAGGAAATAATAATAGAGGAAATAATAAAAGCTGTAAACTTATGATTATTTCATATGTAATATGAGGTATGTACCAGAGGGTGACTAGAGAAAAAGAAATATGCTTAATAAAAGAAAGAAAATTATATTAGCAGACTTATAAGTAGCACCTCTATCAGACTTTAGTAGACAGAGACTTTAAATAACAGAGATTACTTTGGTTAGAAAATGAAGAAAAGATGGATAACATAGATAGGAAAATGAGAATTATGAGAGTATTTGAAACTGTTAAAAAAAAGAATTGCATGGAAACTTCAAAATCGAAAGCTCCAATAATGAATTCAAAAGAAGGATTTTAGCAGTGTTAAACATAGAATTATCAATCTGAAAGTTACACCAAAATAATGTCTTCAAATTGAAAAACTGAGGGGAAAGAATACTGCACCATTATCCTATGTGATATCCTTGCAGAAATGGAGCATTCACTCCTTTTTCTTAAGACCTACTGTGTGTGTGTGTGTGTGTGTGTGTGTGTGTGCGCACATTTTTGTTACCAGATTTATTTCTGGCTTATATAATGAGTTCTACATTTCCTCATTTTAGCTATTTATTTTTTTCTCAAGAAATATAAGGAATATCATCCATAAGATCCTTTAAGTACACTTTTTTGGTCTTTTTGAGACAGGGTCTCCCTTTAGTCTCAGCTGGCCTGGAACTCGCTCTATAGACCAGGCTGGCCTTGAACTCACGGAGATCTACCTGCTTCTGCCTCCCAAGTGCTAGGATTAAAGGCGTGTGCCACCATGCCTGGCTAGTACATTTTGATGTCTAAGGAATCAAACCAATCAACTGACTTGCTGTTCATAACAACAGATGCTGTACACAGTGGCCAGTAGGAAGAATAGACAAAGACTTCCTTTACTGATGTGTCAGCCCACAATGTTCAGAGACTGAAGGCTGTGAAGAATATTAGTACCAGGGCTACAGAGATGGCTCAGCAGTTAAGAACATTTGCTACTCTTGCAGAGAACAGGGGTTCAGTTCTATGAACTTGCTCGAAAGCATCTGCAATTCTATTTCTAGAAGTTCTGATGCCCCTTCTATATCTGGGCAGTGCATGCGTACATGGTGCACATACAGACAGACACACAGAACACTATACACATTAAACAAAAATAAGTAAATATTAAAAAAATAAAAATGAAAATAAATTTTTTAAAAGAAGAAGAGTATTTTACCTCTAACTCTAGAGCTCTACTCTGTGCACAGCCCTTATGAAAAGTAAGAGGGTTTTACAGACAGTTGGAAAACACTAAAATTAGAATATGTGAATGAATGGATAGGTAAATGAAACAAAGATGAAATAAAGAAAGTGAAGTGTGGAATAAAAAGTTCCTCTTTGCAATCCTGAGCTCATAGGTCCAACAATAGGCAGTCTTTAATCCCTAGTTAATGAGGCCCTGCTTGCACTGATAGGTTCAGATATCCTATTATCATAAAGTCTCAATACTTACTTGTCATCATTCTGGCAAAGACCGAAAAGGGAAAGGGAGAAAAAATATTCTTATTTCACATGGAAATATTTGAGGTTAAATCTAATTAGGCCTCAGCAAGTGTGCAGAGCATGGACAGGTGTCTTAAAAACACCTAGAAGGATTATTCAGTAAAGTTGTGACTTCAAGGAGGCCTAGCACTTAGTATGTGGGTCATCTACTTTTGAAGAAAGTATTGTTGAATGCTCCTTTGCTTTACATTATTTCACTGATGAGATGTATGCCATTGGAAGCCAGGCAATTCGGCAGGGTGCAATGGTGGTGAAGGGCAGAATTTCTGATTTTGCTGCCCACCCCTGAACAGTCAATTGTGTTTCAGGCATTTCAGTGGAAGGAAGAAACAGTAACAATAGAACAATCAAAGCTTCTGATACTGAATCCAGTGGCCTCTTTGAAGCTGTTGTCATACCAGAACACACATCTGAGCTGCTTTCTTTCCCTTCACTTGTCCCCTCAACCTTGTGAGGGATACCTAGCACGTATTATTCAACACAGGCATTTGGATTACATAGTCTTAAAGACTGAACAACAACAACAACAACAACAACAACAAAACTACATGGGTTCAATAAAGTTGAAAATTAGTTACGCATATCACCCAAAAGAGTCCTGGGGGGCTATGAAAATAGCTCTCTCTGGCTAGAAGGGTGACTTTGAGCTATAGGCAGGGCTGTTTTTTTACCCCTCTAGTGTGCAATGTATCAAGGTCTCGGGTAAGATCTTCAATGCATTCCCTGTGCTATCTGGACTGTTAGTGGGAAGCAGGAAAAAGAAGCAGAGACAGCATGGGATCCTGCAAATGTCCCTGGAGTCCTCTGCAACAAGGAGATCTGATGTCCCTTAGGTACAAGAAGCACACATTAGAAGCACCTTGGGACCAGCCACAGTTCTTCTGGGGTATAGTTCTATGTGTGTGCAAGCCATAGCTACCATGCAAGAATGACCGGGAAGAGTGGAGTAGAGCCACCCATTTGGGAAGGTGAGTGGCTTCTGTGCACCAGACAAAGTAAGAACCCAGGACAGCTACAGGGAAGAGGAACAGCTCATTTAATGTGCTCTGATTCCCTCCTGGAAAGACTGGGAAATTAGCTGCTTGCCTCAAATATCTTCATTAAAAATGCATTTAAGCTGTGAAGCTCTACGAAGGAGAGACCTGTAATACATGAAAGATTAGCCCCAGATTGCTGATTGGACTATTTTACATCATTATGGTAATTAAGCTGGGCTGTTGTGCTGACTTCAACACTTTCCTCCATTTGCCTTTGTCTCCAATTCAAGGTATTTTTCCGTTCTTTCCATCTTTCAGCCTTCTTCCTTTCCTCCGGTTCCTGCCCCTCCCCATAAAACATCTCCTCTCTTCAGAGTCTCGGCTAGTCTTGTTTCATGCATATGCATAGTACTCCAGTCTGATTCTCTCCCTGGCTTCTCTGCCAACCTTGTCCTGACTAAGCAATGCAAAGGGAAGAAATTAATGGTAATTACAAGGTGTGAGTGGGTATTACACCTCTCTATGTGATTGCCAGTGAGACCAAATAAAAACGCAACATAATAAGCCAATTATTAAAACACCTGGTAAATGAATGGAGCCTCATCTCTTATTTGCCTTCTCCTCCTTACCTTCTCTTGGACCAGCAAGCCTGTCTGACATCTGCGATCAGAAACCCCTGTGATGTTTTGCAGAACTTTCTGTTACTTCACTTGCAAGTACTACATAAGTGTTGTGCAGAACCGACTTATGATGAGGTAGGTAGATGAAGAGAGGCAGTTCAAATGCCTCCTCTGTTACGTCATGGACTGTCTCATCTTCCCATCCCTACCCTTGTCTCTACTGAGCCATCCATACCCCCAAGTCTCTTCATAGATGGAAGTGGCTTAATATATTTCCCTACCATTTATAAGTACATCGAAAGCTTCTAGGAATGGATGCAAAACCCTGTGATGATTTGTGACAGTCCCTGGAGGAATATGTAGTTTCTGAAGCAGTGACTAGCTTTCAAAGAGAAACAAGACAAAAGCTTTCACTGTAGCAGATGACATGAAGGTGAGTAAACACAGTGGATTCTGTCACACACGGGTGACATTCTGTCCCAGGGGATGAGCCAAGTAGCCTCCTTCTCTTTTCTGGTAACCCCAAGACTATGGATGGCAGAGGGAAATAGACAAAATCCTCAAATGAGGTTTTTTTAAATTTCCCAAATGTTACGTGATATGTGCAGGTTCAATAACATGAAAAGACCAGAGGTATGTGTTCACAAACACAGCTCTGTTGAGTTCTCGGCAGAAAGATGGGCGTGGATGTGCAACTTCAGCTTTTGTTACTAAGTAGGCTCTTTTCTTCTGTATGAATTTACTAGCTACAGGATCTTCTGGAGCTCTCTTCCCTTCTCCAACTTCCACTTACCTCATCTGTAAATAAAGACTGTAATAGGATCCACCTCATGAAGTTGTAAGGATTAAATAAAATATAATGCATGCAAAGTGCACTTAATGAATATGCATGATCATTACACCACAACATATGCAAGTTGTGAGTCCATTTATAATCTCTGAATTCTGTCTTATGTCTACTTTTTCAAGAGAATACTTATTTTACCTTGATTATAAATTTCTTATCCCACCTAAGTCCTCCCAGTAATTCTAGTCGACTTGACTTACGCCTTTACTGGCTTCTCATGCCTCCACATTATGTTCACTAAGGTTTCGCAAAACCTTCAAATGTACCCATACCCTTGCACCCCAGTTAAACATCTCATTAAGCTCTCAAGAACACAGAAGCACATTCTGAAGAAGCTCTTCTCACCACATATTCAGGAAACTACCACGACAGGTGTGCACCCATTCTTCCTTCTGCTAAAGGGATGCTGTGTCTCAGCCCCTGTCAGTGGCGGATACCTCCCACGAGCCCTGGAGTCCACAGGCTTGTTCCTTTGTGCAGGACTATACCACTGCCGTGAACTCTTCTGTGGTTGTCTTGTTAGTGGATCCTTCTCTGCCCTAACAGTGAACACTGTTAGGAACTCTCACCTTATTGAAAGCAGCACCACGAGTCAAAGGAAGCTCCCCCTTTACCTCACGTTCCTCAGGCGTCCCCTTATTTCTTCATTCTCAGCAGAATACCCTAAAATAATTGTATCCATTTTTTTCTCCACTTAAACTCAAACTATATTCCCAGAACAAAGCCCATCAATCTCTGGTCTATTCATCTCTACTGAAATGGCCCAGTGTCACCAAATACCTCTCTAGAATCAGTGCGCTCCTGGGAGTGGGGGTGGGGAAGAAGCGTCCCGCACAGACAGCCATGCCCTTCCTTCTGAACCACTTGTGCTTCTTGCCATGCACACACTCTTCATATGCCTGCTGCCTATTGTACACTGACTCCATGCACACACTCTTCATATGCCTGCTGCCTATTGTACACTGACTCTAGTTGCTGAGTGCCTGAAGCTAAATTCTGAAGCTCTTCTCCACTCACGCGCATCCCTCCCCAGTGATCATTTGGAACTCTCGGGAATCATTCTGTATGTTGGAGTCTTTTCCACATAAAGGTCAGTCTTGAAACCCTACTGGAGGTCCCAACTTCAGTCCTTTTACCTCAAATCATACTTTCTGAGTCATCACCAACCCTTTCAAACTTGTGGTCATCTTCTGCTCAATGCAGCAATCATCCCTTTAGCTGTCCCAGACTCAAATTAGTCATCAGCTTGATCTCCCTTTCCTCTACTCCGGTCCCTGCCAGCTGACCTATGTCAGCACCCAACTGCATGGAGAATCTCCCAATCCTCCATCACTTGTTCCCAAGCCAAGTGCCTCTCTGGTCTCACTTTAACACTAAAATGGGGCAACTAGACAGGCTCTATACCCTCCTCTCCCCACAGCAGTGACTTTTCTAATGTGAAAGTCAGACAGCATTAACTTTCAATAAATATCTCACAGTGGGTTTTATCTCTAATTTAAAAACTACTAATTACATCTCTATCAAATATATGTTTGTCATGTACTGCCAAATTCCCCTCTGTGGCTTTTGTCATACTCTGACTTGGGTTCCTTTCTTTCTAGCCTTCTGTTTGTAGAACTCGCCCAATGCCATTCAGTCTCCATTCCTTTTGTCTGGAGAGCTCTTTCTATATGTTTCTTCTCAGAAAATGCCTCATATCTGTGAGAACTCTACTCTGAGGTGGCATCCCATCAGACCCTAACACTTTGATACTTCATCTGATTTACCTTTCACATCATTCACAGTTGTGTTACTAATCACTTTTGTCAGTCTCCGAAGCTTTATTAAATGGAAAGTTCTAGAAGTGATGTAGATAACTCTTTGTGCAGACCCCCGTTATGAATGAACTTGTCCTGTGTGCCGACGCTGTATACGATACCCATCTACTAGTCAAGAGCAGACATCTTAGTTACCAGAGCAACTAGCATGGCGTCCCATTGCTTGTGTACAGGGAACCTCTACTTTAATGAATAATGGTCAAAATTCAGGAGTACCGACATTGGTGATTTGGATATGCCAGCGAGAAGCCACAAAATGTTTCATTCAGGGAAAAGGCAAAAGTATGCTGTTACATTCAGAGAGAACACATTCACATAACTTTTATAACAGCGTATTTTAGGATTGTTCTGTTTTCATTAGACATTTTTGTTTCTCTCTTACTATAATTTATAATTTAAGCTTTATCATATATTTATTTAAAAAGTAATAGATAATATCTGGTATTATCCAAAGTATTGAGCATCCATATATGGTTATTAAAGGAATGAATAAAATACTTAGAGACTAACATTTTGGTGAATCATGAGCTTCTAGATTCCCAGCAATAGAAACAGTTCCAGAGTCCACATTGAGAAACCTCAGCTACACCTCCGAAGTGTTTCAAAACCACCTCCTCCATCCCTCCACCCTCCACCCATCAGAGTGCCCAGGAGAGATCCAGATTTGAACCCACCTCTTCTGTATATAGCTGTTCTTTTTTTTTTTTTTTTTTTTTTNCATGGCTGGGATTCTTCAGATTAGGGACTTTTTTTCCTTTGGATTCTTCTACCCCAGGAGGCCTGACTTTTCTACTCCACTGCCCTTTCTCCTCTGAAGAGATCCTGGGCTACCTGTGTTTGCACAGAGATGCAAGCCCTCTGACTTGAAGGAACCTCATTTTCTTTTCTTAGCTTTCTTTTTTTTTTTTTTTTTTTTTTTGGTCTTTTGTCCTGGAACTCACTTTGTAGACCAGGCTGGCCTTGAACACACAAAGATCCGCCTGCCCCTACCTCCCAAGTGCTAGGATTAAAGGCATGTGCCACCACGCCCAGCATATAGCCGTTCTTAAACCAACCAATGTCTCCATTCTCACAAGGGTAAGATAGTGTAGTGATATCTACTCTGAGGACTGATTGTGAAGTTTAATTCAATAAAAGAAAGAAATGGAAGCTCCTCTCTTCCTTCCCCCAATGACTTTAGAAGGGTCAGAAAAATAAACACTAATTAAACAAACTTGCACCAAAGTATCAATGACTTTTAGGCCTTTAGTCTCCGGAGAGGAAGCTTACTAACCCAAATGCATTAATAATTGTAGGATTACCACTAGTTTACCAAAGTGAACAGTACAGAGAAAGAAGGGAATGTAGCTTTGGGCTCGGAGTCATGAGAAGTCTCCGTCCAGCATGCACCAAAGGGTCTGTGAGGCCATTGCCCAGTCAACTGCTTTTACATCACCTGAGTAATCTATGTGTAGACCTATGTAATTTTCTCTTCATTTCATTTTGATTTTTTTTTCTATTTGTATCTTGATGACTTTAGTCCCTAAAAGAAGTGAAAGTTTTAAGGAGCTTTTCTGGTGGTACTGAGTATTGTATCCAAAGTATCTCTGCATGTCTAACAAGCCCTTCACCACTGAGTCCAATCCCCAGTTCCAGAAATAAAGATTTTTGAGTGCTTATTTTCTTCAGACTATTTTGGAAGAAACTTTTCCACAAGTATCCAAAGCCCAAAGGTATGGTGACTATTTGTTTATATATAGCAGGAACTGTCTGTCTGTCCCTGTGAATATCTGTGCAGATAGAGTCTTTATACAAGTAATTATATGTGCAGGTGTTCTTTCAAGTGTAGGTGTACACATTACGTATTCCTGATTGTCTGTCACACAGTTAGCCAACCGTCTGAAATTTCAACTGAAGACAAGCTCTAGATGGCCTGGAAACTATGAAAAATGCATTTGAAGAACAAGTTTTTGATGACAATTGTCATTAACAACTTTATTTTCAAACACATTTCACGGTGCATTTCATGCCAGGAACTTCTGAACTTTCTGTCTGCCAGGCTGAGCAGACTGGTGACAGCTTCCTTTGAACACACACAGAGAAAGCACCCAGTGAATGGCAAAGACAGGGAAAAATGCAAAGTGGGGCAGAAGAATGCAAACAGAAGACCTGTTCGTAGGTACATCCAAAGGCATGTGGTCCCGAGTTTTCCCTTCCTGTTTCTTCCAAGACTGTTCATCTAGCAGAGACACCTCCTTCAAGTCGAGTTACCAGAGAAACTCCACAATGACCTTGGCCATCTCAAGGTGACTGTCCACTTGTCTGGCTGTAGCAATGCTCCCTTATCTGTCACAGCAGTATTCCCACGGGATCTCTCATTCAGTACAGATTTTTCTGAGTCTTGGTGATAGATATGGGCCTTGCAGCCTCAGCAGGTCATGCAGCAGGAAAAAGCCTGGCTCTTGTGGTGGGTAACAGAGCACTGTGTGCCTATCACTGCCTCTGAAGAGCTTCCAGTAGGGTGAGACCCTGGAGGAGGAAGGCAGGGAAGTTCATGCTGACACTGGATAGGATATGTATGCATTTGTGTTTTGTATTTACTGAAAGGGTTTAAAATGTAAAGACTAAAAATGAGGGCCTGGAGAGATGCTCAGTTGTTAAGAGTACAAGATGCTCTTCTAGGGGATCTGGGTTCATTTCCCAGAACCCAGATAGTGGCTAACAACCATCTATGACTTCAGTTCCAAGGAATCTGATGCCATCTTTTAGTTCTGTTTGCTTTTCACAACAAGGGCACATGTACATACAAGCAGGTAAAACACATACAATACACATACAATATACACATATAATAACAAAAATATTTTTTAAAAAGAAGAATGAATTTAAAACCAGAGAGAAATGCTTACAGCATAAGGACATAAGGGGACTGGTTTTGTAAATATTTGTTTTAGTGTTGTTTTGTTTGAGACAGGTCTTACTACTTAGCAGGTTCGTTGTAAACTCACTGCATAGCCCAGCTTCACACTGAGTTGCCGTCCTCTCGCCTCAGTCTCTGAATGCTGGGATTGGAAGCATATGTCAACAAACCTGGCTCATATTTGTATGTCAAAAAATTTTTTTAAATTAAATTAAAGGACTGTAAATTTAAAAGCTAAAATGAGCTAACAATAATTTGTCATCAAAGGAAGAACAATGTTTTTTTTTTTTTGGAGAACTCCAGTTCCAGGGGAATCTGATGCCCTCTTCTGACCTCCGCGGCATTGCACGACACGGGTGCACAAACCTACATGCAGACAGTACACTCATACACATACCAAAATAAATAAAATTGTTTTAAAAAGGAAGAACAATGTTTTTAAAAATTTAGCAGACTAGTGAATACTGTCTCTGAAGTCCCCAGTAGGACACAGCAATATCTTCATCTTTCTCTCTCACTCACTCACCCAGAACAGTTTTCACTTCTGCATCTATTTATGATAAATGTCCCCATTTTATCTTCTTACCTTCTTTATCAAAATCCAGTTAGCTATATATGCATGGATTCATTTACACTGTATTTTATCCTCTTTTCTTTTTAAAAAAAATTTTTAGTTATTATTTTTTATGTGTATGAGTGTACTGTCTGCATGTAGGTTTGTGTACTGTGTCCTGCAATGCTGTGGAGGTCAGAAGAGGGGGCATCAGATTCCCCTGGAACTGGAGTTAAAGAGGGTTCTTAGCCACCATGTGGGTGCTGGGAATAGAACCCGGGTCCTCTGCAAGAGCAGTCGGTGCTCTTAACTGCTAAGCCATCTCTCCAGCCCCATTATCCTATCTTTTCTGTATTTAGATACGGTTAGGTACACAAAGACCATCACTGTGTTACACAGACAGGAACATGCTGTCCATGTCAGGTTTGTAGTCTCAGAGTAATTGCTATGCTGTGTATCCTAGGTATTCAGTAGGCGGCACCATCTAGGCTTACAGTACATATCATGATGTTTGCACAGAATCATTGTCTGATATACTTTTCAGAATATGTCTTAGTAATTAATGACACATGACTACACAGAGAAAAAATATCATAAGTTTCCTTTAAAAGCTAAGAAATTCAATATAAAGTCAGCATATAACAATTAGTAATGGTTCTGTACCCTAGTAGTAGTTAACTATCTAAAAAAGGAAACAAAGAAACTATATTCATATTAGAAACAAACTGAGCCAAGGAGATGAATGCATTCTGAAAGAACTAATGAAAGTGAAGAAGATACAAATAGATGGAAAGATATCACATGTTCCTGAACTGAAGAAGCACTGTTATTACCCATTCATATTGTCCAAAGCAATCTACAGATTCAGCACAATCACTATAAATACATCAATGACATTTTTTGTGGAAATAGAACAAGTAAATCCTAAAGTTTGTATCAGACCATAAATGCTCAAAATATTGTTTGTATTGACCCTGATACCCAAAACAACCTTAAGAATAAAAAATCTTGAACATATCACAATGAGGTACCTCAATATACACTTTTGAATAAAGAGCACAGAAATAGATCTATGATCTTATAGCCAGCTGGATTTTGGTTAAGAAGTTAAGGAGATAAAACAAAGAACAGACTGCTTCTTCAATAAATGGTGTTTGGAGAACCTGATACCTATGTGTACAAGAAGAAGCTAAGCAACTACTACCACCCAGAGAAATCAATTCAGAATTTAAGAAAAATGTAAATATAAGACTCAAAATATTAAAGCTTCTAGAAGGAATCAGAGCAAAGATGTTCACACAAGCCACCAAAACACAGGGAAATTGACCACAGGAGATCACAGCTAACTAAAAAGTTTCTTTACAATGGAAGAGCCAATCTATATTAACTATGCATGTGAGAAGGGGGTCAATACCCAGAACATATAAAGAACTCAAACTCAGTAACATCAAAACAACAAAACCCACAAAGAATTCAACTAAAGAAAAGAAGCATCGTTTAAAGAACTTTTAAACGACTTGCTCTATACTTCTGTGTTAGTTGGGAGAATTGATGTTTAAAACCTAGATTATGGGTCACAAAATTAATCAGCAGGTAAAAGCACTTGCTTCACAAACTTGACAACCCAAGTTTGATTCCCATAAACTCCCACAATTGTCTTCTGATCTCCACATGTACAGCATTGCATTCACCTGCCTCACATACACACACAAATCATTCATCAGAAAATATGAGTTAGTGAATATATTTATTCTAGTATTGAAGAATGAGAGCAAGTTTTCTTGTATCTCTGATGGGGCTAAATTAAAACAACATGGTGATTGTACTATGATAGCTATAGTGGAAATTGAGCTTTTTAAAATTTTTAAAATTTATTATTTTTTATGTGTATGAGTGTACTGTTTGCATGTAGGTTGGTGCACCCGTGTAGTGCAATGTCGCGGAGGTCAGAATAGGGTCTCGGATTCCCCTGGAACTGGAGTTAAAGATGGCTCTTAGCCACCATGTGGGTGCTGGGAATCGAACCTAGATCCTCTGCAAGAGCAGTCAGTGCTCTTAACCACTGAGCCATCTCTCCAGCCTGGAAATTGAGTTTTAAAATAACAACAGCAAGTACATACTGGGTGCTTGTCATATGCTAAGTGCCTCATATGATTTAACTGATTTAAATCATCCACACTGCAACCTCTCATATGGAGACCATTATTATCTTATGTGGCAAGGGAAGAAACAGAACCAAAGAAAGAATAACTTACTCTAGTAAGCACTAGAAAAAACACAGATGAAGGTCGCTGGCAGGTGGAGATGTGATGCGTTACTCTATTTAAGCAAATGAGTGAGCATCATTGAATGAGCTGGTAAATGCATCATGGAAAAGAGAGATCCCGCAAGAAAACTCAGTGGGTAAAAGTGAGTGCCAAGCAAGTCTGATGACCTGAGTTCGATCCCCAGAACCCACAGTGGAACAAGAATACCAATTCTCAAAAGTTGCCCTCTGTTGGTCTCTCTCTCTCTCTCTCTCTCTCTCTCTCTCTCTCTCTCTCTCTCCTTTATTATTGAGAGGGAGAGAGAGAGAGAGAGAGAAAGAGAGAGAGAGAGAGGAATCCAGACAGGAGTAGCCTGTGCAGACAGTGATTGTAAAGGGACTTGACCTCCCTAGTTCCCCACTGACTCATCACCTAGGGAAAGAACCAAACAGTTGTCCATGGGCAAAGATTTTGTTTCTAAACCTCCTGTCCAATGTTGGTCTGCACAAAGAGGCCACCTTGCAGGTCACCACTCACTAATACCCTCAATTCTGCCCGTTTTCACTGAGCACAGAAATCAATGAGATGTTCTTTGGTTTTCTTCTAGTGTGATTCAAAGCCCATCAGGCAGGACCACCCTGTTCTAGGATTACAGATCACAAACTATATTTCTCTCTTGCTTTGTTCATAAATGGCCTGTATGCTTACATTCTGAGTGTCATCTATCTTCATTGGTAGTTATTTGTAATGTAGATTTTTATCCCAGGAGAATTCAATATTATATATATATATATATATATATATACACACATATATATGAGAGAGAGAGACAGAGAGAGAATTACAGATAGACAGAGAAGACTTCACATTAACATTTATAATATAGTGATCTGGGCATATCAAGGAATAGGCAAACTCAAATTCAATGTGGCTTTAATGTGGCAGAGAATCTACTAGATAATATTTTTCCCAGATCAGTTCCTTGTTCATATGCATTTATTGCAGCTGTACTTCTTCACACACATTTTCCTCATCTCTACAAATCAATTTAGCCCATATCATGTTTTTAATTACCTGTATGTAAGGTTATTATTCAGCGAGTGTTTCCTACAGTTACGATGGGGATCAAACTTGATCTGTGCCAACTCCTCTGAACGTTTAGATTTTCCCATGTGGTGAGTACCTGATTTGTAGTTTCATCTCAACATACAGAGAGTCTATCTTCTTTTTAAATAGCATCACCCCTGCCTTGACACAAGATTTGGACTTGCAGAGCATGTGAAATATCAAATAGGAGCCCTGATTTGGTTAATCTGCCCACAAACTGAGACTTCCCTCACCCTCCACCATTCTCTCTCAGAGTGCTGGCTAACAGAATTCCTTCTGCCTGTCTCACTCGTCGTTAGCTGCTTTACATTTGCTCCTTCCTCCAAGAATATCAAAAACCAAAATCAAAATGCCCAAATACAGAGGACACCCAGAGGTGTCACACTCATAGATGAAACTCAGAGAGGTTTCTAAGGAGATTCATTTGCAGAATATAACCTTTAAGGAGCTCTGTGTGTGTGTGTGTGTGTGTGTGTGTGTGTGTGTGTGTGTGTGTCTGTGCGTTGTGTAGGGAGTGCTTTTATGTATTGAAATATGGCTCTCTACCTTGTCTTTTAAATTGTATGTGAATCTTACCTTGCTAAAGACAAGTAACACACTCAACTTTGCTTTCTTTGAAGTAAAAACTAGAAATATGTTTTAATTTTGAACCTATGAGGCAATGCATCTCTTCACACTGAACCATCTTGATATTCAGCAGTATCGGTGAAAGAAAATGCTGAGGAAGCAGAAGTAAACTCCATGGTTTTGATGCAATAAGATATATTTGGGATAAGTCTGTGTGAGGCAAGGTCTCTTTAAGTTCAGAATCAAATTTCTCCCACCTGCATTTCTTTTTCTTAGAGCTGAGCTGCAGTCATAGGCTTAGATAATGAAGGCTTAATTTTGCTCACTGACTCGTATATCCTGGTATCATAAACCTGTCTCACTACATGTACATGAAAGCAATTGGGCAAATCATAGCAATTACACCTGGCATTAAAAAAAAAAAAAAAAAAACCACGCACAAAATACAAGAGGAAATTTCAAAAGCATAAGGTTAATCTGCCTCACTATCACCCAATGAACAGAGGGCCAAACTCTAAACAACAAATTGGTATTTAAATGCTCATTTAGCAGACAATGGAAGGCAATGATTCAACAGCCTTGAAGGAAACCAGGTAGAAATGAATCTCAGTCAAAGGGGAATAATCTACATTCACCGCCCACAGGTGATGGACCCTCTCCACCCGAGCTCCATCCGGGATGCACACTGCTATTTTCAGCCACATTAATGCAGCTGTGTCAGTTTGTAGGTGAATCAGTCTTGCTTCATCAGACACATCAACAGCAGAATCTGCTCTGCCATTTTCTCTCTCTTTAGACATATTTTCTTAATTGCCATCTTTAAATAGCTACTTGTTCTCCTTCCTCTCCAAACCCATCCATCATAACTGGTAATAGGGCCAGAAATGACCACGAGAGTCATTTTCTCTTGTCTGTCCCTCCTGACTCCCCCTCACCAATTCACATCTCCCATCCAACTGCCCCTTCTCTCCTTTCCTCCCTGACATCTCAAAGTTAGCAGGCAATCATATATGCCAGAAACGAAGCCTTAATTTGTCAAATTTGTATGAGCACACAAAGTCCTGTACAACCATTGTGGTAATGAAGATCACAGCTGTCATTTATTTGAGAAGGTTTTTTTTTTTCCTCTTCCCTTCCACTCTCCTACCACAATATGATCATTAAACAGCAACTGCTTTGTCTTTCCCGAGGAAGACCTGTCCGCCCTCTTTATGTTCCGTTCTCACTTCCGCCACCTCTTGGCCTCCAACAACCTCTTATCCACCCTTCAAGGAGAACCAAGCAAGCCTCAAGTCTTTTCCACAATGCTTACCTCTCCTGGGGAAATGTGCAGCTCAAAACATGACTGTGGTTCTTGGGTCCTATGGAAGCCCAGCCTTCTACTGCAAGATTTTTAGTAAAGAATACCTAGTCACATGCCATAACTCTGCAGCCCTCAGCCTCATCAAACACCAATTAAGCATCTAATTGCATGTTCAGTTTCAATCTGCCCCCCTCTCCCAGTGTGAGGAGGGATAAATGAGTAACTCAATTTAAACTAGAATGAACAATGAGAAATAAAGGAAAGAATGGGCACACTGAAATCCTTTAAAGCTGGAAGGCCAAACTTCCACCTGTAATTAGGAGATGGATACAAATTTCTCTCTGACTTCTCACCTCAATCAAAGGAGAAATGCCTTCTCTTTATGAACATAGGGTATTTATCATTTGAATGGGAGTCAAGTCAAGAGTATACATATGCTCCCTGGACAGGTTTCTGGGAGTATATGTTACTTAAACACATAATCACATGCCACAATATCTTTAATTATATTACCAAAGGAGCTATTTTAATTTTATTTTTATTTTATGTGTATGAGTGTACTGCCTGCATGTATGTAAGTGCACTTGTGTGGTGAAATGCCTACAGAAGTCAGAAGATGGTATTTGATCCCCTGGAACTGGAGTTAGGCACCATGTGTCTGCTGGAAATCAAATCTGGGTCCTCTGCAAGAGTAGCCAGTGTTCTTAACCAATGGGCCCTCTCCCCAGCACCCGCCTCCCTCCAAAAAGGAGCTATTTTTTAAAATTCAAATAGACTGGAAAGATGGCTCTTTTTCTGAAGTTCTTATTCTGTAAACATAAGGTCATTAGCTCCGTCCCCAGCATCCAAGTGAAATTCTACACTGAGTTTAGCTAATAATCCCAGTGCTAGTGATATGGAGACAGGAAGATCTTTGAGGCTCACTGGCTAGTCAGCCAGCCTCACTTAATCAATGAGGCTCAGACCCTAATGAGAGACCCAGTCCCAGAAAGAAGCAAGGTGGGTGATTGCTGAGGAATGACACCTCACTGACCTCTGGCATCTACACATACTTGCATACACAAACATGTTCAGGCATACCAGCACATACAAAGGCACATATGTACACGAATACACACACACACACACACACACACACACTATTTAAACAAACAAAACCCTGAAAATGATTCATACTTGTTCCTGTCATAAACATTTCTAACAGTTTGCAATGGGAAAATATTTAAAGGTAACAACACTGAACTATTACAATGGGACTATAGTTTGAGAAAAGGGGCCTAATCAGAAAAAGAAATAAAATATGTAAAGGGGAAAAATACCCTATCAATGCTGCCATAGAAAATAGCTTAGAACTAAAAAGCGATGGTCACTCTTGACCTATTGCTGACATGCTTCTAGAGAGTTTCTTAGTATAGATTATGAGATTTAACAAATTGTTATCTCAAATTCCCGGGTCATGAAGTCCTGACTCAATGCTCGCCTTTCTGAGAAGTTTGGATGTTTGACTGTAATCTACTTGATAGGCAATGAACTCTCGCCTTAAATGGGCAAAGGAGAAAAGAGCAGGCAGAGGGTCAGAGAAGAGGAGTCCAAATGCCTGGAGGGTCAACCTTACCACTCCTGAAAAGCCTGGAATGGGAGGAAAACTCACAGAACTCCAAGTTCAATTTGAAAGTGAACCCCAATCTTTTGTGGGAGCTCCTGAATCTGCCATGAAAACCTAATTCTTAAGAGAACCAAAAATTATTATTACACAGTACCAAAGGCCAGAAGTCTGAATCAAGGTATGGATAAGGTGATGTTAGCTACTGTCATTCTAGTTCCTAACAGGAAGCTTCCTTGTCACCTCCAGCAGCTGGCAAACGCAAGCAGTCTTCCACATGTATCACAAGACTGAACTCTGCTTTTGCTTTCAGCAGCAGCATTCCTGTGTGTGTCTTCACACAGGATCCTCCTCTTTCTCCACATAGCTTTCCTGATTTCCCTCTTCTCGTAAGGACACTAATTGTATTGCATTAGAAGGTACCCTATCAACTTCATCTTAATTTGCTGACAAAACCATTTCCAAAGCAGGTCACACCCTCAAGTATCGGGAGGTTAGGACTTCACTTCAGTGCATCTGTTTACGGGACATATGCAGCCCCTAACACCTTGTTAGCATGAGATTTTCCTAGTGGGATGACATTAACAACTAAAAGATAAATTTGGGCTTGGCTCTGTGCTGTACTGAAGCTTGTAATTAGCAGGATAGGTCAATTAGCCATTTTAAAGCCGAGTCCCCAGGGTGTAGGCACTTTGTAAGAGAGCAAGAATGGAGCACCACCTTGCCAGACCCAGGGCCTCTTCTCTGTTAGGATTATGAAATCAATTTTATCAACTCAACCAAGGTGGTCAGGCTGCCGAGGACTGACTCATGCCCACCGTACTGACAGGAGACAGATTTATAAATCAGCATGACAATGTGTCCATTACCAGCTAGTGACATCTTTAATCCAAGAAATGGGGACTTCTTGTGAAGGGTAGGCCCTTCTCCTGGGAAAATCCACCCAAGAGAATGAACTGCAGATCATTAGACTTCAAGCTAAATATGAGGGCCATACAAACACAAGTTTAAAAAAAAATCTCTAAAATATATAACTGACAGTTGGGCATGGTAGAACACCCCATAATCCCAGCATTCTAGAAGCTGAGGAAGAATTGTGAGTTCCAGGTTAATCTTAGATGCATAGTTGAGACCCTGTCTCAAAAAAAAATCAAAATAATACAACTGAGTTACAGAATACAAGGAAGTACCGTCCTCCATTTTATAATATGATAACTAAACAATAAGAAATCCAGTGCTATGTACCCAGCAAGAACGTCATGTCTGCTGGCTAGACTAATATAATGAGAACAACTGTAGAACCTGGAAGGAATTTGCTCTCCATCACTGCATCCTGGCATGCCTATAAATGTGTCTTTTATGCTGGTACTTAAAGACAGGGCAGGGATAGTAAAGATTATGTATCAAAGACATGCTAAGCAATGGCAACACACAGTCTACCTATTTGACAGGGAACTTAGACAGACATATCTACAGGCTTAATGCCTGTATCTGTGGTGTCTAATCCACAGATAAACATTATGTTGGCCTTTCCCAAATGGTGAAAATACACAAAGGAAAGCACTGTATAGAACTCATCAGTGTTGGAAGAGCAGTATTATCTATTAAGTGAGAACAAATGAGTCAGCTCAAGCAACATTGTGTGGCTTCTGTCCCCTTAGGAGTCTCTGAGAAATAACAGATCTGTTTCAAGACTCTGAAGTTCAAGATGTATATGACATGTGCATATGAGATTTCAATGGCAATAATTAAAATATTATAACTTTGAGGGGGACTGCTGGTGTTATTTCATCTGTTTGAGGATAAATTTAGCTTCATTGGATTATGACAACTCAAATCAGGAGTTTTATGAATATTACACTAGCATGAGTCTTCTTTTCATCTTTTGGCTACCAATACATTATCTGCTAATATTTGTTCTATATTAATACAGACATCAAAGGACAGATAAATCCAAATCACTGAGAGCTGAAAGCAGAGATGTGTAGCACATGACTGAATGAGACTTGGAATGTATTTAATACCCAGCAAGAAAATCAATGAGCCGGGCATGGTGGCGCATGCCTTTAATCCTAGCACTTGGGAGGCAGAGGCAGGCGGATCTTTGTGAGTTCAAGGCCAGCCTGGACTACAGAGTGAGTTCTAGGACAGCTGGGGCCACAAGGAGACCCTGTCTCGAAAAGACCAAAAAAAAAAAAAAGAAAATCAATGAGTAAAGACAATCCAGAACTCCATAAAGAACAGGGCAGGGGCGGGGGGGATGTTGAAAGGAAGTATAGGCATTGGAATGAAGGAAGACAGAGTGAATTCCAAGTAATTTTAAAATTCATTAGGTGACAAGTTTGGACCAGCAAGCTGACATAAATCCAAAGAGAACCACAAAAAATAAAGTCAGTGGTTAAAGGTAGAAAGACTGTGAGATGGATAAAAGGAGGAGTGAAGCTTTAGCACAATCACCATGAGCTCCTAGGATCAGAATGCTTTTTTGACTTCATTTATCCTTCTATCTGTTATTACTAGTATCAATCTAGCTATTAAATCTGTCAAGGAGTGATAAAGAATTCAGTTTTATGACTGCCCTAAGCCCCTAGAAAAATGGGGAAAACATAGCATCTCCCCAGGTAAAATACCTGAGCTTGATGCAGTAGCACACTCCTGATCTGAAGTCTCAGTATTTGAGGGTTAGGAGGACTCTGAGTTCTGGAGAGTTTGACTACATAAGGAGGCCTGTCCTACAAAAACAGAGGTGGGGGGTGGGGGTATGCAAGGGACAGTTTATGTCACAAAGGGGTCATGATCAATAGTCAGCTATCCCTGAGCAAAAACTGGGGTTCAACAAGGAAGACTATGCAAGGAAAGTACTCTGAGGCGGTATGGACAAGAAGTGGCTGTAAAGTTTCAGGGGCCTTGGGGTGTTCTTGCCAAACCATGGCCCTTCTACAACCTCTCAGTCTTCAAAGAAGATTGGAGCTTCTCTAGGTCAGACTTTCTTAAATTTTTCCACTTATGACCCCTTTTCTTCCTGAGAAAAAATTTTTTTTTTTAAATTTTTTTTTTTTTATTATTATTTTTCTTTGCATGTGTATGAATGTACTGTCTGCATGCAGGTCTGTGCACCCGTGTCGTGCAATGCCGCGGAGGTCAGAAGAGGGTCTCGGATTCCCCTGGAGCTGGAGTTCTCCTGGAATTGGAGTCACAGACGGTTCTCAGCCGCCATGTGGGTGCTGGGGATCGAACCCGGGTCCTCTGCAAGAGCGTCGGTGCTCTTACCCGCTAGGCCATCTCTCCAGCCCAGCTGAGAAAAATTTTTACACAATCCCAGGTGTGTATATGGGTATATTAGTTTCTTGCTGGGACAAAATGTCTGAGAAGAAGCAACTTAAAGATGGGTTTATGGGCTGGAGAGATAACCTAGCGGTTAAGAGCACCAACTGCTCTTGCAGAGGACCCGGGTTCGAACCCCAGCACCCACATGGTGGCTAAGAACCGTCTTTAACTCCAGTTCCAGGGGAATCCAAGACCCTCTTCTGACCTCCTCAGCATTGCACGACACGGTGCACATGCAGACAGTACACTCATACACATACAAAAATAAAAAAATAAAAATTAAAAAAATATATAAAAAAAGATGGGTTTATTCTGGCTTATAATTCTATGGACAAGACACAGAACGTCTTCAACATTTTTCAAAGTTGATTGATAATTTTGGTTTTATAATAAGCTATACTAAAAGAATACTTTAGTATTCTTTATTCTTTATAAAGAATACTTTAGTATTCTTTATTCTTTATAAAGAATACTTTAGTATTCTTTTAGTATAGCTTCTACATAGTAACAAATGACCCTAATGATTTTTTAAGAATTATTTTTTATTTTATATGTAGGAGTGTTTTGCCTGCATGTATGTGAGAACATCACCAGCTTGAGTGGTTCTGCATTAGGTATCAGACCCCCAGGAATAGGAGTTATAAACTGTTGTAAGCCACTACGTGGGGGCTGAAAACTTAACTCAAGTCCACTGCAAAAGCAGCAGGCACTCTTAACCACTCTTAATCTCTCCACCCTCTGTTTTTTTTTAAATGGAAGTCAAGTCAGCACCTCAACAATAATTCTAAACATTAAACACTCTAACACAATACAATCAAAAGTAATACTAATTTGATACTTACATGCTGAGAAATGATGGTAGAGAAACATTAAAATCTTTGCTATAATTAAAATATGTTCATAGAAGAACAAAAAACTTTGTATAGTAAAATCACTGCAATTCATAATATACATAATGTACAATGGTCTCGCATTGAGCTGAGGAGTTTCTGGCAGGGTTCATTGACTGCTGTGTGGTAAGACAGAATGCACAGTACAAAATGCACATGTTGTGTGTTTATAACCAAGGCTTCAGTGAAGTCATAGCTGCCAGAAACAACTTGAATTCATTACTCGTTTGATCTTGAATTCATTTTTGGTCATTGTATGTTTAGAAATTTTTACTCTACATTCAGTTACTCAAGCCAGATGGAGTAAATGGCCCACAATTTAAGAAGCTGAAGAGATGTCCTAGCAGTTAAGAGCGCCGACTGCTCTTACAGAGGACCCGGGTTCCATCCCCAGCACCCACATGGCGGTTGAGAACCGTCTGAAACTCCAATTACAGGAGAACTCCAGTTCCAGGGGAATCCGACACCCTCGTCTGACCTCCGAGGCATTGCACGACATGGTTGCACAGACCTACATGCAGACAGTACATTCATACACATAAATAAAGAAATTAAATTAAATAAATAAAAATATTTAAAGAAGCTGAGCTCTAACTGATCTTTGCAAGCTTAGAGGCCTCTGGCTCCACCCGAGGTCATTGTCATATCAGCCTAGCTTAATTCTCTCCCTGGGATTTGTATTTGCTCTGTCATATGTTTCTGGATTCTTGCTTGTTTAATTTACAAGTTAACTACCATCTACCTTGCTTTACCAACTCATATGCTTGCTAAGAGAAGGAATATTGTCTCTCCTGTCTACCCCCACATTTCCATGCCTAAAATACTCTAGCTGAATGAGTCCCTGACAAATAGTTGTGGAATGACCAAACACTTTGTACTCTCTCATGACAGAGAAGCTGCAATTGAACCCCAGGTCCTTCTGCATGCAAGATAAGTGTTTTAACACAAGCCCTATCTCCAACCCTGAACATGTATTTATTAAAGGCCACTATGAACAGACTTGGGAATATGGTGCCTACTCTCAAGTTATTAACATTTAAAACAAACAAAGGCAGGTAATAAATAAACAATAAACATGATTAATTCAAACAGAAATAAATTCAATGAAGAAAATAAAACTAATGAGCTAGAATTAAGGGGTCAAAGGGTGATAGAATCTACTAAGCTACATAGATTAGTTTTTTAAAAGTAGTTTAACTCTCATGTTGATATTTTGGTCTGGATAAAGGCATAGATCTTACTTGTGGGTAATATTGAAGCTTACAGAAAAATCAGCTGCTGAGTTGCAATATCAGAGGCAAACCTTTTTGAGAATGGACTAACAACTCTATTGTGTAAAACCTTAGGCAGTACTGTTTGCATAATTTTATCTCTCATATGCATGTAATAACACAATCACAATCAGCTAAATTTATTTTCAGAAAGAAAGCAGCCTTTTACAATTTAATTTTATATTCTGTATTTATTATATTAATGTCTTCCCAAAGCAAAAGATCCAGACACCCTGCAAATACAAAACATAAGAAATGGGCTTAGACATTACAATCACTGAGGGTTAAAGTCAGGGAGTAGCTCGATGGTATAGGACTGTCCCAATATTCACAGGGCCCCGGATCCAACCCTGATCACTGCAAAAGCAAAAACTAAACAAAATCCTGAATAGTATGGGTCTCAGAGCAAGGATGCAAGGGAAGAGAATCGAAGGACCCTCAGCACAGGCCTGAGGCTAAAAAGGAGAGCAGAGAAGCAGACAGGGGCATGGCTGTTAATTTGTGGCAGAGAAGAGAGCCACAAGAATTAATTCAAAGATATTACCAACCACATAGCAACAGAAAGAGATGTTGGAAGATTTCTCTGCAGTGCACTTTCCTGTGAACAGGAAAACTAGTCTCCAGAGGAAACACAGGGCATGAGCTGCTTAGCCTCCCAAACACCACATTTTCCTCAAGAGAAAATTCACAGAGATATCCACTGGTACGTTCCCAAAGGGGAAGCATTTTCATCAACTTCATACCCTTGGAAACCCTGTTTATCTTGTCAGAAAAAAAAAAAAAAAAAAAAAAGGAGGGTCTTGCAAAGTTGTGACTGGAATCTTGAATTGCTTGAATTGGCTTTGGGGAATCGGGCCTGAGCCCCAGACACAGGTCTGAGCCCCACTTGCCTAGTGTGTGACATTTTTATCTCATCAGAGATCACAGGAGAATGTCAACAGAGGAGGGCTACTGGCTGCAGCGCAGAGGACAGAAGCTGCCTGCTTACATGCGAGACCCCGGGAGCCCTGGCGAGCTACAGCCCCTTCTCTGATGCCTTTGCTGGGCACTCTCCATTGCCACACCCTTGACACCAATGGCTGATTTCCCTCATTTCTCGCAAACGTGAGTTAGAGTTGTTAGAGCTGTATAATAAGTTTGTACTGGCTGCTGATGAAATGCTTCCTGCCACCGATCCCATACTAATTCTAGGTGAAATTAAGGCCTGGCTAAGGGGCCCATCCCAAAGTCTCCTTCATGACCCTCTCCCCCACACATGTACTCCTGTGTTGACACTGATTATTTAATCTGAAATCCTTTCCCCACCCCGTGTCCCTCCCCTTTCTCACCCTCTAAATAAAATATGGATCAGATGCTTCAAAATTGCTATTCTTAGGAGCAACAGATGCAAACAGGGTTGCTTTTTCAATTATTCTGAAACCGATCCGATGGTTCCAAGACAGAAGCTAATTAAAATCTAATTGAAATAAAATCATTTCCAATTCTATTTCCCCGACACAGACTGCCTGAACGGAGAGTTTCCTGCTTGCGGACAGAGGCTTTTCCATCCTGCCGCTATCTTCTTCTTTGCAAATAGTCATTGGCCATTTGTGGTCTGGGTCACATCTCAAAGGATCTTGGGTTGTGGGGAAGATGTACTACAGCAGGGAGAAGAATGCCCTGGGAAAAGTTAGGGAGTTGCTTCTAGAAAAAAAATAATGGCAGATGAAAGTGCAGGAATGAGGACAGGGAAAGAAAAAAACAGGAAGAGGGGATAGAACAGGAATCAGACTGCGTAGGAGAGGGCAGGGGAGCGGCAGTCTTCGTGGGACCTGTGGCACAGTGACCTGAGATGGCCTGCATCTGCACGTGTGCTCTGTGGGCCTCCAGAGCATACTCTGCACACATGTCAAGTAAATGGCGTTTAAAGATCAGGACATTTTATTTAAATATGTAGATTTCTTACTTCACTTGAAATATTAGAAAAGAAATAACATGGCAGCCTGGCACCTGTGCTTCCCAGTGGCAGCAGCTTACTGGGGCCCAAGAAGCAGCTACTTCTTGAAGGCCGATGTGGAGAGGACCTGGGTTTCCAGGTCCCTGTGGGCCCCTGGAACTTGGTCCCCTTCATGTTGGCCCCATGGGAGCTTGAATTTCAACCTTTATTGGCTGGTGGAAAGACTTTTGAAATCAAAAGGGACAGGTTGGAATCCAGCCTTGGCTACTGATTGTTCCAGCATCTAGAGCAAGTATTCAAAGTCTTACAGAGTCCTTCCTCAACAATAAGTGGTGAGATAAAGTTATTATCCCATGGTGGTGCCAACTCCAAGTACCAACATGTCCACATATTAAGTAAGTTGTAAAATATTATGTTTGATTTTGTAGTTCTATTTATTTGGGAGTTAACCTGAAGAATTCATTCTAAAGAAGGCAGTAAGAAATAGAATGAATGGTGGTATGGGCTGGAATGGTGTTTAGAGAAATGCTGAGGATGATGAAAACTCAACACAGCTGTCTAAGGTAAAGAGGGGCTGCAACCATGCGGGGCCCCAGTGGGTCTTCACACAGAGAGCAACTTCTCATGGCTGGGAGGGAGGTCATGGACATATCTTGCCTTGCTAAGTCATCTCAAGACTAGAAAATAATACTGTTCTATGCAGCTGTTTAAAGACAGAGGGAGATGGGGCTGGAGAGATGGCCTAGCGGTTAAGAGCACTGACTGCTCTTGCAGAGGACCCAGGTTCGATCCCCAGCACCCACATGGTGGCTGAGAACTGTCTTTAACTCCAATTCCAGGAGAACTCCAGTTCCAGGGGAATCCAACACCCTCTTCTGACCTCCGCGGCATTGCACGACACGGGTGCACAAACCTACATGCAGACAGTACACTCATACACATTCAAAAATAAATAAAATAAAATAAAATAAAATAAAATAAAATAAAATAAAATAAAATAAAATAAAATAAATAAAAAAATAAAGACAGAGGGAGAAAGTGCCTATACAGTGCCTGACTTGAGTAAGTGTTCCAGAAGTGTTAAGTCCAATAACTAGCTACTAACAAATACTACATGTAATTATCAGATTTCATGTTGTCTTAGAGGACTGGTCTTCTTCTCCCTTCCCTTCTCCTCCCTTCCTCTCCCCTCCCCTTTCTCCTCCTCCTCCCCCTCTTCCTCCTCCTCCCCTTCCTCCTCCTTCTCTTCTCGTCTCTGTCTCTTCTTTTCTCTTCTCCTCTCCCCTCCCCTCTCCTCTCTTGCCCTCTCCTCTCTTCTCCTCTCCTCTTCTCTCCTCTCTTCTCCTCTCCTCTCCTCTCTCCTCTCTTCTCTCCTCTCTTCCATTCTCTTACCATGGGAATAGGGTAGAAACTACAATAATTGGCAACTACTGCTTTTTGTTGGTGGAGGTAGTTCTATCTACACATCGGGTCCCAACTCCCAGTGGAGAGGCGTTTCTCTCCAACTCCTCCCACTTGTTCCCTCCATGTCCCATCCCCAGGCTTTCCATGTCGACACTTAGAGCACCATGAGGAATCATGCCTGGACTTTCCACATGTGCTACCCACTGCTTCCCTCAATTCTTCCCAGAATTTTAGAATACAGAAACTTGAAACTGTCCTACCTAAGGCCAGCCAACATGGACAGACACTGGCTCTTCCCAGACAGGATTGACAACTGCTCACACATAGGTGATAGTTCATTCATTTAAAAGCAGTTAATCACTTCTGGGTGTGGCAGTGTAGGTCAATACAATACAGAAACACTGAGGAAGGAGAATTGCCAAGTTCAAGGCCCGCTTGGGTTATATGGCATGACTCTGTTTCAAAGGAAAAGTTAGACAACTAAGTCATTGCACTAATTTATACAAATAAGTTGTCAGGCACCAATCCATTATTTTATATTTCCATTGTTTATTAGTATGGTTCTTAGTGGTGATCATATATTTCCTTGGGAATCTTCTCTCCAAGCAAGTTCTACTGTCAAGATTTTGAAGCAAGAAAACTAGAGCAGCATATTAAGAAAAATCTGGCACATATGCTATGTAGATACATGCATGAATGTATATATGTATACTCATATGTATATACAGGTATGTCTATATCCAATCCCATTGCACAAGCAGCCCAGTCTATGCCTTAACTAGTTAGCACAGGTCTCTCAGATACATACCTAGCTTACTGATAAGAGCTGTCATTGACCATTTTATTTAATTTACTAACAGTAACTCTGGTAGCCAAATATAAAAAGAGTCAAGCCATAAGGAACTTGTTATATATAACAGTTATAAAAAAAAAACAAGTAAACTAACAAACCATAACTGAACGTCAAAGAGACAAACTATACCATGGAGACATGTACAGGCTGCTTTGGGAAGGCAAAGAATAACTAGGGAATTTTCTTGCTGCAATTGCATCTGAGATTGGTTCAACAGGAAAGTGATACAAACAAAGGAAGCTATCACATTCTAACAAGTGACTCCATATTTATGAAATCACATATCCAAGAAAACAAAGCATAGTCCTTTTGTGAGAAGAGAACTGGTGAGAAGCAGAAGTAAGCCATATGCTTGAAGATGCCTTGTTGTCTAGGACACCCGGGCAGGGAGGAGCGAATGGGAGGAGGAGTGGAACAGTCATAATCAAGATGTAGGAAGATCTCAAAGCTTGTGTGGTAACACCTGTAATCCTAGCACCTGGGAGAGGCAAGAAAACGACCAGTCTGAATCCAGCCTAGGCTCCCGTGTGAGACCATGCAGTAATCTACTAAACAAAAGATTTAAGAAGAGCTCTAGAAAAACAGATAGTGTGTCCGATAGACAAGATGCAAGACCAATTTGGAAACTTCCATAATTAATCCAGATGAGAAAGGATTGTCTAGAGTATAGGCTGGGAAGCAGTTATTCTATAAAGGGTCTGGCAGTAAAGATTTTATCAATTCTGTTACTTGCAATGTTCAAAGAACTTCAGTGAGCATCTAAAAGGTTGAGCCATCTTCTGACCCTATGAAAAACTTGCAAAAATAGGACAGGCCAGATTTGGTGCATGGCTCATATTTAGTTGATCCGAGTCTAGAGGGAGGAACCCAGAAATTACCTAGAGTCGTTTTGACCTGTATTATTGCCAAGTAGAGCTATAACTGCTTAACTTCTATACATAAGAGTTGGAAATAAGGCATAAATAGGAAACTTTAAAAAAATCACAATAGCTTGGGAAGAAACCAGCAACTTGACCCTTGTAAATAATGACCTGTGCTCACCTCCACACCCTGGTCTGTTCTTCCAAACTATGAAGAACCAAGCCATCTGCGGAAGATCCACTGAATGCTCTGCTGACAAACTTCACAGTGGCCAGTTTCAGTTTTGCTCCCAGCCCATTACTTGGCATGATTCTTGTGGTTTCTTTTGGGCCATCAGGGCCTCATACTTATGTTCCATAAATTTTCAAGTATCTTAGTGTTTACCACTAATAAAGTCACCAATGGAATGCTTAAACATTGAACAGTCCTTTGGTGTCATTTATCTTGTGTTCAGACCATCTTTGTTATTCATAGGTGACCAGGGCCAATCCCTCTGCAACAGTTTGGTGAGTAATAGCTGGGAAATGTAAGGAGCTAAGGACCATATTTCAAACTCAAACACCCTTGTGAGGCCCTGAACTTTCTCACTGTCCTGACATCTCTATTTCTATAGAAATATTTATTTATTCAGATCCAGCAAATCATTCTAAAAATATCTTATTCAATTCCATAGAAATTCCTCTGTCTATTAATCTGTCACTAATAAACACACTCCAAAGTCACTTTTTCTTTCTCTCTTCCTCCTTTCTCTTGCTCTTCTTCCTCTCTCCATCTTCTATTTCGCTTTATTTTCCTACCCTTTCTCTCTCTTCCCCCCTCATCCTTCCCACTATTCCAGTGTTCTTTTTCTAGACTTATTAATGATTCTACATATCACTTTCTGCTCAATGTTCCATGCAATGAAACCTTACTGAACCACTGGCTCGGTCAGAACATGGGCCCAGACAAGCTATCTGGGTCCAGTGTGGACACTTGACTTTGACCTTTTCTGTATCTCACTCTAGCATGCAGAGAGCAATATCTCATGGAAATTAAATGTTTAATAGAGTTATAGAAATTAGAAGTTAATTAAAGAAGGTCAGATCACATTCCTGTGAGGCATCATAATACTTTGAGGGAAACTCATTTAGAGCTTCCTTCTGAGCTATGACTGGTTAGAGTCTCCCTGCCAAGATCACAGATGGGTCTTTGGAAATGTCTGAGAGAATATGTTTTCAGTCATTTGATCTGTTCTGTCACCATCTACTGACAGAGACTGTTCCATCTAGGACAGCCCAAGTCCTAGGTAACAGACCATTTGGCTTTCATTCACTGAACCCAATTTTATCTCTTTGAGAGAGATACAGTGTAGTTTCCTTAAATGTGATATAACACACACACACACACACACACACACACACACACACACACACACACCTGTTCAGTGACTGGGTGTTGGGATGTGGAAAGGTATTGCTCAATACTAGGCAAAGCATTGCTCTTCCTTCCCAGCAAGGCACAGAGTGCAACTGAGCTGGACAGCTACGTTATTACTCTTTGTCCTTCAGAATCTGAGGGTGAGGTCATAGACAAAAGATGCCTGAAATTCAAGAATCATAGGAAAACAGCTGTGAAAACAGCTTCTGGACCATAAATCTCTGACTGTTAATTGTTTTATGAAAATTTTATTTCTTGGTAATTAGCGTGTTTTCTTTGGAAAGATGTATATCCAGTCCATTACTGCAAGGGCTATATCTTCCTATCCAAATATCCTTGGAGTATAACACAGCCTCAGTTTAATTTGCATGTACTTTAAAGTGGTAATGGGCATGATGGTGGTCACCTAGAATCCTGACAGTCTGAAGGGGGAGGAAGGAGGTTCACAAATTTAAGGAAAGCCCGGAATACTGGAGGTGTGGCTCAGTGGCAAAGCATTTGCCTGCTATAACCAAAACCGTGGGTTCTAATCCCAGTAGCACAAAAAAATTGGAGGGAGAGAGGGAAAGAAAGAGCGAGAGAGAGAGAGAGAGAGAGAGAGGTGGCTAGAGGAAAAATAAACCCATTTCTGAATAGAAAACTAGCAGAATTACAAGAGCCTTTCATTTTTAGATTATAATAAATATTAGTGCTAGTCATGTTCAATACCTAACTTTTCTTCTTATGCATATTTTTTGGATAAGCATCACTTTAACTTCTTGAGGGGAAAGAAAGAACAAAGATATAAGGCCATAATTGGGTCCTTGCAGTGGGTTTCTTATTCTCTTTCAGGAATCTCAGACATCACTAAAAACACTGCCTTTCTGTCAGATATCGAGCCTGAAATTAAGCTTGTGAGCAGTGGTCTTTGGAAAAGTCTGTATCTTTCTTTTCTTCCCCTTTTAGTATTGATTTTTCCCCTTTCATTTGTTGGTGCTACTGTTCTTCTTGTTGCTGAGGATTTGTTAGAGCCACATCTATACATGATTTCTTATTTATGTTTGTTTTGTACATAAGCACCAGATGCTTCAACTTCCAGCTCCCCAATCAGTCAGAAAGTGTCGAAGTAGTCAGGCTATGGTGCAGAGGAATGAGAAAGCCTCCCATCCCAATGCCAGAGAGACCCTGCAGGCTGCAGTGCAGGCATCAGGAATGAACTGTGGCAGATGCCTATTATGCTGAAAAGTAAATGACAAAGCCCACAGCCCAGAGTACTAGGATCTGTCAGAATCCAGGGATTAGTTTGTTATTTTATATGCAAAAAAAAAAATCAAAAGATAGTTCCCTAACTGAGTCATATTTTTCAAGATTCCAGGCATCCCATGAGAGCTCGCATTCATTTCTGTAATAAATTACACTGCTGTTTTACAGGTATGATGTCACCTTTAAGGACCATCTCCCCTGTTGTGAATACAACTTCTACGCTTCTGGAAAGGTGATGGATGGTTTCCCTTGAAACATGTTCTGTATTCACCACCCGTGACTTTCTACTCACATTGGAAAATTTCAAAGTCATTCCTTGAGATGTCCCAGGAAAGCTTACCGTCTAAGGTTCTCTGCTCTGGGGACATGGGTGGGACATTTGGCATGTTCCTCAAGGTCTATGCAATTGTGTGTTGCACGTGTGTGTGTGTGTCTGTCTGTCTGTCTGTGTCTGTGTGTGTCTGTGACACGTCTAAGGAGATCTGTGAGAACTTGAAGCATTCCCCCTCACTAACTATAATTTTTTTTTTCTCTTAGCACAGCAGAGCAGCAAGGGTGATTTGGACCAGATTTATATACAGCTTTGCTTGCAGGGCCAGGACAGAGCACAGGGCCTTACATGTGCTTTGTACGTGAACATTCTATCTGAGCTATATTCCCAGTCTTTTTCTTAGTTTTTATACTGAGACAGGGTTTCATTAAATTGCTGGGGCAGACCTTGAACTTGTGATCCTCCTGCTTTAGCCTCCTTAGTAGCTGGGATTACAGGTCTGAGCCACAATAAACCTGGCTTCTCCTTCCTTTCTTTACAGAGTAACTAAGTGAACCACATTAGATCATGACAAGAAAAAAGCCTACATAAAGTCTGCTGCTTGGCAAACCAATGCGGTGATCTACCTGCTCTGCCCTTATTCTGCTTTCACACACAGTCACAGCTCTGGACAGCTGATGAAGTTCAATGGAACCTCAGGAAGATGAGGGAAAAATGAAACAGGATGAGGTTCTCCAGCTCTATTCTAATAGAGCATAGTTCCCACGGTGTTAAGTAGTTTATAACACTTTTATTGACAGCCTCTTGTCTTCTCATTGTCAAGGCATCCAACGCTATTGTCTCTGTTTTGTTTGTTTTCTGCGTATGAGTGTACTTCCCATATGCCTGTAAGTGCACCCATTTTCTGAAATACCCGCCTAGGTTAAATAAGGGCATCAGATCCCCTGTAACTGCAGCTACAGGAGGTCATTAGCTGCCATGACGGTGGTGAGAATTGAACCCAGGTCCTCTGACAAAGATGCTAGTCTTCTCAACAACTGAGCCATCTCTCCAAGCCCCCTATCCCTGCTTTACAGTCTAGAAAGCTGAGAGTGAGCAGTTGAATACCTGAGAAACTGTATGGTTGGTTGGTGGGAGAATTAGGAGCTCAAGAGTTAGACTTCCTGTGATCTAGCACTTCCATATGAAGGTATGTCTTACAAGTCACTCGTTTATACAGCCCAGGTTGTTATCCACCAAGTGTATGCTTCTTTCCAAAGTGCTCACAGGAGATCTTCTCTATCAGGATTTGTGTCTTATTCAAAGAAGAATTGCTCTCTCCAGCAGTTACAGATGATTCTTTGAGGCACTGATGAGACATTGAGCAAAGCTGTCACCTTCAGGAAACAAATCTGGAAGCCAAAGGCTCATCACAACAAAATAAACATGGAATGACACAACAGGCCCAAAGCAGGTAAATGACAGGAACAAGCTGGGTGGGAAACAGCAGGCCAGGAAAGGGGACAATGCAGCAATTCCATAGGGAGGTGGGTCCTGTGTGAGGATGCCGGAATAGAGCCAGGCAAGAAAGAACTCGATCCTCAAGACCTCAAGGCAGACCAGCATTTCAGAGCACAGATCCAGGCAGAATGGAGCAGGTAGGATGTAGGTCATTCAGAGAAAACAGGGTGGTCACAGCCCAGCCGTGCAGCTGACTGAGCAAACAGAGGGATGTAAATGAGGTGATTGGCAGAGGGAAGAGGAAGTCTGTCTTTGATGTCCATGGCAAAGACAGATTTCCTTCTGAATTACAGTGAACACAACTCACAGATCTCCGACCAAATTTGCTGTTTTCATTAAAGACTAGAAAGTACCAACTAGCTCCCTCCTAACACTCGGACACATGAAAGTCAGGAATTTTCCTATAGACTGTAATCAGTGACCTGAAGCAGAGGACTGGAAAACAAACATCTTGATCCCATTAGCTCCAGTTCAAACTGGAGCATGTGGGTTCTGTGTAAAATATTGTCTTTACCTCTCCTTGGAGAAATAATCCTCTGAAGAACTGACTGAAACAGTGAACTTCTGCTCAAAACAGTCAACTTCCACATGGAGAATATTGAGAAAGACTGAGAAAGAGATGAAAAGCATGTTTGGCAGAATGCATGAGCTCTGGTGGGGTGGGGGGATTGGGGGAACACAGGTCTAGATTTGATGAAAGAATTTTATTTAAAAAAAAACTAAAGGGGAAAATGAGAATTCTTATACATGTTTTGGAATTAAGATACAGTTTATTTTAAGATGTCATAATTTTGGCATATGTGTGACATACATACAGGCATATTTTGGAACAATACAAATTAGAGGGAACAACAACAACAAAAGGACCGGGTCAAAGAACAGACTGAAACAGTAAACTTCTTCTCAAAACAATAAGCCCCTGCATAGAAAACAATTTTAAAAGACTGAAAAAAATGCATGACATGTATGGCAGAATGCATGAACTCAGGTGAGGTGGAGGACATGGAAAGGGGAATGAGTTTAAAATGGACTGAGAAATGTTGTATGAAATCCACAAAACTTCAATAAAAATATTAAAAAAAAAATAATCCTCTGAAGAGCCATCCTCCTTACCAGGCAGAGACAAGTCTACCAACAAGAAACCTCCGTCTCTGTCAGGATTTGTGTCTCATGTGAGGAAAGGGATGATGGTCCCCATTCTTCTTTGTGCACCAATCAGGTGCCACTCTGCATGTTCTCAGCCATGCTGAAATGTTAGATCAATCCCTCTCTGCCCATTGAAAGGCTCATAAATGGTTGCAGCATCAAATTAGTGCTGGAAGATTTCTCCAACTTGGAACATGTTAAAATGCACAGTTGGGTAAGAATAATAAATTAGGGCCAGACAGACATTGGAACTTAAATCATTTGTTTATCTTTATGTTTCTGCACCACAGAATATGTGTGTGTGTGTGTGTGTGTGCGCACGTGTGTGTTTACGTTTCACTAAAGATTTAAAATCATTCATGTGTACAGTTTGTGTAATTCAATACATGTTTGGAGCGGAAACTACCCAGAGCTAGAGGTTATTGTTTGAAGAGTCAGAAAAGGGTTGGATTTGTAACTTTGTAATTTGTAATTAAGCTTATTGCAGCTTTCCTACCTCCTAAACCTCTGTCAACTGTGCTTAAATTTAGATGGGAAGCCAGCAATTATTCAGCAAATAATTATGCATCCCAGAAGCATAACCCAGATAAAAACAGCAATCTTTCCTAGATGCCTCTTCTCCTAGTAATAGATAACTGAGAGGTCCCCAACATCTTTTCATGTCTTTCTAAACAAAAGTCCCTCAAAGGGTCAAGAAAGGAATACAAAACAGAAGCTATGATCTTGGGAGCCATACGCCCCTCCCCAGTGTCTATAAGTAGAATTCAGGGAGGTCTAAGACTTTAGTGGGGAGGGAAATTGCACCTCTGTTTCACTATCCTCCATTTAAAAGATAGCTTATCCCTTATTGATGACTAGAGGGAACCTATCAGAAAGGTATCAGTTGTGCCTCTGACTTTACTCAGAGAAATCATAGTGAAATTCAGACTATGCTTATTGCCAGTATCTTAAATATCCCTCCTCAAACTCGTTAGATGTTAGACTCAATGTCAGATTTAATTTAACGCATTAATCACAAAGCATATCATATTTTAAAAATATTTTTATAATTTAATTTCCACATGATGAATATTCTTTGTAAGCCTATCTACATGTCAAAGACTGGAGAGCTAAGAAAAGACATAGAGCCTCAGGTCTGCAGGGAGCTGGTACTGCTATTCTGCGAGACTCTTGTGGAGGAGACAGCAGAGGTCAAGCACTCCAGTAGGTCTTTTCCAAAGAAATTCCCTTGCCTTGTTTCCCACAATGCCAGAAAGCCTTCCATGCAAGAGTCACTTTATATTTCTTCCCTGCATCTAATTAATACCATAGAGGAAATTAATTCTGAGCACCCAGCTAAGAACTTCATTCCGGTTGTCTTCAAATCCCACATGAGCACTATTATTTCTCCATTTTACTGAGGAAAACACTGAGATTCAAAATGCTTAGCATCTTTTCCTCCTCCCCACTCACTCTACTAGATACCTTTCATACTGCAGTCAGCAGCATGCTGGGTATAATAGTCCCTCATACTTATAATCTCGAAGGAAAGAAGACTGAGCAAAGGTATGAAGAATAGAGAAGGAGTTCAGGATACGTCACCCACCCCAAAATATACCACTTTGGCACACTGATTATTTTGAACTCAAAATATTTGAGGAACAGCAGTTGCAAAGCCACTATGGCCTCCCATTTCTTTCCTGAATATGAGAAAAGTCCAATCCAGGGCAAAAGATGCTTACTTACTGCCAGCAAGGGGTAAGAAGACCCCTTTGGCCCCAGAGGACTCTATACAAAGAGCCCTTGTTAAAAATATCTTCTGCCAAAAAGAAAAAAAATATATCTTTTGCCATTGGCTCCTCATCACAGATATTTCTTCTTAGACATAGGCAATTCAGTCCCAGCTGGAAGCCCTGTGCAGGCAGAGGTAGAAAGCTAGTTCTCTTAAAACAAGAGTTCCAAGTGTGTTCTGCAAAGCAGTGGAGGCCCTGAGACTTTGCCACAAGGTTTATAAAAACCTGTCCTTAGAATCATTTTAAGACATTATTTCCCCCCCTTTTACCTGTGCTAATATTTGCTCCCCAAAGCGCCAAAGGACTGGAGAGATGACTCAGTGGTGTGGTTAAGGGCACTGAGTGCAAAAAGCGGTGGCAGCCACAGGGTAGATGCACCTGTCAGTAAGAATTGAAGACAGGCCAAACCACAGTACTCTCTTTTTTTTCTTTTTGTCTTTTTACTAAGATTTCAAGTTTTATGTCCTCAGTACAGTTTCTCTGATTATTTATTTCTGGTTGTACTTTACTCTTGGATGCCTAAGGCCACACAGTTAGCCCAGATTAACCAAGGTTTTTTGTTTTCTCAAGGTCAGTTAAGGATCTGGTCCTCAGGGGTCTCTCAGGTTTTTTGGGGGGGAGGAGGGTAGGAGCTCCTTGCTCCCTTCAGCTTTTCATTTACCAGTTCCATCCACTCGAGGACAAAATCAGGTCTTGCTAGACCAGGCTTCCTTTTCTGAAGCATGAGCAGACTTTCCTCTTTATAGACTGGACACTGGCTGAGGTCCCATTAGTGGCTCTCCAAGACCTCCCTGAACAGGAAGACTGGTGACCCACATTTTCAGGACATTTCAAGAGATGGCCCCATACATAATCTGGTAAGACTTGGTTGAACTCTGAGGGCAAGGAACAAAGTAATCCCTTAGGTCCCTTGGCCAAATTGGTATGGACGTTAATTATGGTTGTTAAGCACCCAGAAAGGCTAAGTTGCACCAGCCTATTACATTGCACCTATATTAAAATTGTATCCTTTCGAAACAAACTGCATGTTATTTCCATATCATATTTCTTGATTTGCATCTTTCCATTTTAATCCCACATCACTTTAAAAGATGCACGCATACCCTCCATCACTCCTCAAAGACATGAGATACAGCTTTGTAACCCTCCAATATGGACTGAGGACTCATGTCTCTCCAAGAATCCTCCAAACCTTCAATGCCAGATGGGGACTACTGAGATACCCAGCTTGTGGACTAAACAGCTAAGGAGATTTCAGCCTTGTCTAAATATAGACTGCTGTTGTTGGACTACCTAGGCTGTATAATGGAGGCCAGTACAGGGGTATCAAGATAGGACACGTGCTTACTGGACTTCATTTGGAGGACCATGGGAGGGAAAGACCCCAATGTAGGGCAAAAGTGCAGGATTGATGGTTGTTTGGGATTGCCAAGGAGGAACCTTCAAGCACTTCCTTAAGGAAAACATGACATCTTTTAGAAAAAAAAAAATCCTCAACGCTAGGTGAACTTTGTATGTACATACCAATTTATTTACATATATATATAAGAAATAAAAGTTAGAGAGAACAACAATAACAAAATAAATGAAAAAAAACTCTGGAAAGACTCAGAAAAAGATGCAGGACATGTAGGGCAGAGTGCAGGGACTCAGGTGGGGTTGGGGGCATGGAAAGGGACGTGACTTTAGATTTGATTGAGAAATGATGTATGACTTATGGAAAAAGTCTAATAACAATAAAAAACGAGCACTGAGTGCTCTTTCAGAGGACCCAGTGTCGATTCCCAGTGCCCACGAGGTGGCTAAGAACCACCTGTCACTACAGTTCCAGGGGATTCAACATGTTCTGACCTCTGCAGGCACTACAAGACATGGGTGCCCTTAACACACACACAGAGGCAATACACTTATAAAATGAATAAATAATAAAAAACTTAAAAGCACCAAAGTGTTAGTGGTGAAGTTTGACACCTAAGTATTCATCAGAGTAAGGACAGTACACTGTGCTAGCAGACACTGTATATCACATCACCAAGCCTATAGCACCAAGCAAAGGGAAAAGGAAAGTGTCCATTTCACTCACCTTTAATGAAGTGTGGAGTTCATGGCGGTCCCAGCAGTGCAAATTGATCATTGTTAGCCTGCCTTTAATACTTGATTACACATTCTAATATTCTATGTGAGAAATGATAATTGCCTATATATTACTTATGTACATTGAAGGATGATAATTGACTAGAAACAGGGACTCTAAGCTACACCCTGGGCAAATACCTGCATGCTGCTTACTTTTGTATGATCCTGAATTAAGGTGGTTTTCTAGTGTCTCCTTTGTTTGCTTGCCTTTGATATTTTTATAGGATTGTTAAATAAAAGAAAGAATATACAACATAAATCTTATGTAACCACCAAAACCTAAAATATTTACTCTCTGGCCTTTACAGAAAAATAATTTTCCAGCAAGAGAAAAGCAAATGTGTGATGAGTTGAATTGGGAACAGAAGTGTCTGCATTTTTCATAAAACATTGTTTTTCCTTGAATGAACTACAGACAAACCACAGTTGCTCAGAATTGGTGTCTCGCAGACATTTCTTAAAATGAATGAAGCGTCATCTGAAGGAAAACAATGGGCATTGACAGTGATGGGATCCGAGTTTTCAGGGGCAGAATACAAGCTTGGGAAAACTTAAATTTCACATCATGAGCTTGACAGTTTCCCAATATCCACAGCCTTTTCAAACTGAAATAGGTAACATTACTAATGAATTTTACATTTGTATTTCATAATGAAATAAGGTGAGATTTGAAAGATCTAGATAGCCATGTGAGTCAGTATTTTCCATGTAACTAGTATGCGAGTTGACACAATGAACATGGTAAAATATCCATTTAAAGTACAAAGCAGACTAGTGGATGAACATCTAGGTAGAATTTCTACAGCATATAATTCATCCATTTTCAGTGCACAGTGTATGCGGTTTAGTGTATATAGAAACAACCACCATCACAATCTTACAAAGACTATTACTTCACAAAGAAACATGGCACCCACTTACAATGACTCTGTTCTCTTGGCAGCAGCCACAGGAAGTAACCTTCCTATTGTAACGGACTGCCTTCTTTGCACAATTCACATAGATAGAATTGTCAAGTGGAACCTCTTTGTGACCCACTCCTTTCATGTACTACATTATTTTCATGTACTATGCAGCCAACCCTTTCTTCTGGCTGTGTGAGATCAGAAAAACCTAACAAAATTGCTTTTGCTACTCTCACAGTCAGTACTTCTGGTGACCAAAATGAGTATTTTTGGAGGAAATGAAGAACAAAAGACAGGGCACAATGAGACACCTTAGGATTACTAGACAGAGTAAACACAGGAGACCAGAGTTGAATCACTTCTGCTCACAGATATGACCCTGTGCAGGTGGGCACCTCTTTCTCAGCATATAGTGATACCCCAACAAGACAACAATCTTTCCTCCTATAGGTCAAGAACTATGGTTTTCATTACAGTGGAACACTGCAGTGCCACAGATAGCCAAGAAGGGAGTCTCATCTCTATTCCCTAGGATTTCTTTCTTCTTTTCCTTCTTAACTCCATTTCTGAAAATTGTTTTAACACATAATTTTTTTGAGACAGGGTCTTCCTGTAGCCCCAGCTGTCCTGGAACTCACTATGTAGACCAGGCTGGCCTTGAACTCACAGAGATTCACCTGCCTCTGCCTCCCAAGTGCTGGGATTAAAAGTGAGCCACCATGCTTGGCATTTAATGCATAATATTTAAATTACTCAAGCCTTTTCTTACAAGATACCTTATCACCCTGCCTCCACCGATCTAAATTCTTACCAAAAAAAACCTGATGTCATTCCTACCCCTTAGGTTTTGTCTTTCCAACTCTTTTGAATTCTGTGAGATCCCAGAACACCCATCTAGTCTTCAAAAATATGGTTTTAGGTCTTGCAACACTGATCAGGCCAAATAAATCTCCCTTGTTTCTTAATCAATTTGGGCCTCAGTTTCTCCTAGAGGGTTCACAGGTTTTTCCTCAAATGCCAAGCACTTCTTCAGCAGATATCAGGTGGGTGACCTACAACTGAACTCTATTCTGATATTATCCCCATAAAGCCAGCATTAGGTCAACACAGGATAAGGATTGAATCTTACAAGAGAACAAGCCCATACTCTAGACTGATGGACCTGGCTGAGGAGCTAGCCATCAAGAGTCCCCATGACTCCCTCCCCAGTTTTAATCATTTGCTATGCTTCATAGAATTTGGAGGAACTTTTCCCTATTGTCCTGTTATCACACAGATGTTAATGAAAACACTGCTAGGTGCCAGAATGAAGAAGAGGCCAAGGTTCTGAACAGCAGCATCCCAGAGTTTCCGTGCTTTCGGAGGGAAGAGCACCACACTCTTGGCACACAGAACTACCTGGAAGCTCTTGAAATCCTCTCATTTGGGCTTTTTATGGAAACATATAAGAACAATTGGGTAAAACATTGACCATTGGTAATCAATCCAATTTTCATACTCTTCTTCAAATCACATGGCTGGTTTTCCTAGCTACCAACCAGCTAAACACCACTTGGAAATAGCTAACATCAATAAGATTAATCATGTGGAGAAGTTACGAACCCCTTTCCCGCCCAAACCTGTGAGGTCCTGCCCAACTCAGAAAAATGCCTCATAGAACCTTGCGTGGGGACGGGATAGAGTGTGGACTCCAATCTCCAAAGTCTAAATGTAAGACCTGACTCTGCCAGCATTTTTAGTTTCCTTCCGTGTCCTCTACAACATGGGGGGTGGGAGTTCCTCTGATATTGGAGAAGAAACCCAAACCCATATGCAAAAATTTTTAGGTCTAAAACTTTATCACTGTAAATATTGCTAATAACTTTAAATGCACATTCCTTACCTAACTCAATGTGTCCCTGTGAGTACTTAATGAATCAAAACATCCCCAATCAGGATAGGTAATGCAGCATTGGATCACAAAAGATTCTAAGTAGACCTGCTCCTATGGATACTAGAATTCAGAAGAAAAGCTGTATGCTTTCTGGGACAAGGCTACTTGTTTGACTAATTTATTTATTTATTTATTTATTTTAAATTTTATTTATTTCTGTATGTGTATCAATGTACTGTCTGCATGCAGGTTTGTGCACCCATGTCGTGCAATGCCACGGAGGTCAGAAGAGGGTGTCGGATTCCCCTGGACCTGGAGTTCTCCTGGAATTGGAGTTTCAGGCGGTTCTTGGTCGCCATGTGGGTGCTGGGGATCGAACCCCGTTCCTTTGTAAGAGCGGCTGGTGCTCTTAACCGCTAGGCCATCTCTCCAGTCCATGTTTGACTAATTTAAATTAAGTAATAGCTATACTAGTTGAATGTTTACATTTTTCTTTTCCTCTAATGTGTTGTATTTATCTTTGAAATATGAATATTTACTTTCTTTATATCATTTTAGAATTTCCTTGGGACCATGAGGGAAACAGAGCTGAAATAAAGCATCTGGATTGTTTTGTGTTCAAATAATAGTGATAATGATGATGATGAGGAGGATGATGATAGTGATGATAATGATGTTGACCATAAGATAACAGAAAGCTCATATCACTTTGGGGAATCACAGACAACAGGAAGGAGAGGAACATGGACAAAACCCAAACACAGCTATCAAACAACAAGACACCTTGCCCGCTATGCTGAATTTCATGTACTGGAACCCACACTCAGCACTTTAGGTAAAGGGTTGAAAAGATGAGAGTTCTCAAGGGAAAACTTAAGGTCACCAGACCTTAAATGCAGGTGACTATACTGAAAAGAAAACTTCAACTTATTTCAATTGCCTGGACAGCACAGAAGAAGAGAATCAATTTCTAAGTTAACTGGCTCCCAGGCATATGCAGCTACATAGATTAGATTTGATATCCTGTAATGCATTCTCCTATAATGAGGAAACCTGTGCACTTCAGAAGTTAGAGCAATCTCTTCTGACTGAGATAGCTTCCAGCACAGCATCTGGGCCCTGCAGAAGACACAGCCAGTCCGAACGAGCCAGGGTCTGATCCTTCTGCAGCATCAGGATGCTCCAACAGAGCTTTTTGGAAAGTGCCCTAGAAATTTTCATGTCAAAGGGAATAGCCGTTTTGAGAAGTGACCAAGAAAGCAAAAACTAACACATTTCTAGGGCACTTTACAATTCAGAGCGAGTTTTAACATTATATTTTGCTTATATGCATTATGCTACATCTCTTTTTAATTCTGTCAAAATTTTCTGTTTCGTACATGCCATTCATTTGCATCATTTTCTCAGGAGACTTTGGGCTCAGCCACTTGTAAACAGGATTGGGCAGCTTCCTAACAGTAACTCTTTCATTTTCTGCTTCCCATTCATTAAAAAGGAAGAAGAAGGATGAAATAAAGCATTGACATAATTATATGCACAAACACTGCCGTGCAAAAATCCACGCATGGCTGCAGCTAGGCTGTTAGCCCACAGACAACACTTCATAAGATCCCCCAAAAGGTTAATTAATCAACTGTAGGAAAGGCTGACTTTAGCATATGGAAGCAATTTAGAGGAGTCAAGACACAATTATGTAAGTAAATATTTTTGAAAAACTTAATGTACTGGAAGTCAAGATGCCTTGTTAGGATTGTCTACATTGAAATCATCCTATTTAAGAGCCCTTAGTAACTTGCAGAGACACAAGATTCCTCAAATTCCTCAGACTGGTGCACAACAAAAGGCTGGAGGGCCAGTTTTCATCTCACAATCTGAGTTGTACTATGTATCCACTGATTCCTGTCCCACTTGCCTTACTCAGGAACTGATTTTTAAATGGAACAGTATTTGACATGGCTTTTTTTTAAGAAGGGTGTTCTTAAGTCATTGAATAGAGGGGAAATATGATAACCTTATTAAGTTACCTGCCCTTGTAGACTGGGTAATGTAACAGGCCTGTCCCCGGAAGGCCTGCATGGACACATGATGCATAGTGAGAGTCACCGCAACCTATTGTGCCAGCATCAAGGTGAGTGTGACAAGAAGGCAACTTTTCCTTCAAAGGCCTAAAGGAAAGCTGGCTTAAGCTGAGAGGGTGGAAACGGGGAGAGATACAAGGTCCAGGCATAGTTTTAGTTTCCCAGAGTTAATTCTAACAAGAGGTTAGCTTGAACTCTTGAGGACACTGAAAGATCTAGGATTCACATAATGTACTTAATGGTTAACAACCACTGTGCCACCCAAGAGGCCTCAGAATCCTTCCTTATGTCCATCAATGTTCCAGGGTGACACCAATATTATTGCATGAGAGGAGGTACTCACTCGGTAAATACTGGCTTACTTTCTTAGTTTGGTAGGTAGAATTTTCTTTTTCTAACAAGAAAATAAAAAGGACTCAAGTTCAAAAAGCTGGAGAAAGTAAAACTAATGTACAGCACAAACTCATCTTTTGTCCAAGCCAATGCTCTGTAGGAGCTAGTGTGGACACTTTCATTTGTTGTATCTCATTTAACACAGGCAGCAGTCCCCTGAGGTCAGCATTGTCATTTGACTTTTCACAGATAAAGAAATCAAAGCTCAAAATCTTAAATAATTGCCTAATTTATGTAAGCTAAATCAAATTATCTGTAAAGATATTTTACTCTCTGCCTAAGAAAATGGGGTGTGATGTAAAGATCATGAACTCTTTTGGGGGAAAGCTGTAGATTTCAAATCTTTGATTCATTTACTAGACAAAGGACACCAAGTGAATTGCCTGTGAATCTCAAGATACTTAACTGAAAAATACAGAGATAACTTCTGTGTGTTAAAGTGGCCCTGAATACTCCAAATAATATTCTGTTCATAAACATGTGCATCTAAATACAAAGATAAATATATGCATACAATGATACATTGCAACGTATGTGTTACATGTATAATGGTCCCTCAACACTAATTAAAAGTGTTTGATTAATTTTACTCCCCTCTCAAACTAGCTAAATTGGCTATGGAAATGAGTTGAATATCACATTCTCTTACAAATCCAACACACACTATTGCTTTCTTATATACATGCCTATGATAACGTGTATAAATTATTCACAGTAAGATATTAACAATAGGTGGTGATTAAGTAGAGCTATTGTAACATACTGCAATAAAAGTCATGTGATTGTTCTCAACTGACCCCTATCTCTCAGAATCTTATTGTCCTATACTTGTCCATTTCCTTATATGGGGGTGAAGTGTGCTATCTGGTTGAACACTTGAGACTCAGCCTTGATTGGCCCTAACTTTTGCACTTTGACATGACACAGAAAAATTAGCACAAATTTATTTCATAGTTTCACAGACAGTTCCTTGTCACCATTGATCTTGCAGCCTCAGCATAGGGCATTTGTTCTGTTCGTAGTAAGTCAAGAACTTCCACCTTTTACATTTAATTGCTCACATCACCTCCCTTCTACTATGGTGCCATGTTAAAAAAAATAATTACTTCTTAGCTATATTAAGAAAAGTTCTACAATCTCAGAGCCACGACACCTGCCTGGGGTCTAAGGGATGGGTGTCATATACAATATAGATACACTAGATGAAGAGATGAGTCTAGTCCTCAGACAGGGTGGAGCAGGATTGTGTGAGATTCTATCACACTACTCCAACACAAAATTTAAAGCTCATATATTCTTTATTTCTAGAGTTTTTAAAATATTTTTAATTATTTATTTATTTTTTTATATGTATGAATATACTGTCTGCATGTAGGTTTGTGGACCCGTGTTGTGCAATGCCAAGGAGGTCAGAAGAGGGTGTTGGATTCCCCTGGAACTGGAGTTAAAGATGGTTCTCAGCCGCCATGTTGGTGCTGGGGATCGAACCCGGGTCTTCTGCAAGACAGTCAGCACTCTTAACCGCTAGGCCATCTCTCCAGCCCCTATTTCTAGAGTTTTTAATTTAACATTTTTCAAGCACAATGGACTTGGCTGACTAAAAGTAGATAAAGGGCGTTACTGTGCTCTCACTGCCCATTGGTCCTAATTTTTCCCTTTAAATTATTTCTTCAAGTTAAGTTATACTATGACAATATACTCTTAACATGGGCTAGTGATAATTTCCATTTTAGTGGATTTCCATAAGTTTATCATCTTTTCAGCTAGGAATGTTTTGTAACAAAAAAAAAAAAAAAAGAAGAAGAAAAGAAGCCAGAATAATTTGTGTTTAAATAGCTGCAAGGGCCATGGTGACTTGAAAACCATGTACTTTAGAGAAATATTTTCTATGTATTATTACTTTCAGTATTCACTATTTTCTAAAGCACTCGGTGATTTTTGTCACTTGTTCATATTTGCATCCAGGTGGGACCTGAGGTTTGGATAATCAGGGTTTGTCATCTGTTTCCTATCATGACTTTGATTTGAAGTATCCCAACCTATCTGAATTTCCAAGCAAGGAAAGTAGTATAGAAAATTCTTTATAGATTAACACAGTGTAGATCTGGAATGGATCTTAGGACCATTAAATCTGACTTTTTATTTTATACAAAACAAACAAATAGTAAAAGAGGTCACAGAGAAGAGGCACAGGTCAAACTGCTGGTCCAGATAAATCCAGGACTAAACAGTAAACAAATACCAAGTTCAGGGTTCCCCTCATGTACCCAAATGTCCTGTGTAGGACAATGACAGCTGAAAGAAGACTGTGGGCTAAGGATAACATTTGGACATAGCAATACCTTAACTTCAAAGCATGTTAATAAGATTTTAGTGAGGCCCAGCTCCCAGCTCTACCAGTATTCCTTGCCTCATCATCCCCTAGTGTTATGGAAAAAAAGCTCCTGGCAGCTAAACTCTTCCTTGAAGCTTTTCTTTTTGGATTAAAATATTTCAAATCCTCAGTCATAAGTGTGACCTAAAGTTTCCAGGCTATTCTTTCATGAAAGAAGATTATAAATCACAAAGCTACCCTTTATGCAAAACCTTATCTCGCATGGTTACACTGAGATGTTTCTTTGAGGTTAAGAAAATATTTTCTCTGTAGAATGGATTCCTTTTAGTACTTTTAAGATGGTTGGTAGAGTCCAATATGTACATTGCTGATGTTCAGCTGAGGTTGCGACTGGATGAACTCCAGTTCCAAAAGCTGGTTGCCCTGTGTCAGATCCCTTACATGATTTCCTACAGAGAATCCTAAACCCACCAAGCCCACTCTAGCCTGTGGTAGTAGACATCAGCAGAGCTAAATAAATTAATATACAAAGACAGAAACATAAACATATCTGACTTAAAACAGGCATGGGTGCTGAGAATGGAGAATGTGGTGTGGTGTGTGTTACAGATTTCCAGGTACAGTGGTCCTGTATCAGGAGACAAAGTTAAGATTGAGTAAGTTGATATGAGAGGTTGTGTAATGCTCTGGCACAAGCGAGGAGCTCAGGGTGCTAGGTGGTGAAGTCCAATATCAGGTCTCTTTACCATTATCCTGCTGTGCGTCAAGGACACAGAACAGGGTTGCTGCTCTGGGATCCTGGTCAGCTGTTGGCAGAGAGTGGCCACAGAGGATGAATGAAACGGAAGAGTTCATGAGGTGAACTATCCAAAAGAAAGGGCCCAGACTTCAGGGCAGATGTGCTCTCCCAGGATGGCTACTCTAAAGAGGCTTCTGTAGACACAGGCTTCACTATATCCAGAGGTTTTGCACTAAGCAAGAACTGGCATGGTACTTATGAATGAAGAGACTTGAGCTGTTTCTCTTTTTAAGCATCATCTATCTTTGTATTGCCAGGTTCTAATGCTTTTATTTTGTACCTGTGCACAAAGCAAAGATGAGAATGCTTGTCCACGCTGTAGAATCTCTGCATCTGTCTCAGGTGTCCTTATGTGCCCTCAGTTCCCCTCGTGTCTCAGCATGTCCCTTTTACATCTGTCTTATGTCCTACTATGTCCCCTTCGTGTCCCACCATATCCATATGGACCCATGTCACATTCCTCTTCTGCTTCAACATGCATCCTCCTCATGCCCCATCATGATTTTACCACATCTGTGTATGTCCAGTTTCCCCATCATCAGAATCTCTTGCGCTTACACAGATCCACATGCCATGTGAGTGTATTTGTCTCCTCTCGCTACCCTCATCCTCTGTGTCCTTTTCCCATTCCACCTTCCCTGATCTTTGCCACATCTACATCCCTCTCCTTTTGCCTCTAGTTCAGAAGTCCTAGGTCTTTATGGCTCCCAGGTTTCATCCTCAGAAGCACCACAGACATTGCTAATGCCTGCACTATATGCACTGAAAAGTAAAGCAAGATCCTGGAACCTTATAGTATTCAGTAACACTTTTAAATTACTGGTTGACCAGAAGCTTCACCCAGTTTGAACAGGGAAACTTTATAAGTCAGAGCAGCCCAAGATACATGAGTCGAGAGGCGGTGAGCTCCCTGTCAACCTGATACTGGTGGGCTGACAACACAGGTGGAAAACCTGTAAAGTACATCAAAGAGTCGCAAAGAGTTAGACACTGTCTCACAAGAATCCTGGTGTCACAGAAGCAGTACTGGATTCAGAGATATATGATACATTCAAGCCTTGACTCTGTCACCAACCGTGCTGGATAGCTTTAGTGTCAACTTGACACACCTGAGTTGAGGGAGCCTCAGTTGGGGAACTGTCTCCATTGGACTGGCCTGTGACCATGTCTGTGAGGTATTTTTTTGATTGTTGAGTGATATGGGAGACCCAGTCCACTGTAGGTGGTACCACCCCTGGGCAGGTGGTTCTGTATTGTATAAGAAAGCAGGCTGAGCCGGGCGTGGTGGTGCATGCCTTTAATCCTAGCACTTGGGAGGCAGAGGCAGGCAGATCTTTGTGAGTTCAAGGTCAGCCTGGTCTACAGAGTGAGTTCCAGGACAGCTGGGGCTACAGGGAGACCCTGTCTCGAAAAGACCAAAAAAATTAAAAAAAAAAGAAAAAAAAAAAAAAGAAATCAGGCTGAGCATTGGACAGAGGAGCAAGCCAGTAAGCAGCATTCCTCCATGGCCTGTACTCCAGCTCCTGCCTCCAGGTTCCTGACTTGAATTCCTACCTTGGGCTCCCTAAGTGGTGAACTGTGACCTGGAAGATGTAAGCTAAGTATACTTTTTCCTCCCAAATTGGTATTGGTCAGAGTGTTTTGTCACACCGATTAAAGCAAACTAGAACACCAACTAACTGCAACTTCCAGATCACTTAACATCTGAATATTCAGTTCCTCATCTAGAACATAGAGGCTATAATATCTATGCCTATTTATCAGAGGCTATCAGTGGTGATTTAGATTATGCAAATTTCTAGAATGTTAGTTGAAAAGAAGTATCAGCACTGGAAATAGTTCCCATCAGTAAATGAGCAGGCTTTGCAAGCAGGAGCTCAGTAACTCCAAATAGAACTACAACCATGAAATGGTTAGGAAATGACTTCAGATTCAAAAGAAATGATAAAAGAATGAAATCTCAAGTTATAAAGTCAGGATCTCATTCTATAATTATTACTTGGTCATAAAAATACGCTTATGTAGAACAGGCTTAAGTGGTCTGTACCTGTAATCCCAGCACTGGATAGATAGGTAGGAGGAACAGAAGCTGGAAGTTATCCTCAGCTCCAGTAGAGAGCTCAAGGCTTGCTTGGGCTACATGAGACCCTGTCTAAACAAAAAACATCTTAAATATTATTAAGGCTGAGGATGTGCCTCAGTAATGGAATGTTTTCCTAGCATGCCTGAGGCCTGTGGTTGCATCAATAGAACTAAAGAGAACAAGGTCAAACAAAGCCCTTTTCCTACTTAAGGATCCTTGAAATTCTTTCCTAGAAAGAACATAATGAGAAAAGCTTCAGAGTTTCTTATGTCCTGAGACAATTCACCCTGCACTCTGGGCCAGGCACTGTGCTGTGGGGCAGGAATTTGGGTTTGGATGACAAAGGGCTCAAGGTTCTGCCTTGGAAGCACAGGCAGGGGAAGGGAGGTAAGACAGCAGGACTAGCATGTGAGAGCATGTGACCTGGGTTTGTCACCAGAGTCAGGATTCTACGTTTTAATTGACCAAAACAGGCAATGTTATGCTTTCTTTCTTGTTGTTTGTTTTCGTTTTAATTTTTATATTTGCATTTTTTTCACAGCCAATTTTTATTGAAGCTCTGTGCATTTCATACAAAATTTCAAATCAAATCTAGATCCATGCCCCCCTCCTTGCCCCCCCACCCCACCAGAGCTCATGCATTCTGCCAAACATGTTTTACATCTTTTTCTCATTCTCTCTCAAAATTCTCGATGCAGAAGTTTACTGTTTTGAGCAGAAGTTCACTGTTTCAGTCAGTTCTTTGACCCAGTCTTTTTGTTGTTGTTGTTGTTCCTTCCAATATGCATCACTCCAAAATATGTATATATGCATGCCACATACTTCACAGGTTTTAGCATTTTCAGCTTGTGATTTTTTTTTTTATTATTTATTAGGCTGAAAGATGTCATGTTTGAAGTCTCCTCCTTGGCAAGCCCAAACCACCATCAGTTCTGCCCTTGTGCTCCATACTGGGGTTTTCCCCTCCCACAGTCACCAAATGTGGTCCAGTAAGCACCACATCCTGTCTTGATCCTCCTGTACTGGTCTCCATGATACAGCCTGGGTAGTCCAACAATGGCAGTCTATACTCTGAAGAGGCTGAAACCCCAGTAGTAGCTTGGTCCACAAGCTGGATGTCTCAGCAGTCCCCATCTGGCACTGAAGGTTTGGAGGATTCTTGGAGAGACATGAGAGTTCAGTTCATATTGGAAGGTTGAAAAGCTGTGTCTCATGTCTTTGAAGGATGGCAAAAGCAGTGGCAGCCACAGGGTAGCTGCGCTTGCCAGTAAGACAGGCAAAAAAACAATAACAACAACAACAAAAAAAACCAACTGTGCTCTTTTTTTTTTTACTTGCAATGTTATGCTTTCTAAAAACATTATTAGTTGCAATTCTGAAAATGAGAGCATTTAGATAGTAGGTAAGTTAAAGATATAATTCTAAATGAGTATTCTGATATTTCAGAACCTAGTCTCAAAAGAGAAAACCCATAAGCACATGTCCCTGCTTGTACGCATGGGTTTACCTGTATGTGCACCCCACACACACACACACATACACGCACACACGCAGGTATGGGTTTCTTTGTGAGAAGAATATGTTCTGGTGAACACATGGTCAGGTGATTTCTTCATGTGAACACTACAGAGTACACTGACACAAACCTGGTGTAACAGGCAAAAACCAGGCATCTAATGTACCTCCAAATGCCATCAAAATGCACAGTAAGGATGAGATTAATGTGGCCACTCCCAGTGAGAAACAGCATGCAGAGTTACAGTGAACCTCTTTCATAAATAGAAGTATGTTCTAAAATGATATATGCTTGGTTTAGAAAAGCATAGTACAGTACAGCATAATATGGAACACAGAGCACAGTAGGGCAATATCACAGCAAAGTGGTGGACTATTGCCATCATAAGTCATATGTACTGTACATGTTTGTGTGTGCTATAATGTCACATGACTGGCAGAGCACCTCATCACCACAAATTCATGAACAATGTGTTCTGTTAAGATTCTAGGATGGTAGAATTGTCACTACATTATAGGAACCTTTCAGCTCCACAGTCTTCTTATGGAATCATCATCGGATACATGGTCTTCAACTATCATGTTGTTACAAACATGTGACTATATATATATATACATATATGTATGTGTATATATATGCATACATGCATGTACTTATATACAACTATTTCTCATTATAGACTAGACAACAGCAAGTTAAGAACACATATGTAACTACTAAATCTAATGTGTTCAATACTCTTCGATAGGCATTTTCCAACACAAAAGGTTTAATTTTTTGAAAACTGCACCAAGGGGAAAGTCTATTTTTCTATTTCTGCTTAGGAGGAATTTTTGCAAACACCGTGAAAAGTTCATGCAAACTGTATACTACTCTTGAACAAATATGAAGAACTGCATCATAAGCTCAACCTAGCAAAGGAAATACAGCTTCTGGCCAGTTATCATCACTTTAGCCCCCAGCATTAGCATTTAAACAGCAGAATGTCTCACAAGCCTCAGGAGCCACCCTGGAATCCTATTTAAATAGCAGTGACACACCCAAGTGCACATACCACCCAGGTAGATGCTGAGACAAAATGCTAGAGACAAAAATCCAGCAGCAAGCAGATTTGGAGTCCTAAAGACCAAGGTAGAATGGAGAATAATTATCTCTGAAGAGCAGAACATGGCCGGCTGAATGAAGGTGCAGCTGCAAACATCTGCAGGAGTGATTAGAGCTCAGGAACCAATTTTGGCAGTTTATTATTAGAAAAAAAAAAAACAAAACTCATAGACAATGTGGGAAGAAACAGCAGGTCACGTGGCCCCAGTGAGTACTTCACCCAGTTGGGCAGTAAATGTTTTCGCTGTTTCCTGTGAGAGGCAATTCCATGATCTAAGGATGGCTATTGCCTGGGAATCTGTTTATTGCTGGTAGTCAGCTGACACATTGTTTTTAGATTTTGCTTCACCCTGTTACCCTTAAGAAATTTGGTCTCCTTGGAGCACTCTCAATCCCCGTTCTACATAACCTTGTCTCTGTTCTCATGAAGGAAAGGCAGCTTAAAATCATATACCATCAAAAGCATGATTCATATTAATAAGCTGTTAAACTACAGGGAGCTTTTCTATATCTTTGCAAAGAGTTGCTTTTGAGTCTCAGATTATCTGGTCAAGGTGCAAAAGGACGTAAATTGTTTTATTCATGAGGAAACTGAGGCAGGAAAAGGTTAAGCTATTTGTCCATGTAAATTCCCTGTGATACTAGGGATTCTGTAAAGCCAAAGAGGGCACAGTTCATCCTGATTCATCATGTGCTGCCTCCCAGCAGGTAAAGCTGCAGGCTCACCTTTACTGTGAACCCAAAAGCGCCTTTGTAACCCAGAGATACCTCTCCTGAAGAACCACACCTAGGAAAGTGTCCCCATCTCCAGTGGCCATCTTCAAGTGCAACTATTTTGCTTGCCAGTTTTTGACTTTTCCTTCCATCTGTCCCAGGAGGCCATGTTAACAGAAGGAGCCACTGTGAATGGCTTAACACTTGCTTTCTGACTGTTTTTGGATGCTTTGCATATTTTCCACTGTGGATTTTCCTTTGTATTTGACTTTAGCTTTGACTAATGATGTTAATAACGATGAATATTTGCATACCATTATAGAATATACAAAGGATTTTAAAATGTTCTATTAGAAACTGTAGTTTCCAGGGTGAGGTAGATAGAGTCAGTCAACTTCATTGTTCTTAATGCAAAGATAAATATGTAAAAAAAAAAAAGATTCAGGGACTTTCAGTGGCTGTCTTCAGGTCACAGACTTCTGATATTGAATCTGTGTCTATAGGTTTCAAATCCTGTGTCCTTCCTGTATATATTGTGCTGCTTAATGGGCTAGCTCAAGAACTTCTATAGGTGTAAGAGTAGCCAAAGGCCCAGGCAGAGACCTTTCCTAACACAAATCCTACCCCATCTCCACTTCTACCCACTGAAGCCCCTCATACATTAAAGGCTCTGTCATAATTGAGGATATTTGGGGATCAAGTAGAGAGTTATCTCAAAAAGTTACAGAGGAGCAAAATGATCTCTCTGAGTCTTTGCAGTCTCTTAATTCAATCACAATCAGAGTTGCTTTGCACATGTACGCAGCCCCATGCTGCAACCAGGTTTATTTTACATCCGACATGTTTATGGCTATGGAAATGGACTGTTCTTGGAAAGTGCAACACTGGAAGAGAACTCAATTCATTAAAATGACAAGATGCTTTTTCTGTCAGTCTCAGAGTCTCTGGCACTCAGATGCAATAGCCAGAAAGTGCTGAGAACAAAAGCAATCCGACTGGTGACTGTAGATTAGCAAGAATGGGAACTTCACCAAGATAAATAGAAGTTACTTTCATGGAAGATGAAATAAAATGCTTGTTTTGTTTGGAGGCTGTGGAAGATGATATAAAAGTTAAACCCTCTGCAGGCAGAGCTTCAGGAAAAGTAGACTGTCAGACACATTTAATTGATTTCTTTATGGAAATGGCTGGAAACAGAGGATGCCAGTGAATCTACTCTAACGTCCTCACATTTTTAGACTGGGTATTCAGAAGAAAGAAGAAAGGATGGTGGGGCTCATAGGATAAGAAGCTTCTCATTTCTAGGGCATAAGTGGAAATTTAGCAGTGCTTGAACAGGAAGATAGAATTATTTGCTGTCACTAACAAGAATAATTTCTTGCTGCCTCTCCGCCCATTCTGCTCCTGGGTAGGGTGGTCATCATGACACTTCATTCACCTCTGTGCAAGAACACTAGACTGAATGGTACAAGCAGGGCATTTAGAACGTACAAGTGTACGTGAGACGCAATGAGAAAGTCTAAAGTGATGGTAGTATCTTAGGTTAATAAGCAAATAATTGGCCGGCAGTGTGAAGAGGCCAATAGAAGACAGCACACAATGTGCCTACAGGGAAGTGGCTGAGGAGATGCTTGGGAATCCAGGTCTAGGCCATACCACTTTATTAATAAGAAGTACAGGGCTGGAGAGATGGCCTAGCGGTTAAGAGCACCAAATGCTCTTGCAGAGGACTCGGGTTCGATCCCCAGCACCCACATGGTGGCTGAGAACCATCTTTAACTCTAGTTCTAGGGGAATCTGATGCCCTCTTCTGACCTACCTCTGTGGCATTGCACGACATGGGTGCACAGACCTACATGCAGACAGAACATTCATATGCATGAATAAATGAATAAATTTAAAAAATACAGCAGTACTCTGAGGCTCTGGGGTAGAAGGTACTCTGAAAATGCAAAGCACTTTGCAAAAACTAAATTATGAAGCCTCTCTACTGGTCCAGGAAATAGGGAGGTGATGTTATTTTATCACTTCCACAAATGGAGACACTGAGGCATCAAGTACTATCTTAATTTCTCACAACTGGGCAGTAAGTCCAAGAAAAAAAATAACAGAGGAAGGGAACTTTCGGACCTTGAAATTGATCTTTCATTGTGTTAATTTCCACCACTCTTATAAAAATAATAAATATGGGTCTCTTCTAAATGCTTGGGATCATAGAATATATTAGCTTAAGTGACAAGAATCCTGTTTGAAAGTTCAGGTGATTTGGACTCCAGATAATGTCAGTTACAGAGGCATCTGTGCTTTTAGGTAAGTTACTAGGGAGCAGATCTAAACAATTGGAGTCCACTTTGCTTCACCCTTTATTGTATCTTAGATGGGAATGGGAAAGTATACCAAGAGAAGTGTAAAGTCCAGTCTGAGGGTTTGTTTTATGTTGTGCTCGGTTAAAGAAGACTTCATAAGGAGCCACTGTTTCCTCTCAGACATTTGAAAACCCAGAGAGGAAATAGGAGACAATGTGAATGAGCCTTGGATAAGCTCTGGTCAGAGCCATGGGGGGGCCAGATGACCCTCCAGGGGAGAGCAGCCTTCTGTCGCATGGAGTGCAAAGGGCAGTGTGAGCCTGTGAGCTTGGCTATGCTTGTGTACTTGACCTCACGTTCACCGGCCTGGTGAGTGGGAAATGGGTTGCTGTGGATCCTGCAGTATACTCGGCCCTTTGGAAAAAGATTCATAAGACAGAGGCCAGAGGGATAAGGGTGTTTCTTTAGCAGAATTTGAGAGTGGTTACTCCTCCAGTTGCACAGAGGAAAGGATCCCACACAGGATACTGCAGATGGAGCAAAGAGCATGTGCCAGGGAGAGAAACCAGAGCAAACAAGGTCACCCTCCACACCACTCATTCACAGCACCTACAGTGACAAACCCTTGGGACACCTTAGACTGTTTTCCTCCTTGCAAAACACACTTGCTCTAATATGTGGGAAAACCCATGGTCTGGATCAGACTTGACAGAAAAGCATTCAAATCTGGAATGTCTGTGGTGGTCCAAAGAGCAGATAAAGGTGCCACACCTGCTGCCTGTCCCCACCGGAGGGGGCCAGGAGGGAGAAGGGGTTGAGGGGCCATTTGGGTTCTGTCACAGAGTTAAGTCCAGCAGCACACAATGGTATTTATTTATTTATTTTTATTTTATTTTATTTTATTTTTTTGGTCTTTTTGAGACAGGGTCTCCCTGTAGCCCCAGCTGTCCTGGTAGACCAGGCTGGCCTTAAACTCACAAAGATCCACCTGCCTCTGCCTCCTGAGTGCTAGGATTAAAGGTGTGCGCCACCACGCCCGGCACACAATGGTCTTTAAACAATATACACATAAAGATGAATACATAGAGTTCTGAAAAAATACACACACCCTATGGCAATAAAGTTCTCAGAATGTGAAGAGAGCACCTATCTTTCTTCTTTAAATACACTTGATGATCTAGGTTTAGAGTTCTTTTGCTATAGTAAGATACACAAGACGTTCAATAGTACAATTTGTACCCTTATTTGATAGTCTGCTGCCTGGCTTGGGGATACTTAGCATGTGGACTTAATGCTTATCATTTCCTTTAATTTACTTATCATTTCCATTAATACCATTTCCTCAACTGAAATTTGTATATATTACCATGTGTGGGGAAGTATGTGCGGGGGTGCTCACACTTGTGTGTGTGTGTGTGTGTATGTGTGTGTGTGTGTGTGTGTAGGCCTGAGATTGACACTGGATGCTTTTTCTAATGTGTCTCCTTTATATAATGAGGAAGAGTCTCTCACTGAACCTGAACTTGCCATTTTGGCTCCCCTGGCTTGCCAGCTTGCTCCAAGTGTACCTTCTCTCTACCTGTGCACTGGGGCTACATACAGGTGGCTACCACATCCAGCAGTATTTATGGAGATTCTGAATTGTGATGCTTGTGTGGGACAAGCTTTATCTACTGAGCCATCTCCATAGCCATCGACTGAATTCTTAGAGAACAAAACTGATCCAGCTACTGTGTAAATCTCTCAGGGTGTACCAGGCACCCTCTGCATAAAGCGGGCTTCAGTACATACACATGGACAATTTGATGCCTCTTATTTCAGATACATATCAGGCTGACCAGAACATATGAACTTATCTTGCTTCTTATGTTCATTTACAAATGTGACAAAAAACACAGTGGTATATATTTGGAAAACAACCAAATGATACATATAGCAGTGCAGAAATCATCATTATTAAAGCATTCTACACAAATTGGGATAAGCAGTAACATGGATAGTCTCTCTCCTGTAAACTCAGACACTATCAGGTACTCGTTACATTCTTTCAGCACATGACATTATGTCAGCAGCTACATAATTAGATGTTAATTCCATTTTAAAGATAAGAAATCTGACACTGGAAGAAGTTAAGGAAGTTGCTTAAGGAAAGAGGATGAATGGAGAGAAATGAGTCCAGTTGGTTTGACAGAAACCCTGTGCATTCCCTTTCCAATAAATGTGAATATGGCCTCAATACTGACACATTACCTAACAGCAATAAAATAAATATTTGCTCACATCAGAATGGTTGTCATCAAAAGGACAAAAAAAGGGAAAACAAGGGTTGTCCTAGAAATAGAGAAAAGGAGCCCGGCGTGGTGGCACACACCTTTAATCCTAGCACTTGGGAGGCAGAGGCAGAGGCAGGTGAATCTCTGTGAGTTCAAGGCCAGCCTGGTCTACAGAGCGAGCTCCAGGACAGCTGGGACTAAAGGGAGTCTCAAAAATACCAAAAAACAAAAAAAAAAAAGAAAAGAGGTTTAGCCTGGCGTGGTGGCACACACCTTTAATCCTAGCACTTGGGAGGCAGAGGCAGAGGCAGGTGAATCTCTGTGAGTTCAAGGCCAGCCTGGTCTACAGAGCGAGCTCCAGGACAGCTGGGACTAAAGGGAGACCCTGTCTCAAAAAAATATACCAAAAAAAAAGAAATAGAGAAAAGGGAACCCTTGTACACTGTTGTTAGAAATTCACATTTGTATAATCATTGTAGAAAGCAGTATGGAGGTGTCTAACAAATTAAATAAACAATTACTATATGATATCCAAAGGAAATAAAGTCAATATGTTGAAGAAATATCAATTTACTATGTAGGAAGGAGAATTATGCAAAATAACTAGGATGTAGCATGAGGCCAAGTGCTCATTAGTGGATGAACAGATAGAGAAAATGTGGAAACTATACACGGAAGGAGATTATTCAACCATCCAAAGGTGGGAAAACCTATAATTCAGAATGAAGGGAATGATCCTGGCACTCTTATGGTAAGGAAAATGAGCCAAGTACTAACAGACAGGCAATGCATGATCTCATATGTGGAATCTCAAACTGTTGATTGTAGAAAGAGAGTTGAATGGCAGTGAGTAGAGGCTGGAAGGGTAACGATGGTTGGAGAGATGTTGGTTAAAACTTCTTAGCCGGAAGATAGGTTTAAGAACTAGAGTTGTGCAGCATATGATTATGGTTAATAATGGATGAGAATAGAGATTAAATGTTCTCACCACATGAATATGACAACTGTCTGAGACAATCTGTGTATAAAGAAGCTTAATTTGGCCACCCATGGATGTATAGATATTCCTTAAATCCTCCTTTTGCTGTATCATCTTGCTCCACCCTACATGAGGCATCGTTAGTTATGTATTACTATGAAACTGCTCTGTTCCAGAAAGAGCTCTGAACTTTGGGGAATCCTGGGATGGATAGTGCAGAGGCAATGGACACACATTAAGTACTGCAGAGAAATACAAACTCTGCCAGATGAACTTAAAACCAACCCCTGTAGTATGGAAGACCCAGGCAACAGCCCTCTCTATGTACACAGACAGCTTTTCTCTCTGTACTGTCTATTGAAATCTGCTCAGCTCCAGGGGCCTTACCCAGACAAGGAAGAGGCTTGTGGTTTCAATCCAAAGTAGTCAAAATACATCAGTGGATTCCCGTGGACATTTTGCAAGTTGAGCTGAGTCTAGATTTCAGGAAAAAGCCACTGAAAGTACTGCACCATTCTACTTGTTGTTCTTTTCACGAATGTTTCTTTACATTCAAAATAAAATCAAGTCTGCTAGGAGATTTAAGTGTTTTTGAGGATAAATCTAGAACCAAGATAAATAACAGGCTTCCTTCATGGGAACCTCTTGAGTTTCTTTGCCAGTCCAAGATCCCCTTCAGGTCTCCTTGTAAATTCCCTCAGGGCTCTCTGCTCCTCTGCACACTTTGACAAAGACAGTGGAATGGATTGCAGCTCCCTTTACTACCTGGGGTGAAAATCACCACCCAAGGAACAACAGCCTCCTTATCAACCAGCAAGTGGTAGAGGCGAGTGGTGTTAGGAAAGGGAGGGAAAGACTTTGAAACAAGACCAAGGCCAAAGTTAACAGGGGAAGCCACAGAAAGGGGATAATGGGAATGAAAATGGGACAAAGTCGTCACAAGTTGATGGAGAAAAAAAATCAAGGTGAGCAGTTGCAGGGAGGAAAGGCTAAGCAAGACTCTTTGAAGCCACTGAACAGAACAGTAACAAAGAAATGTGGAAGGCAAAGCAGAATGACAGTGACAGGGAAAACAAGAAATTGAAAGAGTAAAGTGCTAGGGGATTTAAAAGCAATCCATACATCCATAATGGACTTTTGTATATCTGTTTAAAAATACACAATGCTGCTCATATAGAACAAATTTACCTCTCTTCTTTGGCCCCATGGTATTTTGAAAATCGGTAGCTGAAGAAATAACTAATGACCCTGTCACTCTGGTTTAAGTTCTGCTTCCACAGCAGCCCAGGGTTAAGTTTCCTGCTATTCTCCATTAACAGAGGGGTGTGTCCTTTCAGGGTGCAGCCCCCTCCTGAGCCTCTATCTATATTTAATGACTGCAATCAATTAAGCTCTTCTTTTCTCCCTATGACATTTTGTCAATCACAATCAAGGTGGGTATTTTTGCTATTACTATTATCATCATTATTATTTTCAGTGATAAACTATCAGAGCCTCACCCCCTTGATAGAAAATCTATCTGGATCCTGGCTGTCAAAATGGCATTGCTGATTACTTTGGAGAAACCTGCAGCCTTGTTGAGAGAAAATAATCATTAAAATGGTCCAAAGGAGTAATTAAGGAACAATTTTCTTTCTTTCTCTTTTTTTCATTTTAATTTTTCCTAGAGGAAACCCCTTGGCCTCATATTCTTCAGAAATGTTCTCAGAAGGACTGTCAGCTTCTGCTTAGGAAACAGCCTCTTCCTGTTCTTAACTCTAAGTCTCAGGAGGAATGGAGGCTGTTACTGCTGATTGGTATAGACAGGTAAAAGCACAAAGAGATGGGCGTCGGTTAGATAACAGGGGACTGCAAGAAACCACAGGAATGAAGCCTTAAGGTAGATTAATGGAAGAAACTGTTCGGACAGCCTGTTTCCGAACCGTGCTCTGGGGAACAGGAGCAGGTGAGAATTAAAAATGCTCACTTGGACATGAGCCAAAGTATAACAAAGGTTGAGAAATAAGGGTACAACTCAACATACTACAAGGACTTTACTAATCAACATAGACCCAGCCACCTCCCATACCAACTGCTAGAAATGACTTAAGATAAATACCAAGCCAAGTAAATATTTAAGTAGTCTCAGATTCTAATGGAGTTTTAAGATTGTCTGGAATAGAATCAGCAGGAAGCTTTATGCAGCCTATGCATTATATTTGAATATACCCAAAGACAAGGAGAGAGGCACTTTGAAAAGCATAAAACTTTTTGCAAAAAAAAAAAAAAAACGAATTATTTGCTTTATGGAAACGAAAAAATACAACCTGCTCATACTACATGACCCATCTTTCCCTTTTCTAAATGAAAGTAAAATAGACTTGCATTTAAACCATGCTTGTCATCTTGATCAAGTTACTTCTGAGCTTAGTTTTCTCTTCTGTGTACCTTAATACAGAAATCATAATTTTTTAGACAAATCGCTGATGTATACAATAGTATAGGTGTATCAAATGTTACCTTCAGTTTGTTCACATACATCATCCATCAATTTGTTTATTTCTTTAATATTTAATGGAGGCTTCTCCTATGAGAGAAACTATTCTGGATGCTGTCATCATTTTTCAGGATGGCAGTCTGGGTACCTCTTGTTACTTTACTGGAAGGGGTGTGTCAGACTATCAGGCACCTAGAACCATATCGATACATGCCCTATTACTGCTTCAATCAATAGCTGACTGTTGGACTTCGCACTCAGGAACATACATGCAAACTTCGGTTCTCCCTTGTCCTGGTAGGCATTGTTCTAAAGATTCTCACTAGTAGCCAAGTCCAAACTGAAATTAATGGAAGGAAGAAAACAATTCACACTGGTTTCACTGATGTGAGGAACAGCCCATACTTGTTCATCACTCTCCTCTATGAATCTTCATCCCAGCAAGTCCTAATAGAAAACAAACTTACAAAGAGTAGGGCATTCTGAGAGCAGACATCTTGTCTTTCAAAGCTCAAACTCTGAAGTCTCCTAGCAACTTCTCAGAGGTAAACCCTTTAAGATCCGAGTTTGGGGCCATCACATTTTGTCTCTTTAACACTGTCAGTCAGGCTACATGGGAAACAACATTACTCAGAATTTCACCTTGCAAATAAATAGCTCTGCACTGTAGCCAGAAGCAATAGAATCTCTCAAAGACATTATCTGGAAATAGTCGGGGGAAGACACCTCCAGTCCCATTAATCATCCTCATGCTTACAGTTCTTCTTAATGGTTTTTATGGTTTATCCTTTGAACGCCAACAAAGAGTGTGATTTTTTTTCTGGCTTATCCTATTAAAGAGAAATCAATATCTAATATAAATGTGCCGACGGTAGGATGTTTGGAAAGGCCGAGAATGAGCGAGTACCCCCATTTTATCTTGCCTTGCCCAGAACGGTATGTGGACACTGAAGAGGAGAAGAAAGGGACAGTATGTCTGCTGCTTTCTAAAGAGCTGGAGGATAAGCACCTTTGGAGGGGAGGGCCTGCATACGTAGGATGTGGCTGCTGCTTTTCAAAAACAGGCAAGGATAGGAAAGGGCATGGAACCAGACTGTCAGTGGAAGCAAAACAAAACAATGCTGCATTTTCTCCAGGGAGTGATATGAAATAAGGAAACAGGGCTGGCAGTGGTTCTTCTGGCAGGAGAGGAAAAGCAAAAGCTTTGCCTCCGATGTTCTGATGATCACACGCAAGGGAAGCTGGTCATATACCCAATCACTTCTCAGCATGCCAAGAGGCAGCGGCATCATCTTAAAAGTGATGTATGTCCCACAAAGTGAGAGGCAGCAGCTGCATTCTTCAGAGATAGATGTGCAAACTGTGAGATCCGTCTTTCCCAAACCTGCAGAGAAGGTTTGAACCGTTCAGTTCTGAAATTCCTGGTCAGCATTTTTGATGCCAGTCACTGACCGAGAAACAAATATCTTCGAATAAAAAAACGGTGGTTTTCTTAAATCATGCTACACGGAACGAGAGTAAAAGAAATTGGGTGGCCTGTGATTATAAAGAATTAAATCTTGGTATCGAATAATGAAGTTGGCCATTCAGCATGTAGTACCTGGCACCCAGCTCTGCTACCAATTAACCGTGTTAACCTCAGGAGTTCATCTGACTTCAAAGTGCTTTAGCCTTTATTTGCAGAAAAGGGAAGCAATAGTTGTACTGCTTACTTTGGGAACTTGTTCTCAGAGTCTTAACAGATAGTATTTGGTACATAATATCACATGGCCCTCTTGTGCACTACCCTTCTGGAGACCACAGTTCTGAGTAAAGCTAGCTGAAAAGGGGATGTGACCCATCTTCTTCAGCACGTGTGATCTTCATTAATGCACTACATGCTCTATATTATTCCTTGTCCAGCTTCAATTTTGGAGTCCTGACCTAATCACCACAGCAAGATACTCCTGCAAATCTTAGCCTTTTATTATTCAGAACTTCAACTCGAAGCCTGTTTCTAATTCTTTACATTTCCTTGCATTGTTGCTTCTGAAAAATAGGAATATTGACATTAACTTCTGTACCATTTTAGTAGAATGCTTTTGGTTGGCCGGAGGTCATTCTCTAAGATTGCTGGTGTGATATTTAATTTCCAGTGTCAATTTGACTATGCCATGGATGGTCACACGTTTGGTTAAACATCACTCTGTGATACTGGAACTAGAATTTTTACCCCCAGACCTCCTGGGTCTCCATCTCGCTGGTTATGGACATTGGCATGCATTTTTTATTTTCTCTCTTTCTCCTCCAAATATAAATAATATTAGGATACTTATACTTAGATCAAACCACCTGGCAAAAAAAGAGAAAGAGAGAGAAGACAGAGAGCAACTGTCCATTCTGTCTCAGGTGGACCCTGCTTAGTAGGGCAGCACAAGAACATCAGAGCATGTGCTTCAGCTCTGAAGTGTACAAGCATCCTCTACCAATACTTGGACAAGTACAACATGGAGTTGGATTAGAATTCAAGGATCTAAGCATTAGTACTTAACATTCCATTTGCATAGGCCACATGAAAGGGAAGCCATCGAAAACTCACAGCCAAACTGGCCCATGAACTAGCCTGGAATCAGTTCCGGATCTAGGTAACAACTGGTATTAGAATAACATTATTTTTTAACAGGCTCACTTCCTATATAGCCCAGTAGTAGAAAGTCATTATAAATGAGATCATATGACAAAGCTGTTCTCCTGGGAGCCCAGAGTCTTAAACAATGCAGAGTGGAATTGCTGTTTAAATTGTATCCAATGTATTCTTATGGAGCATCTACTCTGAGGAATAGAGTATATTCAGCAGCAAAATAGTATTTCACAGCTTTCTATATGTATATACTATGTACAAATGTGCACACACATCAGTGCTATCTCTATGAAATATTAGTGAAATAAGGAGAATGTGAAATCACTGATACAAAGCCCTGGGGTGAGGCTGAAGGATAGTGAGGCAGATGCAGGTGAGGCATGAGGATAAAAGCATTGAGCCCTGCCCACTCACAGTATTCCAGAATCCAACAAGGGAGACAGAGTCTTCAGAGCATCTGTGCAATTCAGATGAGGTGTTATCAGAAAGGAAGATTTAAAACCTAAGTCAGGTTTTACAAGTTATTAGTAGCAGCCCATGAACCAAATTACCTTTTGCAAGAATTAAAGTGGGAAAGGAAGCTTCTCCTTTCAGACTGACACATTCGTGATAAAAAATATGATGGGTGAGAATAACAAATCCTGGTGAGGTGACACTGAGCAACCATGAAAACTCTCCTCCAAGGACTCCAAGACAGCGCCGAGTGTCAGGTATTCTCAGGAAGAAAGCAGAGTCAAGTCTAGGGGCAAGGAGGAGCTTTCTCTTCTAATGATATGAATGGAATGAGAATGGGGTATGTTCTAAGATCTAGTACATGCGTGAGAAGCAAACATGTCCAGCATGCATCGCATTATGACAGCAGGTCTTCAAGTTAACTTGGAGTACTTCGAATGCCATTTCACAGGTGCCTCAAGGGAGATTTGAGAGACATCCAATCACATTTCCTTCTCTGAAGATCTACCCAACCCCCAGCATCCAAGCAGTAACCCAGCTCTACCCCAGCACCTACACCAGCAGCCCGTCCCCCTGTCCTTCCTTCAGTTCCTTCCTCTACTACCACATCCTTCCACTATCATTTCATTATGTCAACATTTTATTTTCACCTTCTGTCTTCTCTCTACTTCTGCTTTGTCTGATCAATTTGTAAAGTGACTAAGAAAATGAAGCTTATTCAAACCTCCCCCCTCACGTACATTTGTCATACAAACCTTTCATAGATTCTCCATTGATGGCCTATGTCTGTTGTTAAAACCCTCAGAATATGAGTGTGTTTGTGCCTCTAAATCTCTTCTGTACTGCAAACCCAGTGGGCCATATCTTTTTATTAACTTCCTATCTTATTTTCTCTTATTATAATACCACAAAGAGATTCTGAAAACATCTCTGTTGACTGTGACAATAATGGGAATGCATAGCCATTGATCTGATTCAAGCTGCAATGATATAAATGCTGAAGTCGGAATTGGGAGCCCTGTTTTGCCTCTTGTGCTACTCAGCCGTAGGTAAGGCCATGGAATGAATGTAAAACACTGTTAGCACATTTTACAAAAAAAAAGTCAATTAAAATGTATGTAATAAAGTGAACACCCAAAAGGAAATGTGATTTTGGAAATGAACTGGTTAGCATTTACAGTAATTACTAGAGATTACCACCAAATTACTAACCAAATTACTGGCAGAATGGTCATATTATTTTACTCCTTATAATAATGTTGCATACCAATTTCAAGTAATTGTCCATAATTTCCCTGACTGAGTCCAAAGCATAATATGAAACTGATCCTCACCCAGGGTCTCCCTACTTCTTCCCCTCCCTCTGCAACAGAGTTTGATATTGCTTTAACCTGCAGACACCACTTTCAGCTGTAATCCATTCCCAGCCTCTTACCACTTTGGTCCAGAATAACGGAGTGGAAGACAAAGCTAAAAATATTATTGTTGTGAGTCTGACCTTAGGACTATAGTGCTGATTCACATGACACTATTTGAAACCGGCTCACACAGTTGTCCTCACCCCTCTGAATGGGGTCACAAGTTTAAATGCCACCGTGTACGTGTCAGTTGGGAGGAAGCGCTGTGAAGTAATCTACTTGACCTACCTATATTCTGGAGAATATAGAGCAGACTTCTGACTCTCAGTAGCTTTTCTAATATGGGGCAAGAAGAAGGACAAAGGAATAAAGGAATGTCACAGGTGTGGTTTCCAGAGGCCAATGCCCAGTTGGAGCCTGAGGATCAAAATGCTTATTAGGAATACATGTCTGAGAAGGGAAGGTTCAGAAGCAGGACTCTCCGGGTAGAAAATAAAGTCAACCATCAGTGAACTTAGGACCTTGGTGTGGGCCTGCTAGAGGAGCCATCACGGTAGTCTTCTCCTGAAGCAACATGAATCTTGCATGGTACCTGGGCCTTGCTTGCTCAGTGGCATGAGCTTCCCTGCTAAGGGGACTAGCAAAGCCAGCAGGCAGGAGACTCTATTGCAAGGCAAGGCACTGAAGGAGCTAGAAGCTGTCTGCCAACTGCACCCTGAGGCTGATGACGGGTTTGGTCCCGAGTACATCTCTGTGACGTTACAGTCAGGCAAGGCATTCTCCCAGTAAGAGTTTATTTGACAGTTTTAGGCTAAGTATTTGTACAAAGGAACTGGGCAAAATCACAAATTAAAAAAGAAAAAAAAAAGTCATCTTCAGAAAGCAAGAAATGGCACGACCAGCTCCATCATAAAGGATACTTCAGTGATTGCAAAACTGTTGTTGTCTTTTCAAATCAGCCGAAACTGGATTTTCAAATTAGCAGCCCCAACTGTGGCAGCACAGTTGCTTGCATTTGCACTGCTGAAAAGTTGTGTTCACAGATAAGAGAGAACCATCTAACATAAGGCTACCACGTTTCCTTCTTCTCCAAATCTGGGAAATGTGGCTAATTTGCATATTTAGCATACATTTGCATTCTGTGTTCAATAGCCCCTAACTCTAATTATGTAAAATAAGATAAATTAGTACATTTCACTGCCATTGCTTTCTAGCCCTGTAGTTGGGAGCTACGGAGACTTAACCCAACACTTTCCTCCTTCTGGGACCAAAGTCACTTGCTATTTAGGCTAGGGATATTTCCTTTATGCCTAACTGTGGGGGAAAGAGAAAGCAAGGAGAGAAGAATGACCCATGATACCTAGAAATAGGGTTGTGGATTTTCTAATCTTAAAAATAAATGTGAAATGCTAACTTGATCAATAGTAAACAGAAAATGAATCTTGTAAATACTTTCATCAATGTAAAGCAAAGCAAGGTCAAACAAAACAAAAAGTGGTATGAATCCCAATCTAGTCAATGCATTGGCCTTTTTACAACATGTGAATTCCAATCAGGATGGAAGTGAGTGGGCGTGCAGATAGGAACTGGGTCTGAAAGCTGAGTGATGGACCAAAGGGGGCCTTAGCTCCTCATTCCTTCAGTCTGTACTTTTATTCCAAGTGGTCTTCATATCCCACTGGATATGAAGATACTTGATATTTCCGGATCACTCATGGAAAACTGACACTTCACATCCCTTGCCCAGCATTCCTCACTAACCCACTCTACTTTCTAAATGTTTAGAAGTCATCTGGAGTTGAGCGCATGAGTGTATTAGCAAGAAAAAAAGAGCCAACTTCCTAGAAGCACATGGGAAAAGGACAAAGCATGTGATTATAATATACCGAGCACTACCAGAGAGGTGAGTGGAAATGGGGAGAATGAGCAGAAGACCAAATGCTTAGATCTGCCCCAGAAAGAGCTGAGTGGCTCAATGGTCTCCGGGATATATCCAAGTGCAGAGAAGGTTTTTTTTTTTCCTTTCTTTTTTATTTATTTATTTGTTTGTTTATTTATTTTAATATATATTTTATAGAAGATTGTCAAATCTAGACCCGTGTTCCCCACCCTATGCCCCCACCCCACCAGAGCTCATGTATTCTGCCAAACATGCTTTTCATCTCTTTCTCAGTCTTTCTCAAAATCCTCCACGTGGAAGTTGATTGTTTTGAGTAGAAGTTCACTGTTTCAGTCAGTTCTTTGATGCAGTCCTTTCTGTTGTTGTTGTTGTTGTTGTTGTTGTTTCCAATATGCATCACTCCTAACCGCTTGGACAAAAGCTCAAGGGGCCGTGCACAAGAAATACGTACAACTAGGTAATTGGCACTAGCATCCACAGATGAGGGATACCATTTGTTGTTTGTTTTTCTGGGACTGTGTTACTTCACTCGGTATGATGTCTTCTAGCTCCATTTTCCTGCAAAGCCCATGATGTCATCTTTCTTTACTGCTGCATAGAACTCCATTGTGTAGATGTACCACATTTTCTCTATCCACTCATCAGTTGAGGGGCATTTGGGTTGGTTCCAGCTCCTTGTTATTGTGAAGAGAGCTGCACTTCAGGAAGTCTTGGGAGATCTCCCAGAGAAGGTTTTACATGTTTCAAATTGGCAGAATAAAACATCCACTTGATAGAAAAATGGAGGAAGACATCCTAGGTCATGGGATTTGTGAGATCAGAAATATTCATATTTAAGCTGGCACGGTGGGAGAGGCAGGTGGATCTCTGTGACATCGAGGCCACCCTGATCTTCATAGTGAGTTCCAGGCCAGCTATGGCTACAAGGATACCCTATCTAAAAAAAGCCAAAATAATTCAATAAAAAAGAAATAGAAAAGAAGGAAATATTCATACCCATCAACTTGAGTGCCCAGAAAATGGACCCAAAAGTTGCGATATGTTCTTGGGAATAAAGAGACAGACAACTGTGATGGCTGGGACAGAGTTCAGGGCAGAGTGGACTTTCCTGAGAATGCTAGGATAGTGACATTTCCTGTAGGAGCCCCCCCAAAAGGAGGACCCTACACAAGCAGAGGCATTGCGGTAGGTTATATAGGCCTGATGATGGAAGAGGTGAACAGTAAAGCGATTATGGTAAGCAAACCACACAGGGAAAGCAGCAAAACAGAAAGCAGGTTACACAAGAAGACTTCAGACAAGAAAGCAACAGTGTCTCAGTTACTCATGAACTACCAGCAATGATGACAGCATGAACAAGTCCCACGGAAGCTCAAACCAGACAAAAATCCCAGCACAGATATAGGGAAATGGGTAAGAAACCCCAACCCCACCTGAGGAACTACTGACAACCTAAGGCTGGTGGGAAGGGGAGATACGATATCTTTCAAAGATGAGGCTCATGGTAGGTTAACCAGGCTCCTGTGGATGGACACACACTTTGACATTCTAGAGTGGGTATTTATTATGTGCCAACTGTATTTTTCTGTTATTTTATAGCATTTACTGGTAATTTTATATTTCCTATTTAGTTTATATAGTATCTCTGTAAGATTTAAAAAAAAAAAAAGCATACATTTTGTAGATTGGAAGATTTCAAACCAGCAAGGTTGTACAAATCGCTCATGTGGACAAGGCTTGTAAATCGGAGGGCCCAGCTGAATCTCATTCTGCTGTGCTCAGAGTCAGCCTCTTGGCCTCCATTGCCTCACATGTGCTGATGAGAAGCACAGGATGTTTGGTGAGTTCGAGATGATAGTGGAACACCCAATAGGAAATACCCAGTGAGCAGTTAGATATAATAGGATCACAGATTTATAGACCTGGAAGGCATCTTAAAAATTATATAATCATAAAACCAAAGTTATAAAAAGAGATTAAAGTCACAGTTACCCATCTGGGAGAAATTCACAGACTTGGAAATGAATGAAATCATGTATTAGGAGGCTAATGACTGTCCTCTGGACGTGTCTACCTTTTGGTTCAGGGAAAGTAAAGAGCTCACCAATGGCATCATACAGACATTTCCTGAAAAGCAGAGAAGAGAAGGACGTATCTCCAACATGAGGAAAGCCTGAGCCAGAACAGGTGGAAGTCAGAAATTCTGAATGTTTTGAGAAGTCAAAGAAGACAGATAATTTTCTACAGCAGTTTCTAACATGTTGGTTGCCTCAGAGAGAACTTGTCAAAGTAATAAAGAAAATGATATAAGGAGTCAAATACTAAGGGTGAGAAAGATTGTCTGGCTTTTTATGAGATTTTTGGAAAATAAAATACCTTTAAGAGGAAACCTGTAAAGTGGGAATTCTGCAAAGATTTATCTTGGTTACAGTTCACTGTGGCTTAAAGAGAGGATATCACAAGTTATAAAATCACATAGGGTTTTGGTCTGTTGAGATGAAAACTGTTAGTTACATATAAGTTTAGAGCAATCTGCATAAATCTGTGCAGGATTCCAACAGTGGCTTCAACTTGAGGTCCATGGTACTACTACGCCTATAATAACTGCAAAAATAACACGACAAATTTATTTCTGCTCAAATATCTAGGCAGATATATTCAAAGGTGTCATTTAACATAACTGAGAGATGTTCAGATTCATAACATAACAGCTAAAAGTCTGTGTATTCCAGTAGGAGGCAGTTTACAAGGGGACAGAGACTCAGTTATATAAATCTTCTCCTGACTAAGCATTGGTAAAAGAACACAGGAGTCAAAGAAGCTTCCGAGCTGCGCAGTTCTAACTCTGATGTTTATTATATGCAGTAGATGTGTCTACTCTGGTCATGTGCCACCTCTCCTCCATTCTCCCATCCACCATATAAATTAACTTACCAATGAGGCACAAATGCACCCCACCACCAAATGCCATGTATCTCCACGAGAGCTACGGCATAAGATCTCTTCCTAAATGGACTGTGACATTATCTGCAGAGAACCATGGTAGATTCTGCTTGCAAGAGACATCTAAAATCTGGGCAATGGTAATGTCTACATTCCAGTGGGCTGCAGAACACAATGTAGATAACTGCTAGAAAAGAGCTAGTGCATTTATTAACCTAAAACCACATCTTGCTAATTACTGCTCTCTTTGGGTGACTGAGTTAATTTATGCCTATGGTTAAGCACGCTGTTTATAGTGTTTTGGTTGGGGGTCAAGACATACAGAAAGAGAACACAATTAATATCCTAATAATATCGTCTGCTTCACATGACTTCACATTTCATATTATTTTTAACATGACATACAGGAATGAGCTGTACAGAAAATGAAGTTAGCATAGGAACTATAAGGCTTTTTTAAATATTAAAAATATAAATTGTTTTTACTATCTGTGTTGTTGTTAACAATATACAGTTTCAGCTGGTATCTGCAATAAGGAATTGTTTTTCTCTTTGGAGAACTACATGGAATTTTCACTGCCTTAAAATTTTGGAAACATTAATGTCAAAAACAGAACATACTCATGGTAAAAGGAAATCAAACAGCAGGGAAGGCACAACATGAAAAACATATTTCTGACACTTAATACTTTCCCTACCCTTGTTCTTTGTCCAAAATAAATAATTCATAGTTTCTTATGTATCTTTTCAAAAAATATCTTGTGCATCTATAAGTTCTCCAAGCTGGAAACATAGAACCATACATATGAACATGCAATTTCTGTTTTCTTCTTTTCACAAATACAAGTATAATACATATATCACTTTTAAGTATCTTTTTCTCTGCCTATCAATGTCATAAATATCTGTCCTTAAGAGGTAAATATCCACCAAATTTCTATAAGGGCTGCAGACTTTTCTACTCTACGGATATAGTAGTTACTTTTCCAATCCTGTGAAAAGAACATTGTGGCCAAGGGAACTTAGAAAAAAGAGTATATTTGAGCATATGACTTTAGAAAGTTAGTATCCGTAATGGCTACATGCCATAAACCCTGCTTATAGGATTCAATTGCTTTTCTAATCCAAATTTCAAAAGTCTATCACATGCCTCAAAAACCCACACATTCGGTTCTGTCACAGCAGTACCCCATGATCCTGGTACCAACCTCTGTAATCGTTGCTTTTCTGTTGATGTGAAAAAATACCATGACCAAGGGAATTTCCTTTTATAGGAAGAATTTATTTGAGCAAATGGTCCTAGAGGATTAGTGTTCATAATGGTGGGATAGCATAGTAGACAATCACATTTTCAAGCAGGCACAGGAAGCAACAAATGACTAAAATGTTTAAGAACTCTCAAAGCCTGACCCCCACCTCCAGTGGCGTACTTCCTCCAACATGGTCACACCTTCTTTTTTTTTTTGGTCTTTTCGAGACAGGGTCTCCCTGTAGCCCCAGCTGTCCCGGAACTCCCTCTGTAGACCAGGCTAGCCTTGAACTTACAAAGATCCACCTGCCTCTGCCTCCCGAGTGCTAGGATTAAAGGCATGCGCCACCATGCCAGGCTATGGCCACACCTTCTAAGACCCCCCCAAAACACCACCACCAACTGGGGACAATATGTTCAAATACTTGGAGTCTATGGGGGACATTCTCCTTCAAAATACACAATGGATTACCATAATCAACCTAATATTGATTTGCCTTTAAATTTTTTATTTGTAATCATTAATAAATCCATTTTGTTTTTATTGTAAACATTAACTATTGTATAGTTATCTGTTGCTACAAAGCAAACTGCTTACAACTCATGAAATTCACAACCATACTCTTACAGACACAGACTTATGTATACATAATAACTTTTCAGAAGGATATATGTTAATCCTGAATAGTGGAAGGTGACAGAAATTACCCAGGTCAGAAGTAGCTTGCTTCTGATCTATGATGTCTGGGGCTCCACCTGGGAAGGCTTAAATGACTTGGCAGTAACAAGACATTGGGAGAAGAAGACACAAGATACAAGATGGTTAACCCCACTGACTTGTTTGACCCCCTCAGTGGGAACGATGAACAGGGCTGACTCTATCTAAAAGCCTTCCAGTAGGGAGCTCTTCCAGCAGCAAGAGTTCACTCCAGGCTCATATGTCTTTCATGTGACTGCTTCTCCCTGGCTGAGCTTAGCTTCAGGGTAACGTAGCAACACTTCCCATAAAGATGGCTTGGCAACCTCAGTAAGGGATGGGAGATGCCTTTGTGGCATCTCTGGAAAGTTAATCTACCACAGTTGCCCTTAAAGGCTGAGTATCTGCCACTGTCCTCTGCAAAGCTAGGATAGACATTACAAATAAGCTGCTTTGAGATGATCTCCTTACTTCCCATGTAAGTATCATAACATGGCGTCAATTCTGCTTGGAGAGCAGAGCAGAACACTACAAAGAAAAGAGCACTGGCACTGATGGGCAGACTAAGAACCCTGGCACAGGACATGTCATCAGAAGGATACTGAACTAAATTGGATCTAAACACCCCTAATTATAAGTACTCTCATTCTAATACCCCTGAACTTTTTTCTCCCAGATCATCTTTTTTTAAAAATTTTTTAAAATTTTATTTATTTATGTATGTGTATGAATGTACTGTCTGCATGCAAGTCTGTGCATCCATGTCGTGCAATGCCGCGGAGGTCAGAAGAAGGTCTCAGATTCCCCTGGAACTGGAGTTCTCCTGGAATTGGGAGTCTCAGACGGGATCTCGGCCACCATGTGGGTGCTGGGGATGGAACCTGGGTCCTCTGTAAGAGAGGTCGGCGCGCTCTTAACCGCTAGGCCATCTCTCCAGCCCCTCTCCCAGCTCATCTTATAAGGAGAACAGAAGGGAATAAAAACACAGAAGGCAGCTCCAGCTTTCCAAGCTTCTTGCATTCACCTCCAAGAAGAGGTGAAAAACCACAATGCACACCATACAACAGGAGTGTGCCATCAGCACTAACTTGGTAAGATGAAAAGGAACAGTCACAATTCTAAACATGTAAATGGGTATTGTGAGCTCATCCTGGGAGTATTCAAGAGAAAAGAAAAGAATTTAAAATTAGTTTTAAACTGTGATCACTTTTCCTTTCTTTTCATATCAAGGGACTGAGATAGGAGAGAAGCAGGTATGGATAAGTGTGGCAGAAAACGCTTTCCAACTGCACAAGAGTGCCCCAACGTAAGGGAGTGCTATTTTAAAGGCTTTGTGTTCACACATCAGCACCTCTGCCATATTTTCTACTCTCCTTAGTTTTGTAACTTACTCTGCCTAAGTTGTGTTATATGAAGTGCATTTCCAAACCCAAAGATAATGTCTTGCAGAGATTTATATTTAGCAAGTTAAAGCCAGGCCAGAAAGCAACCTTATACCTGTCTAGGTCTCGATGTTTCCAAGAGCGGAATGGAAAGCCTCTTCCCTCTTTGCATGGGATTTGGGGAGATGCAGAGAGGAAAGCAACCTTTGGATACTACTCCTGGGGAAAGCTTGCTGGCATCGAGAGCAGGGTAGGCAAAAGGAAGAAGGACTAAGGGAAAGCCTGGTTCTCGGTCATTAAGGTCGGGTAGACTGTCTCACATCTATAGCAGGAAGTCAATTGGTCAGACGAAGGGCCCTAGAGAGAAATGGAAAACCAGCCAGGCTTCTTATTTTCCCTAGTTCAAATTCATTATTTGGCGGGGAGGGGCTAACTGATATGGCTAATATTCCCCGAAGGTCAGAGGCCAGGCACTGTATCTAATGTGTAACGAACAGAAGCAGCACAGGCACGTCTTCCACATGCCTGGAGAGAGATGAACGGTAAGAAGACATGAGACGCTCTTTGTGCATATCTTACTTTTCACCTATTTTGCTTTCTTCCCCCACCCATTTGCCGTCCTTGTAAAATGGAAGTGAAAGAAATGTCATTTCTCTGGAGATGCAACAGAAGGTTATTTGCTTCAGAAAAAAAGCTCTGTGTTAAATAAATGAAAGTTGTCTGTATTGTTCCTTTGTTTGTTTGGTGTTCCTTTTTTTTTTTTTGGACGCCTTCTCAGTCACCCCATAAATCACTGAAAATCAACTTACCATTCCCTAAATTCGTAGGAGCGTCTTGCTGGTGTGCAGAGGCGTAAGAATGGGCCAAGGCAAACATCTCTAATGTCTTCTTGCGAATCCAAAATGCATTTTAATAATTTAAAGCTGCAGCTCTTTCAGTCACTCAATAAATTATTCACAAATTTTACAATAAAAAGGAGAGGAAAAAAATCTGTTCTCTTTACAAGTTCTGGAACATTAATTCATGTCAGAATAGATGAAAAGGACAAATCAACCCTAAACTCTCAGAAATCACATGTTTTACTTCTTTATCTGAGAGTGACGGTACAGTTTATAGGGTTCTTGACAGCTGGAGATGTTTTTTAAAAGGTTTATATCCAGGCACAAAGGGGGAGAGAAGGTAGCTTTCTAGGGATATATAGGGAACCTCTTGCTGTTTGGAAAGCAATGTTAACTAGTATGTCAAAGACATCTTCAAGGACAGCCAAATAAAGAAAGCTGATTAGCCTAAGACAACTCGGGTTGATTCTGGACCTGTGAAGATACTATAATAATGCCACCCTCTACTGTTTCTGTAACCTTCTTGAGTTCTCCTACCAAGCACACACAAGTACTAAGGGAACACATTTAGTACCCGTTGGAACTAGCCTTCAGATGTTTACCAAGCATGTTCCACTGGCCACATGAAATGGAGACCGTTCACCCAACTAAACTTTTTAATCGCCATTCAGGATGGGAAGAAGAGCCAGTCTCTAAAGAATCACTTTGCAGACAAGGATCATGGCATCTTTGTAGTCATCTTTCATCTCATTAGAAAAACTTCATCACAGAAATTTTTTTTTTTTTTGGTCTTTTCGAGACAGGGTCTCCCTGTAGCCCCAGCTGTCCTGGAACTCACTCTGTAGACCAGGCTGGCCTTGAACTCACAAAGATCAGCCTGCCTCTGCCTCCCAAGTGCTAGGATTAAAGGCGTGTGCCACCACGTCCGGCTGATCACAGAAAGTTTAACATGGGAATTATCAAAGGTCAGAGCCAAGCTGGTGTATTTCCCAGGATATTATTGCAGTTATTTCCTTCATTATGGATACTTTGCCTTCCAACTGCATTCTCTTAGTTCTGCAGGATCTGAGAAGTTTGACAGTCTTGTGGGAGGGCTCAGTAGGAACCAACCCATCCCTGCTGAGTCTGAGGCTTGCATGAGTAAACACTGTCCATACCAGCCTACTAACCCTGAGCTTATAATCATCGGACCCCAATAATGTTGACTTCCTGAATGAATGAACGAACGAATGAATGGATAGAAACTCCAGACAGAAGTCAAAAGTCTGATTTGTTCTGGGCAAAATGGATGCAAGACACTGGTAGCTAGCCACGGTTTTAATAGAAATGAATTATATTTTTAACTTAGTGGCAAAATCTGAAATAATTCCCTATTTTAGGCAAGGGATTTGGGATAAAGCTTATATCTTCTTTAAGGATATAATCTCTGAGGAGCTTCTGTAATTCTTTTCTACCTTCTACTGGCATTTGCTTTAATAAGCTAGATTTTTTTAATTTTAAATTTTTTAGTTTTTGAGAATTTCATATATAAGTATTGCCTTTGCATTAATTTCATCCTTCCAAGCCCCCACCAACTCAATCCATGTCTCTCCACTCACTCCCAATTTATTGTTTTCTTCTTGTATTTTTGTTACACATATATACATTTATAAATATGCATATGTATATATATATATATATATATATATATATATATATATATATATATAGATAAAATGCACTGAGTCCATTCAATGGTGTTGCTGTGTCCCGCTGTTTAGAGATGTCCATCAGAGAGCTCGTCCCTGAAGAAGACTGATTCTCCCTCCCTCAGCTTCCACTGATTACTCTTCATCTTGAGGTGGTCCCTTGAGATTTCCCCCATCCAGCTTGGTATGTCAACTGGTTTTGTTGTTATATGCAGATCTTGTTAGATGATCATGTTGTGAGAATTTCATGTGTGTAGTGTCCCTATCATGTCTGGAATGACTTAAGTAGCAACAGGTGTCTTAATCCCTCTGAGTCTTGCATTCTTTCCACCTCTTCTTCCATAAGAGTCTCTGAGCCTTAGGTGTAGAGTTTGCATTGTAGATGGAACATTTAGGGCTGGGCACCTGGAGATAACTTATTCTCCACATTTGATCACCTGTGGAATTTTGTAATAGTCTCCATCTGTTGCATAAAGAAGCTCCTTTTCCCGGGCGTGATGGCACATGCCTTTAATCCTAGCACTTAGGAGGCAGAGGCAGGTGGATCTTTGTGAGTTCAAGGCCAGCCTGGTCTACAGAGTAAATTCCAGGACAGCTGGGGCTGCAGGGAGACCCTGTCTCAAAAAAACAAACAAAACAACAACAACAACAAAAGAAGCTCATGAGTTGTAAGAGGTATACTTGTTTGTAAATATAAAGATATGTATTCCAAATACAGTACAAAATTATGTTGGTCTAGGAAGTGACAGAGCAGATTTTTTTTCTAAGGTCTATGATCTCTACAGCCATGTGTACTTGGCTGTGCTGACAGTACTATGCATGATTTCCCTTCCACTGAGCATGCCTTAAGTCCAATTAGACAGCTATTGATTAGCCCCAACATAAAAGTGCCACTATTCTTCCAATAGAGATAGTTTACCGGGCCAGTCACTGTTGTAGTTAATAGACTTTACAGCTGGGTAGGATAATTGATTAGCTTTCTGCCTTGGCAGCTTACATAATATCGTCTGATACCGAGAGCTGGTCTTCAGGATGGAGCTTCCAGGTCAGTTCCAGCTCCATGGCTCTAAGTCCTATGTGTAAAGTATGTCATTTCTTCAGCAACAGGACCTTACCTTCGGGTTCCAGCGAGGCGGCCAAGGGCTGTGACAATAGCCAGTGTTATTTTGGGTCTGTTGAAGTACGCTGACCAATAACTCAAATGGAAATTTCACATGCCTTACACTGCGATTTTTGTTTCATAGCTGTCAGCTATAAACAGAAGCTAGATGGTTTTAATGCTTCTATTTTGGGGGGCATTCTGAGGTCAGACATATTCATGGAGGAGTCTGCTTAAAGTATCTAATCTTTGACTTCAAAAAGTCCTATAAAGTCAGAAGTATCTCAGCTGCCCGCACCTTTTATCACTCTACAGATCTCAAAGTCTGCTTCTAGGGAGTCAAGTCACAAAAGAGACAACGTCTTAGAAAGGCACAGTCCTTGCATTTTGATTCCACAAGATAGATACAGACCTTTGTGTTCATGTCTGGAAATCAGAGAAGCAGAATGGAAAATGGTTGGGTTTCTAGAATAAGCTCTTTATTTATTTATATGTACAATATTTTACCCAAAAGATTTAAAGGAGATGCAAGGATGCATACGAAAGAGCAAGATTCATTAAAAATAAGTCAGGAAATGACCTTGGGAAAAGAACTTGGGAAGACAGTTGAAACTGAGTGATCTCTACATAGCCTGGCACTCTTTACATCTCGAGTCCCACCCTCAGGTCCATCATAGTCTGAGGTTCACAGTATGATCTTATCTTGCTTTTGTCCTACTTATTAGAAGTTTATAAGCAATTTTTTTTTTTTTGGTCTTTTCAAGACAGGGTCTCCCTGTAGCCCCAGCTGTCCTGGAATTAGCTCCGTATAGACCAGGCTGGCCTTGAACTCACAAAGATCCACCTGCCTCTGCCTTCCAAGTGCTAGGATTAAAGGTATGCGCCACCACGCCCGGCTAGAAGTTTATAAGCAATTTATAAGCAACATCCAAATTATTTGCCTTCAGAGAAATCAGCATACATCATTTAAAACACTAAAGAGGGCCAAAAATGTCTACTGTTTACATTTTAAAGCATAGGCTGCAAGAACTGTTTTAGTTAAGTTTTCCCAAGGTGCCTGGCTTTCTTGGTTCCAGTATGTACTTCGTTGACACTTATCCTTACATCTGAGCAGCACAAGTGTGGACAGTCCCCTGATGCTTTAGTCCTGGGTTCATTACACTGTCAGAGAGACACTCTTTCCTATGTTACTTGTACTGTTTATTTTTTAAACACCAATGTCTGAAATAAAATATATCTGTGTGAAAATGTTCAACACCTGTCCCAAGCTCCATGAGGACAAAGGCACTTTCTCTTTTGTTCTCTCTTAGGCCTCCACTACCTATTATATTAACTTGGTGATTCTGCTGCGTAAAGTTTCTATCATCATTAAGACCTTTCTGCTTCCATGTCCCTCTGCAGGTGTCTTCTCTTTGTTTCTTCATGCCTCCAGCCCATTCCTGCTGCATTGAACAGAGTGCATCGTTCTCTCTGAAGTTCCCAGTTTCAACTCTGCTCTAGGACTACCTTCTTCAAAAACCTCCATCCAGTCAGCCCTGCCAGCTTCACATTCTCTGGCACTGTCCAGATCATTTAAGAAACCTACATGAGGTGGGCGGGAACCGGGGTCGCAGGGGAGACGCCATAACGCGCCAGGCCAGGTACACAGCTCTAGGCGGGGTCTGGCGGGGGGCAGCTGGGAGAGGGTCTCGCTGTGAACCCGTCTACGGGGTCCCCGGCCCAGAGGGACCGCGCTCGGGTGAGCAGGGTCGC
>VZQC01002030.1:3803703-3858253 GCA_009823505.1 Rhizomys pruinosus | reverse complement strand
CCAGCACCCTCTTCTGGCCTCCTTGGACACTGCACACATATATGGTGCATCTAGATACATACAGGCAAAACACCCGTACATATAAAATAAAAACAAATAAACCTCAACTAAAGAGTAGAAAGAAATCTATGTGAAAGTAATGTTAAAACATTAAAACACGAGTACGTAAAACTTTATCAATCCTTCCTTTTTTTTTTTTTTATGTGTATGAATGTATTGTCTGCATGTAGGTTTGTGCACCCATGTCGTGCAATGCTGCGGAGGTCAGAAGAAGGGGTCGGATTCCCCTGGAACTGGAGTTCTCCTATTTCAGACGGTTCTCGGCCACCATGTGGGTGCTGGGGATCGAACCCGGGTCCTCTGTAAGAGCGGTCAGCGCTCTTAACCGCTAGGCCATCTCTCCAGCCCCTATCAATCCTTTCTTAAAGGTAGGGGTTTTGTTCCCAGATCATGATCTAGAAAGGTCTATCATTGTTTTGAGTAGTAACGGGCTAAAAAGACACTGGAGAGCTCAGGACGCCAGAAGCAGCTAAACTCTAAAGGTAGAATATCCCAGCTGGAAAGGTAGACTCCAACTATTTTTAGCAGATACTGGGGAATCCAGAACTTATTCTGACTGCTTATCAGGGAGTTTGGGGTGATTGTTTAAGAGAGGAACTCTGCTTTGAGTTGGAGCAAGTGATTGACATATCAAATATTGATAGAAATGCAGGAAAAATATTTTAATAACATTGCTATGTATTATATAGAAAGAGGAAGACCTTTTTGGTTTTCAAAGTAAATATTCATTTGCTTCCCAGCAATTTTTCATATTGCTCTTACCTGCGTGCTGTTTATTTATTTGAGATGGTTGTAATTCAGAACCAGGGCCTGAGCTGGAGGCAGGCAGGCCTCACTGATTTAAGCTCTTTTCAGATGCTCATAATCATGAACACAAAACCAAAGCCTTTCTTAGAGCTGGGGTCATCCCCATGTTCCATAGAGGTCATCTTCACTCTCGCTCTGTAAGTCCTCGTTTCCCACTCCAATCGCACCCTGATTAACCTTCACCTCTTATCTGTCCATTCTTCTTCAGGCCACCAATCATCTTGGATAATTATGATGGATGCTTTCCGGTCAGTCATCAGTGGGTATTCTAGTACTAGGAAGGCTGAGGCAGGAGGACCACAGGACCTTTAGCTCTTACAACACTAACTCATCTGGCTGTTGCCTTGGATAATGTCTGCAAATTCTTCCTCAGGATCTTTGACCATGGCTCATAAAAACCCATACTTCAGCTCTAGTACAATTCTCCTCAGTGTGGCTCCTGGGAACTCATCAAGCCCACTGCCAGTGTTTGGCTGGGTTCCTGAAGGTCATCAAGCTCTGTGTGTGGCCTCCTTTGTAGTTCTTCCATTTGGTAGCTCTCTATTCAATATCCTGGCACCCTTTATGTTATTACTTAAAGACCACCTCTACCTCTCCTTCTTATTATAGACCCAGTGGGCAGCACAATGCTTGTCGTTCAGAGTTACTAAATAAAATATCTGTCAAATAATTAAAACCTCACCAAGATGAATGACTACATTACTATCATGTTAAACTAACCATTGGGGGAAAAATTTAGTTTTATGTTCCAAGCCTCAGTTTCCTAAGATTCACAATAAGAAAATAGCATTAGAGAGCTGCTTTAAGGGTTAGATACATTGATATATTCAAGTACTGTCTTTTCTCTACAAAATTCTGAGACACTGTAACATTCATTGATCTAAATGTTAAAACAGAATTACCCATTGGGGGGAGAGGGGAATAAGAGATGCCTCAGAGGTTAGGAGCACTTCCTGCCGTTGCAGAATAACTGAGTTCAGTTCCCAGAATCTACACTGGACTGGTCACAACCACCTGTAACTCTGGTTCTAGGAGATCCATTATCCTCCCCCGGCCTCCACCAGTAATGCATTCATGCAGTGGACCTACAGACAAGCAGACAGATAGACAGACAGACAGACAGGCACACACACACACACACACACACACACACACAAATAAAAGTAAATAATAACTTAAAGAATTGCCAAGGACTAAGAATGAGGACAATGCATTTGGTATTCGGGTGCCCCCTGCTATCAATGTCCTTCAAGGAAGCTCCATCCTAGGAGGGTCCCTCTTTGAGTCAGGCACTTGCACATCCCCAGCTTTTCTATTTCTGACAGCAGAAGAGTTGTCAGAAGCAGTGGAAGGGAAAAGATAAAGAGACATGAAAGAAAAAGAAACGACAGTTTCCAAGAATGGCAGGCAGATTATTCAAATGCATCTTGATTTACACATGACAGATGTGTTCCTGAAAAATACGTGTAAACTGAATCATACTTTGCATTCACAAGGGAATCTTGGCATTTAAAGGAATCCTCTATTGAATCCTTTTGGAATAAGAACTATAGGATGACTAACCTCTCATAGTTTGGATGGTGCACTTATGTAATCCCTTCTCTCTCCATTCTGGGAGAAATTTATGTTTATGTAAATGAAGACACTTTTAAATGTTAATTTCTGGTGAAAAACCATCAATTGAGAGACCAGCCCAAAGGAAATGCTCAAGTTAGGAAAGCTCAGGGCTCAAATACCTGTGGATCAAGACTGTGGGAAGCTCACCTGACCTTCCTTTAGGGAGCTGGGTCCAACATCCTTCACTGTCCAGCAAGAACTAGTGAGCTGAGAACATGGGCTCAAATTATAAACTATCTGTTATCTTGTAGGGGAGTGGTGAAAGATTCGGGGCTTGGAAAGAGCTAATTAAGTGCTAAAGTAACTTGGAGGAAAAGAAAAGAACTTAACGGCTTGAATTAGCAGGGTGTGCAATGAGAGCTGCTGAGTGAGCACAGGGTGTGCACTGTGTACTGATGTTATTTTGTGACTCACCTACTGAACTGTTTACTGTCATGACACTGGGAACCAAGAGACAGTGACCAGAGAATCAGTGGAAGCTGTGACATGAGAGAAGAAGGGACGATTTTTTTTTGTCATACAATTAAGTAATTGGTGCATTTTGCAAGTATCTATGTCCAAATTTTGAACAACCCAAGGTTCCCATAGTCCAGTTGGAGAAGCTTGTATGCACAGGCATGTTGATCAATCAGGTGTCCAGACTATATTCCTGTAGTCTCATGATTCACCCCTATCTCTCCACAGCCCTTACAATCTACCACGCCTCCTCTTCCGCAGTTTGTTCCCTAGGCTTTGGGAAAGGGGCACAAGTGGGTGAGAAGAAAACAGTCTAATTTCTTTGGAGTTGTCATTTTGGACTCTGGTCTGTTCAGTTTGTTTCCCTTCACGGATTGACAGCTTTCACAGTGATACCCTTTTCAGTCATACTAACAAAGCTCAAGCTATTGGATGTACAGGCATTTAAGCAGTACCACTTATTGTGTCAAGCTAAGCTGTGAGCATAGACACAGATGCTTGGATGGTATGCTAATCCGCAAACTGTGGTTTCTCTATAAAGGGTGACAAGTTCTTATTGTGGCTTATAACATCGCCTAACCACTAGAGGACATAAGCTTGTGGCATCCGCTGTGAGTTATTCCTCCAAGGAGAGAGCTAATAGCCAAATAGTTTTGGGATATAATATAGACACTTGGCTGCCACTGTTGCACTGTATCTCCAGGCTGTTGAGGTGTAGCTGATATTTTCGGAGGAGTCTTGTTTGTCTCAGGGAGACCAATATTTTGCTGTATTGCTGTAGTGGCCTTTGGTAACGCTCTCTAGCATTTCAGAGGCCAGTTGTACGCTAGCAGGTGACGTCTCATAACATTTTTCATGCTCACACCAGGTCTTCGACAACAGGGACTTACTGCCTTTCTCCTTGCATATATCCCATTTATAGGCAAAAGGCCTTTATAATTTGGGGGGGCGGGTTTGAATCCCCTAGCCAACATCTCCTAGGCAGAATAATTCATTGCTGATGTCAGAGCTTTCCTGTAGTAATATATTTTGCTTAATTACACAACTTATAAACACTTTACTATTGAATTTGGCTCTAGATAGAGAAATATCCTTTCACAGTTCCTATGCCTATCAATCAGTTAATACGTTGTGCCTGTTTTATAGGAAATTACCACCGTAACAATTGGCTCTAGTTTACAGTTTGGGAGTGGTTTCATTGCCATCCTGTTTTTCTTTTTTCAAAAAAAAAAAAAAAAAAAAAGGGGGGGGAGAGGTAGGAAGGTTTCTCAGCATTAGGGTCCATTATTAACAGTCAACCCCAATATTATTCAGAGAGATGCTCAGTGACCGTGTCTCAGGCAGTCTGATGTTCCTCATTCCTTAGTGTTCAGATGGGTCAACCTCTCTGCTGACATTCCCCAGTTCATCCTGCACAGCCATAAGTTGTATGTTTTCAGGCATTTAGATTGGTGATTTTTACCTGTGGGAACATAAAATTCTCCTCCCATTGTTAGTTTCAAGATCAGAAAAATTGAAAATTTATCAATAGGATTGGAACACTGAGTTTTCCATTTGTATCCCAGAAAGGATACTCCCCCACCTCCCACCTCTCCCTTTTTTTTCTTAGGTTTTTATGTTTTGACCTATAGATGCCTAAGTTGTATTACACATACCCATAAGCAGGAGCCAAGGCATAAGCTTTCATTACATTTACCCAAACTGGTTCTCATTGACTGTATGCTACTTATTTGGGAAGGAAATTTAAGCTTAGTTCCTTTAACTTGTCCTACAAGTAAAGAAAGTGTTATAATGTGATATTGTGTTATTCAGAAAAAATATATAGGCCATTTGTATACCTTAACCCGATACAAATTATAAATAAGACCAATTAACATTTTATATTCCCAATTGGTTCAATTGTATTACCATTTCCACCAAAACCTACACCTAAATTTAATTAATCTAAACAATTCACTAAGCCATTGAAATATACTATACTTGGTGGATAAAGCTTGGGCAGAGTTGAGAACCTGCTAAATAAATTTTACCCAATAAACACTTTGCTCTTTAACGCTTTATGACTGGACTAAGACTTCTACTTATTTGGTAAGTAAAAATTTAAGCTTAATTCCTTTAAATTGTCCTACAAGTAAAAGAAAGTGTTACACTGTGATGTTGTGTATTTCAGAAAAATATAGAGACCAACCCAATACTAACTATAAATAAAACAACTAGCATTTTATATTCCCAGTTAGTTCAAATGTCAGTATCTAGCTCCTTTTCTTTTTTCCCAGCACAAGATTCCTTCATATAAAACCAATTTGCAAGCAGTTGTGTCCCAGCCCACAGAGCCCAAGGCTCCCACCATCCAGCTGGAGGGGCTTGAATGTTCAATCAAGTTGATCAAATAAGTGTCCAGACTATATTGTCATAGTTTCACCGTTCACCCCAATCGCAGAAGGGACGAATTTAGAAAGAGCATCAGATGTTTTTACTGAGCTGCAAAGAGAAGACTAATGTGTTCAAAGGCTGACCAGAGGCAAAAGACATTCAGGTAATATTTATTCTGTAAATGATACCAGGCTGAAATCTATAACTGCAGGCCATAGTTTTATTTCTCTCTTCCCTGAGAAGCTTGCTGTCACATGACACATGACTTCTAAAAAGGAAAGCCCATGGTGGTAAAGGAACAGGATAGGAGCATCACTGGTGCACAGCTGCAAGTCTCTAGCCATTCCTCTCTGAGTACTTTCCAGGTACGAGTGTTCTAGCTTCATGCACCATGCCCAAGACAAATGGACATTCTTACAAAATGAATTATGATCACTCACTATCAAGAACATAAGAGAGGATAAACTGGGCCTTTGAGGTTGGCCCATTATGGCCGTCCTGGCAAGATTAAAATAACGCACCAATACAGCAACAAAGCAAGGGTATCTTTGGGAATATGTTCATCAACCTCTCCATTCACTGGTATTCTGTATCTCTTCACTCTGTAGCTGCAGGGGGCAGGAGGAAGAAAGGTGTGTGTGTGTGTGTGTGTGTGTGTGTTCATGTGTTCACTGATAATGCAAGTGGTGTTAAATTGCAGTTCATACATATGTCTTTGATAAACAGTATCCTCCATTTTAAATCAGAAAGTGGCCATGTTTCTTCAAGAAAACATATTAGCTTTTAACATTTTATTTATTTATTTATTTTTTTGTATGTGTATGAGTGTACTATCTGCATGCAGGTTTGTGCACCCGTGTCGTGCAATGCCGCAGAGGTCAGAAGAGGGTCTCAGATGGATTCCCCTGGAACTGGAGTTCTCCTGGAATTGGAGTTACAGATGGTTCTCAGCCGTCATGTGGGTACTGGGGATTGAACCCGGGTCCTCTGCAAGAGCAGTCGGTGCTCTTAACCGCTAGGCTCTCTCCAGCCCAGCACTTTAATGTCAATATAAAATCCTAGAGAGTCTTGAGAGTTTTGCCTGGGGCTAACAAACAGATTGTTCTTCTGTGGGGTGAAAGAGAAACAAGCACAGGATCAGTTGAAAAGAGTCTTGGTCACACCCCTGTGAACTCAGCAGTTACCTATCTGCCCATAGAAGAAACACTTTTCACTCATTTGCTTATTAATCAGCACAAACACCAGATACAGGGAGATGCATTTCTATCTAATTGAGTGACAGATGCAACTGACTGCCCAGTACTCACCCATGCCCAGTTTCCCACTCCAAAAAATTGTGAAATCATAATAAAAAATCTAAGTAACAACAGCAGCAGCTCAATGATTTCTCCATCCCAATTGATTCTTTAGAGGGAATGTCATTTTAACAGATCTATTTTGACCAAGTTGTCTAATTGAATAGAGTTCTCAATGCTCTTGAATTTGTGACCTCAATCCACTGTGAAATAAATGCAATTTGGAGAATTATTTCCAAACAACAACTGCTACTCCTCTGGGAACATACTAGTTTTTTGAGATTGTTGGTGAACCACCTACTGACTAAGCTATTAAGACAAGGTGTTTTGTTTAGATCCCAGGCTAATGGTTCTATAAATTCAAAGGCAGCAAGTGCCACAAAAGCAAATGACAGAAGGCCCAGGAGCTGTTGGCCCAGGCTCTCTGGATCCTGACCTAGTTAGCTGTCTGCTCCCCGGGGCAGTCTGAGTGGTGGTAATTAGAGCTATGTGTGGGTATCTTGCCTAATGAACCCCTTTAGAGGTGGAAAATTTGTTTGGATAGGGGTTTTTCTCTGAACCTAAAATTTAGCCTGAGCTTCCCCAAATGCCCAACATGACAAAAGGCTTTGGGCCTACCACAGCTCCAGGTGCATCCAGAAACCAGCACATGTTCTGTGACGCTCAGCTCCTTTCTGAGAATAGCTCCTGATTTGCATGCGGGTATTTATTGAGCTGCAGAGCCAGAAAGTCCTGGGAGAATCATCTTTAAACAACCGTGCTGTAGAGATGCTGATAAGCTAGGTCCATATCATTACCAAGGCTTTCACACATTACATAGCTTACCCAAAGCATACAATAGGAATACTACCAAGACTGTTTTGAGAATCAAATAAGCTAATAAATGTAAAAGCCTGGTATGTAGATGATGTTAAAAAATGAGAAGCATCTTTTAATCAGGGGTCCATAATTTAGCGTTCGCAGCATTCCAAGGTATTTCCAAAGCCCAGATCTTTCTACATTACAATGAATATTTCGGAACATGAGCAGGAAGACTCTATTTTGGAAGGTTGTTGCTGACATGCAGCCTAAAGCATGACTTTTCTACACCAGAATCCTCCCGATCTCTGTGCTGTCTTTCTACATACTTTTCCCCATCCCCTGAACAGAGCAGGGGTACATTTTATCCATGTATTAATCCATTGCTCAAATAGGACTCATGGTAGGAATGCAAAGGAATATTCTGTCTGTGTAGCTGGTAAGGGCCCGTGGGGCAGATTCTCATTAGAATGCTTTACAATAATATCAATCAGTATTAAAAATGTATGTTCTACTCAATTTTTAAAACATCTTAAATAAATCTTTAAATAAAGCTATTTTGTTTTATCTTCAGGGCTCTGTGAACTGTCAGCCCTAAGGGGCCCTCGTTCCCCCAAGTACAGCCCCTAAAGTGCTTTCTACCAAAGTCAGCCTTATGGCATACCTTCCTGGGGGGTCTTGGCCCTGGGAGAGTCAAGTCTTTGGGAGATGCTAACTCTTTGTTTGGTGGACAGCACATAACTGGGGAGTGGAATATGTTTTCCATTAGGCTTATTTTCCATTCAGAATTGCTTACAGGAAGCAGCTGGTTAATGCGTCGCCTTGAGGAGCAAGCACTATTCTCCTAATGCTGTTGAAAAGGTCAGTGAGCCCACAGGAAAGGAAAGGAGGGCAGTGCCCTTGTTACAGGGCTGGGAAAGCTCAGGAGAAGGCTAAAAATGGACCTAGATATTTCCAGAACAGACCATGCTGCCTCTATTATAAATATGTCTTTTAGCTGGCAAAGATCCATTTCTTTTCTCCACCCCTACTAATAAGTCCTTGGTGGAAACTCAAATGCCTACAGAAATCAGTGGTAGAATGGTTGGGTGTAAAGAAACAGGGAGCAGAGGGGATTGAAGCAAAATGCACGGGCTGGAGAGATAGCCTAGCGGTTAAGAGCGCCGACCGCTCTTGCAGAGGACCCGGGTTCGATCCCCAGCACCCACATGGCGGCCGAGAACGGTCTGAAACTCCAATTCCAGGAGAACTCCAGTTCCAGGGGAATCCAAGACCCTCTTCTGACTTCCGCGGCATTGCACGACACGGGTGCACAGACTTGCATGCAGACAGTACATTCATACACATACAGAAATAAATAAAATTAAAAAAAAAATTTTAAAGCAAAATGCACAATGCCAGATAGCAAAAGACAGTCACATTTACTGAGGCACTAGCAATGTCAACAATTCTGTAAATGAGGAATCAAGTATTCCTGCTTCTTGGACCAACCATTCCTTTCTCAACCATTGACACTGTCCAGAAAGCCACAATGGTCTCCTCCTAGCCACTTATAACACTTACCCTTCTAATACTTCTCAAGAATTACGTTCCATTTCTATTTCAGAAACTGTTAACAGTTCCGATTTATTGACTCCCAATAGGGGTACACAGTTCTTTTATCAGTATGACCCTTACATATTTTTTTCAATCTAATTTCTCACCACTTTAACCAGTAAAAGCTATTTCCATCCTCTGGCTTACTGTAGGCTTTTGTGCCTGTATGCATCTCCTTACGTGCTTCCTATCCTGGGTTGTTTTTCCTTCTGTGGATGTTCTTTGTCTGCTTTAAGAAATTTAACTTCTTGGGAGCTGGAGAGATGGCCTAGCGGTTAAGAGCGCCGACTGCTCTTGCAGAGGACCCAGGTTCGATCCCCAGCACCTACATGGCGGCCGAGAACCGTCTTTAACTCCAGTTCCAGGGGAATCCGACACCCTCTTCTGACCTCCATGGCATTGTACGACAGACACAGGTCCACAAACCTGCATGCAGTCAGCACATTCATACACATAAAAAAAAATAAATAAAATAAAATTAAAAAGAAATTTAACTTCTTATGAGTTTGATTCCACTTCACCCAAGCGACCTTCCCGAGTTCCTCCTACCTAGAGCACACTCTGGTGGGACAGACTGCTTGCTCAGCTCGTCCTGCCATTGCTCTTTGTTTGTATGATGCTCTCCTGCAGCACGTTGTGGTTCAGATTGCACCTGACCATTTTTACTGCTAAATGGTGATGTTCAGGCACTTGGGGGCCTTGTTTTGCTTCAGTCACCCCACACCCAGCACGCAGGCTCACCCATGGCAGATGGCTGTGGGGACAATTCAGCCAATGAAATAGAATGAATGAGCTCCAAATAGAGCATTTCCTCAGGCTGTTTTGTAACATTATCTCCAGAAATTTGTAGCCTGGTATTTAGTATCGGGAACAATCACTTCCAAAACAAAGCCAATGAGTACCATCATCCTTGACAGTACACACCATTGTACAAGGGACAAAACACACCATTGTGGGAGTCAAACTCCAAGGAGGTTTAGAAAGAGGACGAGGTACTGCCCAACAAGTGTAAGCCCCTGTAAGTAAAATATTAGTGAAAGATTAATAAGCAATGTCATAAAAAGTGAAAGATTAAACTTCTTTCCCTAAGAAGCACAAGTGGAAAAGATAACCCCCTTCCACTGTCCCATCCCTCTTGACAGAACTGGAAGCAAAAAAAAAAAAAAAAAAAAAAAATATTTGGGTTCCTCCTGCTACTAAATAGCTGTTTATTGTCCATGAGCAAGTCACCCAGTCTCTCTAGGTCCCTCTGTAAATATTAATTATAATTTAAAAATGTAATGCATGAATTCTAAGTTTCATTCTTGATCTGAAAGTCTAAGCATTGAAACCTCCCTGAGTTTTCTTCTGAGCCTTCTAGATTTTTCAAGATTTTTGAGATTTTTGAGCTCTTCAGGCTCTGTATCCTAAGAAGTCCGGGAGCCTCGGGCAGCAGCCCTCATTGACTACAGACCCACTGGTTCTCAGCAGCCTATTCATTTTAGTTACTGTAAATATGGAGACAGGGTACTGCTTAGTGTATAGGACCAAGTTTAAAAAACAGAACTAATTGATTTATAGATACAATGAAATTACCTCTGAGTTTTCAAATTCATGTTAGTAAATGAAGATTAGGAGATCTCTAAGCAGAATCTCCCGGAATACTCTACTTTTTTTTTTTTTCTTCAGGGAATGACAGCTAAGAATGCTCAGGCTCAGAGCATAAAGGCTTGATGCCTGAAGCCATGGGGGGCCATCTTGAAGGATCTAAACTCTGGGTGTTCCCTACTACTCACCCATATACATGATCCCAAGCCCTGCCAACTCTACTTTTAAGGTGTCTTACAGCATTCTGGTGTCATTGTCCAGTCAATCTTCTAAAAGACAAGGATGTCTCAGAGACAGAAACACTCTTGCAGGATGGTTCCCTGATGCACATGGCAGCGTTTGTGAGACTGAGTTTCAACTGAAACCCATGAGACAGTTTTTCCACTTGAATGCTCACCCATGGGGCAGCCTGCACTGTAGAGCATGCTTGTCTACACTGCACATACGTGTTCTCTATGTCCAAAACCAGAAATAGTGCTTGGTTTCAGTAAAAATCACAGACACCATGGGACAACATGCCAGCATTTCTTAGGGAAGAATTGTCAGGTCATAAACATCACTGCAGCCTATGGGTAAGGGGGGTGCAAGTTGGCTATGTTCCCACAGCCCAAATGGAGGAGATTCAACAGCATAAATCTCAAGTCAGTCTACGAGAAGCACCTCCCACCTGATCATGCTGTCAAGTTTTAGTCCCTTGCCAAGGAGTGTCAGGGTGAATGCTTCTAGAGGTGTTTCTTTGAACTGACAACCTGTCACATCAGTACCGAACAATGTCACTCCAAACAAGAAAGCTATGGGGCCCAAGAAATGCCACGGAAATGGCACCCAGTGGGCAGGGCAAGCATAGCCTGGCCTGCTAATAAATGCAGCAGATGTGGCGCTTCTGACAATATTGCTTCTGCCTCACTTGCCATTTAATGTTAAGAGGCTTCTAGAGTCTACTGCATTTAAAGAGTAATGACTGTTTTCAGGGTAAATGCTCTGTTAAATAACCCTGGATTATTGTGTCGTGTTATTACATTTATAAAATGGCATTTCAAAAAATAATAATTGTTTTAGAGTTAATTGATGTTTTTAACCATCACTGTGTGGAGAATTTTTATTCAGTAGACAGGGAGTGAGCACAGGAGAAAGAGATTTCCATTGGGAAACTCGGCACTGAAAATAGAAAGCATTCCTGCCCATGAAATCCCGGCACCAAGGCCCTCTGAGCACTGATTTCAGTGAGTTCCTTTCACTGCAATTAAAGCAACTGCAAGACAAAAGGTAAATCTCAGCCGCCTTGCCAGATGGAGTAGGCCAGCACTGGGTCCGGCAGTGCTATAAGGGGTCAGTGGGAGGCTTGGCACAGATCTCCTGGCCATTATTGCCCCATGTGGACAGGCATGGTCCCTGAGCAGCCTGAAGCAATGGCAGGAACTCACTGCTCTGCAGAGCAGTGACTTTTCAGATGTGAAGTTAATTACACGGCCGAGAGTCTGAGAATCCACGCAGCCAGAGGCTGAGCTGAATGCAGGACTTTTAGAAAATAAAACCCAGAAATTCCCAAATCACTACACTGAGAGGTTGCAAAAGGGGCCCTGGGACTGGATCCATACTCCTAGGGTGGCAGGGATGACGTCACTTTGCTCTAACAAACTCCCTGTCATTCCTCAGAAGCATATTGTCCCAGTGAGAAAGACACTACCTCTGATCACATGGTCCCCTATCACAAGCTTCTCTCTGATGTGAGGACTGAGTATTATTTTGGTGATATGTTTAAATAGAAATATGCACACATCCAAAAAGACCAAGCTTGCCTTCTCTGTGGCGGAGCTCACTAGAGCCCCAGTCATATCTGCAGTTCATTGCTGCTTTCCCTGTCTAGTCTGTCTCTCAGGATCTTCATATATATCCTTAAGACTCCTGTAGCTTTAAAATCATAAATACAAAATGGCAGTAAGTAGGCAAAGACTCAGCCAAACCGAGGCAAACTAGACTGCTGGGCTGTAAAGAGAGAAGAGATGATAGAGACTGCTTAGGGCAAACTCCTCACTTTAAAGACAAGGAGACTGGGGGCTGGAGAGATGGCCTAGCAGTTAAGAGCGCTGACTGCTCTTACAGAGGACCCGGGTTCGATCCCCAGCACCCACATGGCAGCCGAGAACTGTCCGAATCTCCAATTCCAGAAGAACTCCAGTTCCAGGGGAATCCGACACCCTCTTCTGACCTCCGCGGCATTGCACGACATGGGTGCACAAACCTGCATGCAGACAGTACATTCATACACATACAGAAATAAATAAAATTAAAAAATAGTAAAAAATAAAGACAAGGAGACTGAAGCCGAGAACAAGGTTATCAGAGCTAAGTTTCCACAGCTTCTTTTGCACATATCCTTGTCTCACTCTATCCTCATCTACTCATCCCTACAGGGCTCTGCCTATAAACCATCTTCATTTGCTCTCTCCCTCAACTACCACCATGGTGAATGGCCTGGGTCTACTCTGTTGGGAAATTACAGGGTCATCCTGACTACCTGAGCAACTGGAAATTAATCATTTAGGGAACAAATATGTTCCCAAGTTTCTTATTGTGCCAAATAACTGGTCCACGAGTCATTGATTCTGTGAAACAGAATGACCTCATAAATGATCACTGCAAGTTGGAGAAAGAACAGGTCAAAAGCAAGTTGGAATCTATCACCTAATGAAATTGGAACTGGCAAAATGCCTCTTCACACATTCTTGGAGACACTCCTGAGGGGATTTCCCTGCCTGCTTGGGTCACTCTCCTCAGCAGAAGTGGATTACCATGCCGGGCAAAAGACAGTCAAACAGACCAGTTGACACATCTGATTGCAAAAACTTCTGGCCAAGTGAGTCCAGCCACACAGTGGGCACAGCTCTCCCCCTTACCCAGATCACACACTACTGCAGAGGCAGAGTACACGGAAATGAAGGTCCCTGGGAATTTGCCTTCGTACAACTTCTGAATACAGTAAATGGAGCTTAATCAGCTCAAAATTTGTATTTTATTTTACTTTGATCTTTTTGAGACGGGGTCTCCCTGTAGCCCCAGCTGGCTTGGAATTCACTACTTGGAATTCATGGTAGATAGACCAGGCTGGCCTTGAACTCACAGAGATCTGCCTGCCTCTGCCTCTTCCTCCCAAGTGCTCGGATTAAAGACATATGTCGGGGCTGGAGAGATAGCCTAGCAGTTAAGAGCACTGACTGCTCTTGCAGAGGACCCGGGTTCAATCCCCAGCACCCATATGGCAGCTGAAAACCGTCTATAACTCCAATTTCAGGAGAACTCCAGTTCCAGGGGAATCCGAGACCCTCTTCTGACCTCCGCGGCATTGCACGACACGGGTGCACAAACCTACATGCAGACAGCACATTCATACACATACAAAAATAAATAAAAAAATTTTTAAAAAGACATATGTCACCAAGCCAGCCAGCTTAAAAAAAATTTTGTCGGGCCTGGTTAGTACTTGGATGGGAGACCGCCTGGGAATACCGGGTGCTGTAGGCTTAAAAAAAAAAAAAAAAAAAAAAAAAAATTTTAAACTAATTGAGACACACCAGGTGAGGGTCACTGGGACAGTTGGGATCCCTTGAAACCTGTTCAGAATAAAGAGCAGTGGGGTTTTTTTCCCATATATAAGAAATAAAGTCTTCCAAAATCAAGTAAGAAAAAAATAGGAAGTCAAATAAACATCTAAGATTGCAGGCCTCTCAGCTATCATATTAAAATTCTGACCTTATATTTCATAAAGCTAGAAATTATGATGGTAAAATATCATAAGAAATATATTTATATGACATATAGTGCTATAAACTCAGTAGGTGATCAAGAGAGCTTTAGATGAAAATGAAAATGTTCTATTTTAACAAATATACATAACTCACGACAATATAATGAATTCTTTCCCACTTCTTGGTTGTTAGGACAATGAACCATAATCAATAATTAACTTCATCATCATCACTGTCATTATTAAAATTTATGCTTTAATGGAAAAGTTTGATACAACAACTTAGCATTTGGAAATCTATAACCTAAGTACATTAAATATTTTTATTGAAGGTTGAGGATTTCTTTTTTTTTTTTTTTTTTTTTTTGGTCTTTTCAACACAGGGTCTCCCAATAGCCCCAGCTGTCCTGTAACTCTCTCTGTAGCCTTGAACTCACGAAGATCCACCTGCCTCTGCCTCCCAAGTGCTAGGATTAAAGGCATGCGCCACCACGCCAGGCAAAGGTTGAAGATTTCATACGAAGTATTTTGATCAAATTCACACTCCTCCCCTATTCACACTCCTCTTACTATTTCCTGTCTGATTTTGTGTCCTTTGTTCTTTTTTTAAAGACCCATGGAGCCGAATTTGTATCCCCAAATGCCTTTCCATCTAGGTGCATCCCCTGAAACCTAATCAATCTTCCCAGCATCACACCCTCAAAGTAAACAGACTCTCCTACCAAGAGCTATCAGTTGCCAACAGTTCCTTGGCTAGTCACAGTGTGTATATCTGTGTGTGTGTGTGTGTGTGTGTGTGTGTGTGTGTGTGTGTTATAGGTCAGAGGACAACTTGTAGAAATCTGTTTTCTCCTCATATTATGTAGGTCCCAGGGACTGAACTCAGGTAATTACCCACTGAGCCATCTTTCTGACCTTTCTATATACTTACAAAGAAAATGTCTAAAATGAAAAATATCACGCCAAAGACAATGGGTTGGCTACATGGTTATGTTTAGGCACTGCCAAAGTGAGAAGCCCCTTCTTTCCTGACTCACTGAACCTAAATAGCAGGTCAGGATCATCCCAATCTAGTGACGTCTTCGGTACCTTACCATAACCTCGTCCAGAATGGTTATTGGTCCATAACCTTCATAACCTCCTTCTGCCTTCTTTCCCTTCTGCCTTCTCTCTTACCCCTCATTGCTCATTTTGATAATTTTCATTGTGCTTGTTATTCCCAAGGCTGCACTATAAGAGAGAAGAAAACTAAGAAAGAATGGGCCTGCTGAATTGTTTTATGGGTGTGCCATTAGGGTTAACATCAATGCAGGACAAAAGGAAGGACTAGACTTCCCTTTGCCAGGTCGAGCAGTCAATAGCCAGGAGTGGTAGAGCAAGCTTTCTTACAGCTTTCAGAATGACATATTTCTTCATGTATGGCCATGCTTTATACACTTTGCCCTTCGCCATATTCCTTATCCATTATTTGGAATACCGTCTGAATGGAGTGGTTGGTTGTTTCCATCTCAAAGCACATCACTGTGTCTTCATATACGGCTGCCAGGATGATCTGCTAGCATGTCATGACTTTGCTCATAACCTTCCAGTGGCTCCCCACAGGTCACAAATCCATGCCACATCTTCCATCCGGTCTTCTGAAACAGCTGTACATTAGCAGACAGCTTTCACCTGATATCGATACATGGCAGGGTCTATTTGAGGGAATGTTTATTACCCTAACTGACCCTTTGACAAATCATTTTTAAAGTATCTTGACACAGAGCTGTCTGAAGATGAAATTTAGCAAAGTGAATACACAACTTGCCTATTACCATAATCTCATTTTCTCTTATTTTCATTTTATTGTTTAAAAGTAAAATATAAACAAATCACAGATTGTCATAAGTGCATTGATTGAAATTGACACATGGCAGCATTAGGAGATCATATGCATTTACATTAGCAAAAGTAACTTAAAATCAATGATTTGGAGAGAAATTATTCAGGAAATCTTAATGACTTATTATAGTAAAACAGTTATGAGAACACAACCATTAATGGGGGACGATTACTGGAAAACTGAATTTATTATTCAGGAAATCAATTAACTAGTATTTAATTACTTAAAATTATCATCCTTTCATAATATTGGTACACTTTTCTTACAAATATCACTTCTGATTAGGGTTCTTCAGGAAACTAAATGTCTGGTGGGAATTGACTAGATTCACAACACGGAGCCCTCTTATAGTTTTTATTGATTACATTTTTACTTTTAAATTTTCTAAAAATTTTAATCTAGCATAATACAAGGTATTAATTACCATCGCAGCATTTTCCGAGCGTGCTTGAGTGAATTCTCCTTCCTCCTCATTTCCCACCCTGCTGCTCTGTCCCCGCCCCTTGTTTTAACCCCGGTTGCCCTTCCCTGTCTTTCTCTTGAATTATCACTGTGTAAAACCAGGGGCTAGAACACAGAACGTGCTCAGGTGCTCTGACCCTCACCTCTTTGCCAGGAGGACCCCCCCCAATCCCCGTCTCAGTGCAGTATTCTCAGCTGCCCAAGACTGTGCAACTCATTCAGTACAATCCTGGGACTACAACCAAAAAATTCTGGGCTTGTAGGGCATCCTTTTTCTAACCGTGTTTCTTCTTGAAATAGCCCACAACTTAGGAAAGCAAAGAGCTTGGCCCCTGTTGCCTTTTCTTTCTCAAAGCTAATAAAAATCCACATCTGCCTTAGAAAGTCACAAGGCCAAAGTCGTCTGCTGAGCTCAAGATAGGTGAGGCACCCCCTGCAACACACGCTGACTCCTCCCCTCTGCCTCTGCCACAGTCCACCAGGCATCCTTTTGACTCACTTTCTACTGTTTTCTGCGTTGCTATTGGCATAACATCCTATCAGTGGAGTTAATTACATCCACTTGGAGTGTGAAGGACAACTTGATTGTCTCAAAGAGCCAGAAGCCATATAATCCATCTCACTGCTCTCACAAAACAAGTTCCCAATTTTCTGCTGCAGGAGGTGAGAGGGATGGCCCTGGGCAATGTGCTGGCACCTGTCCTTTGCCACAAATAGGGAAGTTGAAAAAGTGCAGGTTTTCCTCTGTGGCTAGATTAGCCTTGTGTATCTCTGCTCCAATCCACAGAGACCCTCTGCACCTGCATGTTGCTCTAAGGGCTCCCGTTTACAAGTCACTGTCATTTCATCTGTTCAGATGATAGCTATCTTTACACATCTCATTATAGATTCTATCACTTTGCAACTCTTTGGGAAACACACACACACACACACACACACACACTGTATACTGTATAGTTTTTCATCCTATTGTTATAAGGCCAGTTCATGGTAACCCTGAGTTTCCTGTCTCTATGTAATGATGATGAAGTTGTTTAGATTTACCAAATTCTACCCAATCTCATTTCTGTATGTGGATGAAGAACAAGAAATTCAACTTTACCTTGCTAAGACACCCTAGCAAGACCATCACGTCAAACTGCTGGTGGTTTAGTTGATTTCTATTGAGATTATATCTCAACAACGAAGCCACGAACTAAGTGTATGCAGAGAATGGGCAGAATCTCAACGAGCTAGCTAAAACTGTATGTAGTAGGCTCCTTCATGACACAAGGTCATGTGTGTGATCCCTACTTTGCAGTGGTCTTAGGGTGAGAAACTGATGTGCCCTAGCAGTTGATTCGTCTCTGTGGGCTGCATCCTGTAGGTTCTATAATTGATTGTCTTGCCCTCTGGGTTCTGGCAACCACGTGCTCTGTGCAGAATCTGTCTCCTATTGGTGTTGCTATCCCTATTTCTTTCTATTTTTTTAAGTACATTAATGCACTATGTTGGTATCAATCATAGGAAAGCAAAGAGAACACAGGAACCCCACGCTTGCCTTGTATCTCATCTCATTAATCCTTCCTGAGGTTTGTGGGTAATAACTAGCATCCTCCTGCCCACTTTCAGTTGACACATCTGGGAATATATTCATCCCACTTTGGGTTTTAAACATCCCATATATATGGTTATATAATATGTTTTACCTTCCAGTGAGACATGTACATTTCTGATGCTATCATGCCTCATTCTTCACAGTAGTCACAGGCCTAACACAGAAAGATAGTCTATCCTCCAGGCTGTTGAGACATTTAAACAGCCTCCATACTTTGGCCCTGTGCTGGGTAGCTTTAGTTGTCAACTTGACACACCTGGGTAGAAGGAGCCTCAATTGGAGAATTGCTTCCATTGGAGTGGCCTGTTGCCATGTCTGTGGGGTGTTTTCTCGATTGTTGAGTGGTGAGGGAGGGCCGGCCCACTCTGGGTAGTGCCACTGCTGGGTAGGTTGTCCTGTATAATATAAGAAAGTAAGCTGAGCATGGGCCAGGGGAGGAAGCCAGTAAGTATTGTTCCTTGAATTGTCTGTGCTTTAGCTCCTATCTCTAAGTTCCTGTCTTGAGTTCCTACCTTGGGTTCCCTCAGTGATGAACTGTTACCAAAGAGATGAAGCCAAATAAACCATTTCCTTTGAACTTTTAAAGGGTTTGGAAATTTTAAAAACTGTGGGACTTTTAAAGTTGTACTGTTTTAAGGTTTTGATATTAATATTAACATTGTGCCTTGGGGATAAGAAATGGAAAGCTTGTGGTTTAATGGTGGTATATTTGTGTGTCAACTTGACAACGTTAATTGTGCTAGACAGCTTTAGTTGTCAACTTGACAGAAGAAGCCTCAGTTGGGGAATTTCCTCCATTGGACTAGCCAGTGGCCAACTCTGTGAGGCAATTTCTTGATTGTTGAATGATGTGGGAGGACGCAGCCCACTGTGGGCAGTGCCATCCCTGGACAGTTTGTTGTGTTTTATATTAGAAAGCAGGCTGAGCATGGGTCAGGGAAGCAAGCCAGTAAGCAGCATTCCTCCATTGCCTGTGCTTCCAGATTCCTGCCCTGAGTTTCTACCTTGGGTTCCCTCAGTAATGAATTGTGACCTAAGAGATGTAAGATGAATAAACCCTTTCCTCCCCAAGTTGGTATTAGTCAGAGTGTTTTGTCACAGTGATTGAAGGCAAACTAGAACAGGCTTTATCACCACCATCATCAATAACACAGATGGTGTTATTGATCATTTACAACACTTGTCTAAGTTTTTTCTAACTTCCCCTTGAATTCGGCCTAAGATAGTTAATACTCTTTCTATGACATAATAACATGGATTAAAGTTGAAGGTTGGGCATCAGACGTGTATGTTCTTGGTTAACTCCAGGCTGGTTAGTATTTTGTCCTGTTAGCCTGACTTGCTGCCTCTTTATCATGCTTCAAGTCTGGTGCTAATGTCAATTAAACATGTGAATCTTTAATTTTTATAGATATTAGCAATTGCCTTAACTGAAAGATTCACACATTTTTATTTCCATGGGCAATGTCCAAGAATTACCTTTTCCTTGAGTCTTCTCTAGTACTAATTTTTTATGAGTTTTCCAGAGTAATTTGTATTTTGTGTTTTAATTTGTATCTCCCTAATCACTCATGGGCTCATCATCTTTCCAGATATTTATTTCCTATTTTATTTCAGTCACTTGCTGATTCATATCATTTGTCTGCTTTCTGTTAGATGATTTATCTTTTGTTAGTGATTTGTAGCTATTTTATATAATCTAGATATTAATGCTATAAATATTACTAATCATTTTCTTGCAGTCACCAGTTGCCTTTTAAATACTTACATTATCTCTTTCTGTTTATATCTTTCATGCTTAATGAGACCCATATATCCATACTTCAGTCTTTCCCAATGCAACTTTTTAGTCTTCTTCTTAATTACAAAAGTTTTCTTTTTTTCTAAACTTAGGACACTTCATTACACTTTATACTTTTTAAAACATTTTATTTATTTATTTATGTGTATGAATGTACTGTCTGCATGTAGGTTTGTGCACCCATGTCATGCAATGCCGCGGAGGCCAGAAGAGGGTGTCAGATTCCCCTGGAACTCGAGTTCTCCTGGAATTGGAGTTACAGACGGTTCTCAGTGCCATGTGGGTGCTGGGATCAAACCCAGTCCTCTGCAAGAGCAGTTGGTGCTCTTAACTGCTAAGCTATCTCTCCAGCCCCCAAAATGTTTTCTTATTTGTATTAGTCAGGGTTCTCTAAAGAAACAGAAGCAACAGGATGAATATATATAACTATATACAATTTATTGATTTGCTCACGTGACGGAGCTCAACAGTAGCGCCGAACTGGAGAGGCCGGGAATCCAGGGAACTGCTCAGTCCGCAAGGCTGGATGTCTCAGGAGTCCCAGTCTAGTGCTGAAGGCCCGAATGGATTCCAGGAGATCTGCCAGTCTCAATACACGCTGGGATCCGAAAGGTTGATCACAGCAGCAAGACAAACTCACCAGATGAGAGAGAGGCAAGCCGCAGGAAGAAGGAAAAAAAAAAGGGGCCAGCTCCTGCTGCCGTGGCCTTAAATACTGCCTGCCAGCAGAAGGTAACACCCACATTTGGGGTGGGCCATCCGGGTTGAGGTGGTCCAATCACAAGACCCTTTTCTCTTATTTGTTCCTTAGTCCAGTCAAGTTGACACCCAGGATTAACCATGACATTATTCCCAAGATTATATAAGCCTGAGTGTGTAAAAGTCATTTTTTCCCAATCCAATGGTGTCAGATGTTGTATATCTATACTAATATTTGTGTCTTTTTGGATTTTGGAAATTCTGGAGATCACATCTTGGCCTCAGCACATGAAGAAGGCACAGAACCTTTGAGCTACACCACAAGCCCAGGGCTGCTTATTTTAACTTATTAGTTATTTTTATGAACTAGAGTTTACCAACTCAGAGTTAGTAGTAGGACACTAAAAGTTTCCATTACAGCTGGGCATGGTGGCGCACGCCTTTAATCCTAGTACTTGGGAGGCAGAGGCAGGCGGATCTTTGTGAGTTCAAGGCCAGCCTGGTCTACACAGTGAGTTCCAGGCAGCTGGGGCTACAGGGAGACCCTGTCCCGAAAAGACTAAAAAAAAAAAAAAAAAGTTTCCATTACAGTGGCTGGAGAGGTGGCCTAGAGGTTAAGAGCACCGACTGCTCTTGCAGAGGACCCAGGTTTGATCCCCAGCACCCACATGGCGGCTGAGAACCATCTGTAACTCCAATTCCAGGAGAACTCCAGTTCCAGGGGAATCTGACACCTTCTTCTGACCTCCGCGGCATTGCACGACATGGGTGCACAAACCCCCATGCAGACAGTACATTCATACACATAAAAAAATAAATAAAATTAAAAAAGTTTTCCATTACAGTATCATCACCACCAAGACAGACAGCCTCCTAGATATTAGTGTCAACAGGCCCAGGACTGCTCCTTTGCTCTGATACTTTTGTTTGTTATGTGTGGCCACGCATTTCCATATAAGCCCTTGAAACTTAGTCAACAACATTCTGTGTTCCTTTTCATGCACTAACATCTGGAAAAACACAAGACCACAAAATTGATGAGGAGGAATTGTGAAGACAAAGGCCAGTTCCATTCACAGGTCCTAAACCTGAAGAAGACATAATGTTAAGATAATACCTTAGAGAGAACAGAATACAAGATGCATCATGAGAGCATGAAAATGTCTACATGTAAGTACATAGTAGTGCAGACTGCAGGATGCTAGAGGAAAGGCTGAAGAGTCACAAATGGTAGAAGAGAGAGAAGATTCTTTACGTGAGGAGGAAAGGAAAGAAAAACTCACGGAAGTCCTTCTAGGACTTTTTATGGACATTTGGAGGAGAAAGTGAAAGGGGAAGACGGAGTCTGCCCTCACTCCTCCCTACATAAAGGTATGAGTATCTCGTCACTGGGGTAGCACAAGTGGTTAACCAGACAGTCCAGAAATCGAGCCTCCAAACAGTAGGAAACAAACGTTAACAAAGGCAGCATCATTTTCATTCTTATTTTATAGTTAATTGTGATGGCACTGTCACATCAGACTCTCGAGGTTGTTTTCTTGGCTCTGGACCCCAGGGATGAGCCTCTCAGAGCATAGAGAATAGTCCTCTCCCAGTCATCAGGCCCAAGCTACCCTAACTAATCCATCATCTGTGGCCAGCAAGGCTGGCTCCTGAGTGTCGATGTGGAGTTAATTAGACAAATATTGTATGCTCAAATCCAATTGATTATGAAGACACCATAATGAGGATTTAACACCAAGGCATGTATTGGAAATGCTGCATTATACCTTGCACGTGCCTGCTCGCCCCTTGGGAAACTGATATCCACTGACAATTAGCATTCAATGGGCTGATTTTTATCATTGCTGATTTAATAAGAAAGCTATTATTCTCTTTGCTAATTAATATCTATGGATTAAAGTTTAGGTTTGAATATCAGGCATGCACTGTCTTGGGTAACTCCAGGGTGGTTAGTATGTTGCCCTGTTAGTCTGAATTGCTGTCTTTTATCTATGTTACAGAGTCATTTAGGCCCTGAAGAAGATCCAGACAGAGCAAAGGGAGGTACTTTATCCTGGGAGCTCAGGAAAGGAAAAAAAAGTCACAGCAAAGGATTCTCAGGTACCTGGCTTTCTCTAAAGCATTCTCTATCCAGTTGCCATGGCACCTGGAATTCCATTCGCCATGTGACAACCTTCCCCTGGGGTCTGAATGAAGAGCTTACCAGTGTGTCACTTCAAACTCTTACAGCTATATCTTGAAATAGAATAAACAGGGCTTTGTACCTATGCAATGATATTCACATATAGTGGGCCATGATCTCTAAGAGACACTCTTCTACCTATGGCTTTATTCCTCCTAATTGAAATGGCCACCCATTTTCTTTATTGGTTTAATGATTTTATTGATTAAGGTTAGTTCTGTCATTGGCCTTGAACTTTACCTCTCAATAAGGTAAAATTCATGGAATCTTTAATTTACTAATTTAATTAAATGAATAAAATCTGCCTTTACTTCTTGCAATGTTTAATTTCAGAAAAAGTAGCCTCTCTATTTTTTGTAGAATTGAGTTGTACATTTTGAGACAGGGTCTCCCTGTAGCCCCAGCTGTCCTGGAATTAGCTCTGTAGACCAGGCTGGCCTTGAACTCACCAAGATCCGCCTGCCTCTGCCTCCCAAGTGCTAGGATTAAAGGCATGTGCCACCATGCCCGGCTGAGTTGTACGTTTTTAAAAGTTATAGATTTATTTTTAAAACTTAGAAGTTTTTATTCTGTAACATCAATATACAGTTTTGCATGGACCTTCAAACATGAAGAGTGCTGGGAAAGTTAAGATGCTAGCTAAAGCTGGTAGTTTAGGGAGCCAAAAAGAATAATGATTTGTTTGGTCTAGAATATGTCTGTCCTTCTAGAGGATTCTGGATGCTTCTGTAACTCTCAGACCTGTGCACAGTATCTCAAAATGTAGGGAAGGTCAACCTGAAAAAGACTCACTTGGCACCAAAGTATGGACTTGGGTGGGCTATGTGAGTATACGTGTATAAGGTAAGTCCTACCGAGGGGGCCTGGAATGATTAGCCTTACTGGAATCTTTGAAAGCATCTACTGTTCCTTTGGGAAAATCATTTTAATAGACAATCTCATGTTGTATGTGTTTCATCGGTGATATTCAGATCTCAATGAAGAGCAGTTGTAAGATGAGGTGCTGATTTTTCTTATGATAAAAGGAAAATATTTCAAGAAATATAGACCAGATGTTATCTAAATCCAGACCTTTGTAACATTATTTTTAACATAAACATTATAAACTGTCCTTCATATTTTCTTTTTTTTTTTTAAGTCTTTTTCGAGACAGGGTCTCCCTGTAGCCCCAGCTACATCTTCCACAAATGGCATTGGCAAAACTGGATCACCATTTGTAGAAGAACAAAATTAAACCCCTACCTCTCACCCTGTACAAAAATAAACTCCAAGTGGATCAAAGATCTCAACCTGAAACCTGGAACCTTGAAGGTGATAGAAGAAAAAGTCGGCAGCAACCTTCAAGACACAGGCTTAGGAAAAGCCTTCTAATTCAAATAGCAGCTGCACAGGAAATAAGGACAACAGCTGACAAATGGGAGTTCATCAAACTCAAAAGCATTTGTACAGCTAAAGAAATAATCAAGGAAATGAAGAAAAAACCCACAGAGTGGGAGGAAACTTTCACCACTGATACATCTGACAGAGCATTAACATCCAAAATATATAAACTACTTAAAAAACAAAGCATAAGAAAACAAACGACCTACTCAAAAGATGGAGTAAAGAGCTGAACAGAGACTTCACTTCAGTAAGGAAGTAAAGATGGCTGAGAAACATCTTAAAAAGTGCTCAACATCATTAATAATTAAGGAAATGCAAACTAAAACCACACTAAGGTATCATCTCACTCCAATAAAACTAGCCAAGATCAAGAAAATAAAAGACACCAAATGCTGGAGAGGTTATGGGGAAAGGGGAACACTCATCCACTGCTGGTGGGAATGTAAACTGGTGCAGCTACTGTGGAAAGCAGTGTGGAGAGCCCTTAAAAGACTCAAAATGAGCCTGCCACCTGACCCAGCCATACCACTCCTGGGTATATACCCACAAGATGCATCCTACCACAAAGATACCTGCATAGCTATGTTTATTGCAGCTCTCTTCACAAAAGCAAAAAGCTGGAACTAACCCAAACACCCCTCAACTGATGACTTGATAACAAAAATGTGGTATATCTACACAATGGAGTTCTAGGCAGTGGTAAAGATGACATCATGAACTTTGCAGGTAAATGGATGGAACTCAAAGCCATTATGCTAAGTGAAGTAACACAGTCCCAGAAAAAAAAGGTTAATGGTTTCCCTCACTTGTGGATGCTAACACCAAATCCCCAGTTGGCAGGCAAACTGAGCAACTTTATTATTATATTTCATTGTATCTAAAAGCAACTGTGCTATTATAATGTGAATCTCTTAATGGGCTCTAGAATTGATCTACCACTTGTATTCACACATTGTAATTACCATATATGGGTGGAAGATATGTATTTATATTAAAAAAAAAAAAGAATGTAAAGTTATGCTTCTTTTTAACCTGCATGCAACTTTACTGTTAAAATGTGAATCTCAAAAAAAAAATGTGAATCTCTAAATGTGTTTTGGAATTAACCTATGGTTTATTTTCAGATTTTGTAATTTTGATTTATGTGTGGAGTATATATATACATATTTTGGAAGAATATAAAATCAAAGGGAACAAAAAAAAGAGAGAGAAAACCCTACTCAAAGAACTGACCAAAACAGTAAACTTGTGCATTGAAAAGGTTATAAAAGACTGAGAAAAAGATGCAAGACAGGACTTAACATGTATGACAGAATCCATGAGCTCTGGTGGAGGATGGGGGGGCATGAGGGGTGGGCATGGATGGGGAATGAGTCTAAATTTGATAAAGAAATGTATGAAATGCGCTCAATAAAAATTTAAAAAGAGAATATCAGAGTTGAGGATGGAGTTTAGACTGTATTTTGCTTTCTTTTTAATTAGTTAATCTCACTTTACAGTATCTCCAATAATCCAGACCCTTTTCATGGGAGTTGTTTAGCTAAATACTTTGTCCCCTCTTACATTTTAAAAAAACTGGGCCTTCTCAGTAGACTCACGAGAATATTCAAGTTGCAAAGGCGGCAGTGGCATGAGGCTCACATCTTCCTTCACAGTTGTCCCCTTTGCCCCATAACCACCTTATGAACTAGGAAGGCTAAGAATAGGCGATGTGCTGGGTTAACCACTCTCTTCTTTCTGGATATTGTTGTAGCAGACTCAGTTAACTGTACAGGGAAAAGTTCAGACTAGGTTAGGCCTGGCATCTGGGGATTTTGGTAATATCTATGTTGGGAAGAACTCATTAGTGTGGGATGTGTTGAGGAGACTCAAGTATATTGGCTAGCATCCATCCAAGGAGACCATGGAGCCCGGAAGTAGCAACTAAGCCATTAACCTTGAGTCCAGATTCAGTCACGGCCATGGGTCCTTGAAAACAGATTATCAAGAGAAAGAAGAGCCTCAATCGTAGAGTGCTTACCTCCCTAGACAAGCCCAGGATGAAGATTTACAAGGTAGGGGATAGTCTAAGACAGTGACTCTCAAAGTGCATTACTTAGACAAACAGCATTCACATCACTTGGAAGCATGTTAGAAATACAAATTCTCAAACCTGTGCCCAGACTTCCCAAATCACAGACTTCATGCTGAGGCCCAGCATCCCTCTTAATGACACCTCCAGACAGCTCTGATACAGGTGAAGAACTCTAACTGCAGTTACAGTGTAAGGCAGGGGCTCAGAAGTGTTAGAGCTGGGGCGGCCAAATGGGAGGAAGGGTTGAGGTCTGGCTGGCAGGCTGCAGTCTAAGCCCTCCCAGTGAGAGGGCTATTCCTTGACATACAGACTCTGCTATATGGACCCATCAGTATCTGAAAGAGTCTGATCATACAAACAGCTTTTAGCATGATCATTAGGCTGCCTGCCTCAAATTCCCCCACTTCAAAATTATAAGCTTGTCAAATGTAGAGAGCATGGCTGTTGATCTCCATGCACAATGTCTAAGAATATGCTCCCCCAAAATGTTTGTGGATAGAAAGAGACGGAGAGAGAGAGAGAGAGAGAGAGAGAGAGAGAGAGAGAGAGAGAGAAAGAGAGAGAGAGAGAGTAGAGTGTGAGTAAAAGAAGGAATAAATAACAGTTGAAAGTGGGGCATAAGTAGTATGTGAGCCCATGTATGCTCCATGTCCAACACCAGCACCTTCATTAACTGCTTCCCAGTGGCTGAGAGAACGAGGGGGTGCCTGCCAGTGGGAGATGGGGTTCCTTCTGAAGAAGGGGTGAAAATGTCTTGGATTTACATAGTGGCAATAGCTGTACAATCTTAGGAATATACTAAAACACACTGAGTTGTACATTTTTAAAGGGTGGATTTTATGGTATGGGAATTATATTTCAATAAAAAATAATTACATCTTTTTAAAAAAGCAGAATGTGTGAATATCAAGGAAGGCATTTGAGAAGAGACATTTCATATGTCAAAAGCTATTCAGGGGAGAGATTTGGAGTCCATGCAATAAAACTTAACAGGACAATACTGCAGGTAGGAAGAGAGAGGAAGATAGATTGTATACACATACACACACACACACACACACACACACACACACACACACATACACGGGTTTCATTGTATCATCACAGCCATGGTAACTAGGTCTCTCTGGCCTGTGGAAACTGTACCAGAGGCCCTACAGTAGCTAAATAAGTGCTTCCACAGAGGCAACCCTACAAGTAGTTCAGGAAAAGACATAAGCAGGGTTTTCTGGAGCTTGTGACTTCCCTCCAGGCCCTTACCTGTCAACTGAAGAAAATGGTACCTGGCAAAGCACTCCTCTGAGAGCCCGGAAGGTCCTCAGGGCAGAATGCTGGGGCAATGCTCGATTAACTCTAAAACACAAGAACTGAGCTCTGCAGCAGATGAGAAAAGGTACAGAAAAGAACATAGCTTAAGAAAGGGTGAGGCCCCCATGCCATGGCTAACACCTATAATAAGCAGTCCAGAGGTGGAAGCAGGAAGACCATAAGTTCAAGAGCAGTGTAGACTACAAAGTAAGACTGTCTGAAAAACTCAGGAGCTGAGTTTGGTAGAGCAATTGTCTACCATGTGCAATACCCTAGGTTCATCTCCAGCAAACAAAAATAAATCACGCATGCAGGTCAGGAAGGGGCTATGTGTTGTGCTTCAGGACTTGGGGGGGGAATTCTGAGGTCTGGAACTGGACCTCTACCAAACGTGAACAGAATGCACTTGCTCTAACTGGGACAGCAGTGGCTGGCCAGAGCTACAGCTTGCTCTCCGGCTCTTTACAGTGCCTTCTTATTACCACCTATTTCTTTTTATGCTACTGCCAAAATACCACCATTAATCTTTCGCACTCCCTGAAGGCAAAACATGGGTAATTGGATTTATCTGGTTTTAGAATTTGCTAGGTTCCGTTACAATATAAATAAATAACTGACCTCCAGAGCTAGGGGTGCCGTGCTGGTGCTAGCAGAACTGGCTCTGGCCTGCAGGAGCACAGAGCAGGCTCATCCATCTAGGCTATCTCCTCACAGCACCTTCCCACCTGTCCTCACCCCAGCTCCAGTTCAGCTCTGGTTGGATTCAGGAAGTTTTACTGCCCTGTCCCACCCTTTTCTTCCTATAACCCAGTATCTATCTTTCCCCTCACCCTGCCCCCCACCACTAGTTTGTCCCATCTTTTGCTGCCCTATGGGGTAGGCCCTGGTCTTCCACAACTTCCTGTCTCTATGCGCTTCATTTTTGTTAAAGAGGATTGGCTCAGACATCATAAGGGATGACGTGAAACAACTTGGCTTCAGTGTTTTCATTTCTATCAGAGTAGACATCCACAGAGAGAACCCCTTTACCCAACAGCATTGCATGCTGCTGACAACACCCACTGGGGGCCTGAGTAGGCCCAGTTGCCCTTCTAAACATGAGGCCTGAGAGCAACCCAGAGACCTGATTTCCTCTATATGGGCTGAAATTTTCAGAAACTCTTCTTCCAGAAAACTTCCGGTGTTAGAGATACAGCTCAGCAGCAGTGTGTTTGCATAGCAAGCAGACCTGGGTTCAATCCCCAGTGTTTAGAGAGGGACTGGGAAGGCATCAGGAGAAGGTAAGTGTGTATACCCACTAGGGCCTGCTCTTACTGATCCCAGTAATTTGACTCTAAAGGAACTCTATTGATATTGGACTCAGAAAATATTTTCCAAAGACAAAATGAGATACCAGCAAGCTCTTAATGACTGTTCGGACTTTGTTGTGTGAAGCTATGCTGCCTGCTGCAGCCATCTTGTAACCATAAAAATCAATGGTCTCAGCAGTTGAGTTGATGAAAACCAACCATGGGAATGCCCTCTCTAGCACCCATATTAAATGAGGCCACAAATATCACCGTTATTTACACCATCATTAATGTCATGTTTTATTCCTTCATGCTAAATCTTACCTGATACACAATGTTTTCCTCCTAGGATAGCTTAATTGAATCAGGAATGGACATTAACCTCAGGATGAGACAGTCAAGTTTTAATTCCTTGGAATTTGAAAATGGGATAGGACACCAGATAGTCTTCAGAGACTAGCTTAAACTAGAGACTCGGGAGATGCAAGATAGCCATCTTCTATCCCATGCACAGAAAGATCATGGAACAATGATCCATGTTCAGGAAGATGGAAGAGACCATGTGACAACATGGACAAGGACAGGGGACAACAGAGCAGCTTGCTGTTTTCTTAAGAGCACACTGGTCTCCTGGTTCCTCTCCTTTCAGATGCCAACAGTCTCTTCTCCTCTTGGCTTTCACAGTCATTATAATATAACCTACCTTATTAGCATAGTTTGAACAAGTTCTTATAAATTTTAACCAAAAGTACAAAGCAAAAAAAAAATGTTGTACACAGAATTAAGTATAGACACATGAATTAGAAGGTTCCCTGCTTTCTATGAGCAGTCTCATGCATAGGATACATGGAAATACTGTTAGACATCTTGAAACCATGTTACAAGGAGAAGAAGAGAAATTCTGCGAGTTTTAAAGACTCGCTCACTGCTTTTCAACACTCTAGTGTATAAGACCATGAAGAAAGCCAGGCACAATATTTTCAAAGAGTACCATACAGAACTTTGGTTGAGGCAGATTCCAGTTCCTGGGCATGTGCCTTAGAATTATTGGTTCTGTATGTTATAGGGATTAGATACAGAAATTTGTCTTCTACAGAATCTTACTGGGTCATTATGATGCTTACTCAGGCTCAGAAAACTGGGAAGATGAAGATGGCTGAGGATAATCAAGAAAGATTAATAGAGTACTCAGCATTTAAGAGGAGCCAGAAAGACAACAAGGCCCACGGCATGCAGACAGAGGGGGGAAGTAATTCTTTAAAAAAATTCTTAGAGCAGGGTGTGGTGGTGCAGGCCTTTAATCCTAGCACTTGGGAGGCAGAGGCAGGCAAATCTTTGTGAGTTTAAGGCCAGCCTGGTCTACAAAGCGAGTTCCAGGACAGCTGGGGCTACAGGGAGACCCTGTCTCAAAAAGACAAATAATAATAATAATAATAATAAATAAATAAATAAATTCTTAAGCAAATTTCAGATCTCTACACAAATGATAGTTGCATATTCTCATTACTGTTTCCATCCTCACTGCAGCCTCTAATATCTCATTGTTCCTACATAGGAAGTTAAGAAGATGAAGTCAGATGGGGGTGGTGTACCTGCTTTTAACTGAGCAGACCTTGCTAACATACAGACTATGGAGGTTTTGAGACAACTACATAGAAACTCATTCCTACCCCAAAGAAACTAAGATCCAATTGAAGAAGGAAAAAAAGTGTTTGCGTGTGTGTTTGGAGAGAGAGCGATAAAGAGAGAAAGGAGAGTCTGAAAATGAAGAAGCAACTTAATCCATGATTGCTGATATGGCCATGCAAGTTAAGTGCTGGGGGCTGGAGCAACTGAGTGTGGTCAGAACTGGCCCAAGCTAACCAGTTTCCCAGAGACCTTATACATGACCCTGCTTCTGAGGAGCTTCTTTCAACATTTCATGCAGGCCAGGTCTATTGAAGACAAATCCCTTCAATTTCTTTCTCTCTAAGAAAGTCATTGTCTAAGCAGGTGATTCTTTTCTTGAAACACATTAAACATTTTACCTGACTCTCATTTTCCTTGCGTGGCTTCTAAGATGTCCGCAGAATTCTTATCCCCGGCTCCTCTACAGCAGGGTAGGGTTTTTCTTTTTTTTCATCAAGCTTCTTTCAAAAATTTTCTTCTTTACACTTGAACTTTTTCAGTTTGAATATTATATGCTGGGTAAACATTTTAATTTTTTTGTATTTATCCCACTTAGTGTTCTTTGACCTTCTTGAAGCTATGAAAGAGGTCTAGTTTACTACCCTTAAACACTCTAGTTAGAAGGAAACCCTAAGAAGGCCAGAAACAAGACTTTCAGAGTACCACAAAGAACTTGCTTTGGTTATAGCAGAATAAAGTTCACAGATGTGCACATCAGAACTCTTGATTCTGCATGTTACAGGGACTAAGTACAGAAATTTGGCTTTTGCAAAATCTTCCTTGGTCACTATGATGCTCATTCGGGCTCAGGAAACTGGAGAGTGTGTTGATGTTAACCTTGAACTGGTTTCAGTCACTGTTATTTAAGTATTTCTTCTGGTCCTGCCCCTCTTTGCTTTGGTAATCTTACTGTGTGTGTATCATTTGCAGTTGTCTCACAATTTTTACATGTTCTGGGTCTTGTTCTTTCAGATTTTTCTCTCTTTGATTTCCAGGTTGGAAAATTTCTATCAGTATATTCTCAACCTTACTAATTCTTTCCTTAGCTATGTTTAGTCCAAAAATGAGTCCATGAAAGATTCTGTCATTTCTGTAACAATTGTCTTAATTCTACAATTTACCTTTATTCCCTGCTAGAACTCCAGTGGTTCTGCTTACAGAAGCCATCTGTTTCTTGCATGTGCTCCGGGTTTTCAGCATATTAAATGTGGTTATTTTAAATCCACAGTCTTATAATTCTAATAATATCTCTGCCATTTTTGAATTTTTTTTTTCTGATATTTGCCCTATTTCTCCAAGCTCTGATGTTTTGCCTTTTAGCTACGAGAGCAGAAATTGGGTATTTCCTATTCCCCCAGTCGGGGAGTTGCTAATAAAATTCTTTTTTGAGGGATACTCTGCTCTCGCCTACTGTTCTGTATCCACCCCTAGAACACAATGGGGCTCCGGGATATAAAATTCTCAGAAATGTCGGTTTCCCACACCCAGGCTCTGCAGTTCTTATGCTGGTTTTTACTCAGTGGCTTTCTAGAGTCCCAAAGAAGCCAGACAGTGGCAATGGTCACTAGGATACCATAAGCTGTGGCTCTGTGTATCTGTCTGCCCCTGGTCTTCCAGAATGTGGATTATCTTGTCACCTCCATTCTCTTGTGTGCCAAAATGAGCTGCTGACTTTCAGAATGTCTAGATTTGTTTCTTGTGGGTGTGAGAGAACCAAGTCTAAGCTTCTTACAGATCCAACCATAAAGGCAGGTCTTTACTCACAATGCCAGCTTATCCTCAGGACCCACTCTCACTGACTCTGTTCCAGCCCCTCTATGGCTCCTAGCTCACGTTGAGCACAGCTGACATGGGCCCTCTGCCCTTGCTATCTCCTTTCATGGAACACCACACATAAGCACATGGCTCGCTTTTACAATTTGATAAGGGTCCTGCTCAAATGTCACCTCATCAGACAGGTCGTTCCTGACTACACTGTAAGAGAAGAGACACATGTCCTGCTTGACATATTTTCCTTACTCTAAATTCCTCAGCATACTCATTAGTATATAACAGTAGGAATATGACTTTTAACACATTTCTCTTATTTATGATCTATTTTCATGCCCAAGAATATAACTCTATGATGACAGAAGTTTGGATTGTTGTACTCTCTGTTGTAACATTAATTTATATAGCACCCTTGATCATAAAGTACTTAATAAGTATTTGTTAAATAAATGAATCAATGACCATATTAATCTCTCATAGCCTCTAAGAAAACTTATGACTGTCCAATATGAAAAATGCCCAAAGACACATACTACCACTAATTTTTACAATGTTACACTCCTTTGTCATTTACTATAAAATTATAAAATTGAAAAATTGACAATACTAGATATTGGTGAAACTATGGATCACTGGACACCGAGGTTTGCAAATTGGTATAATAACTTCTGGAAATCATCTGGCAGATTTATTAAAAAAGAAAAAAATTAATCCACATATAATATATGGTCCAATAATTTTACTCCTAGGTATTTTCTAAGACGAAAGAAACCATATTTCATCATAAAAACTTGTAACTCCATATTCATTAAAACTTCATTCATAATGGCTAAAACAGAGAAACAATCCCAATATCTACCAACAAGAAAATTGGTCAACGTGTTAGGTGTAGACCCTGTAAGATTTCTGAGGAATCAAACAAGAATGAACTGCAGCCATAGCATGCAAATTCTCAAATATATTATGCTGAAGGAAAAAAGCCAGATATGAGCAGTACATGGCACAGAACATCAGTGCGGTTATAATGTATAGTGTGTAAGTCCAGAACACCCAAAGCCAAAGCCAATGTCTGTCCCAAGGGAAAAGATCTGTGTCTACCTAGAACTGGAAAATTGACTTCCAAAGGTCATGAAGGGGAATGCTAGCAAGAAAACAAACAGATGTTCCTGGTTCTTATGTCACCCAAATATACACTAGAAATGGACTATAATAACATTATAGGAACCCTGGGAAATAATCAGTCACAGATTTACAATAGCAAGCCAATGTTATCCTAAAAAACAAACAACAGCAACAACAACAACAAAACCCAGAAACATAAAAGAAGGATCACTTTATAAAGGAAAGTGGTATTTTCAAAATGGGGAGAGCACTGACCACAGGCCATCCAGTGTTAGGCTCTACCTTCAGGTGACCTCAGACATTCCTCTCTATGGCATCTAATTCAGAGCGCAGACCACAAGCACCTTGTAGCTGTGGCAAGAATTCCTTAGTAAGCTGAAGATATGGGTCTTGTTGACTGAGTCAGAACATTAGAACTGAGGTTGTTTACAGCAAAATATTACTCTGAGAAGGATACAACTACTTAAACCTAATGGGAAGAAATGGAGTGGGACCTTGAGAAAGCAAAAGATTTGAAAATAGCATTGTATGCAGTGTAGTTGGATAGTACCACACATAGTGGCTCAGGAACAAACACAGAGAAGAAAAGGCCTGCAAAGAGTCTTGCCACAGGTCTGCCTAGTGCAGATCTTCCTTGGCATGGGAGCAGTCTACAAAGATGTGGAGGTGGCCATGTTTCAAATGTTATCAACAAAAATTAACAAAGCATACAGACAAATAGGACAAGATCGCCCATGTATTAGTTACCTTTCAGTTGCTGTAATAAAACACCATAACCAAAAATGAATTTATAGAAGAGTTTATTTTCACTTATGGTTGCAGAGAGCTGAGAGTCTATCATGGTGGGAAGGCAGGCAGCAAGCAGCAGGTGTTGTGGCAGAAGCCAAAAGCTCAGTGCTCACATCAACCACAGACACAAAGCAGAGAGGGCAAACAGGAAGTGAGACAAGGCTGTGAACTCAACGGCCAGTCCCACACTTTCTCCAGCAAGGCTAGACCTCCTAAAGATTCCATGCCCACCCAAACAGCACCAACTGGGGACAGAGTGTTCAAATACTTGAGAGAGGAGTCTCAGCAGCTAACAACACTGATTGCTCTTGTAAAACCCAGGTTCAGTTCCATAACAGCTAAGAACCATCTGTAACTCCAGTTCCAGGGGAAATGACGCCCTCCTCTGGCCTCCATGGGCATTTTAAGACATGAGTACACCAGCATATATGCAGGAAAAACACTCATACCCATAAAATGAAAATAAATAAAAATTAAAAGAATATTTGAGAGACATTTTCTCATTCAAACCATCACAACTCATTCAACTGAACTAACTAAATCTCCATAAATGTCATGAAGAAACATAACTTTTGAATTTATTTGAAATATATTTTAAATATCTTCTTTAATCATTTGTAAAGAGCTAAAGGAAAACATAAATAACAATGAAAGGCAGGACAAGGAAGGTGGCTAAGCAAGTTAAAGCCCTTACCAGACCAGCCAATGACCTGAGTTCAGACTCCCAGAAATCATATTAAAGCTAAACATAATAAGTGTACATGTCTATAACCCTAGCGCACCCCTACAGGGAAATAGAAGGCAGCTTCAACAGGATTTAATTATATGAAGTTTGTGGGCCAGCTTGCCTGAAATATCCAGCAGTGGACAATAATAACGACCCTCTCTCAAACCAAGTAGAAGCTGAGAATCCACACCTGAGGTTCTCTTCTCTGCTGGTTAGTTTCTGTCAACCTAACAGATACTGAAGTCATCTGAGAATAGAGAGCCTCAATTGGGGCATTGCCTCCATCAGATGGGCCTGGTTACATGTTGGTGAGAAATTTTCTCGATTATTAATTGACATAAGATGGCCTAGCCTACTGTGGGTGGTGTCAGCCCCGGGCAAGTAGGCCTGGATTGCATAAGAACAGAAGCTAAGCAAGCCAGTATATAGCATTCCACAGTGGTCTCTGCCTCAGTTCCTGCCTTCGAGCTCCTGCTTGAGCTCCTGCTCTGGCTTCCCCTTGACGATGGGCTGTGACCTGTAAGCTCTCCTCTCCAAACTGCCTTTAGTTGCTGTTTTATCACAGCAGTGGAGAAGCAAATCAGAACAGTCTCTGGCTTCAATATACATGCTATGGATTCACCCACACTCACATACAGAGGAAACATACACAAACACACACATACACATAGATGCACACATTTAAAAGCAACCATGAAAAAAATATATGAGCAAAGAATAATAACAAAGATTTAAAGTGTTTAATGCAGCATTGAACAGAAATGTTTGATCTGAAAAAAATAAGAACTCACTGGGGATTCTCAACAGCAGACCCAGGAATAAATGAGAAACTTAAAGTGTGGTCATTAGAAACCAGTTAGTATGAGGAGCAAGTGTATAGGGAAAGAAGATGAAGAATAAAAGGTTGGATTAGGAGGAAAAAGGCCGAGCTAATCTTAGTCAAACACTTGGAAAACATCATCAAGCCAAATAGTATATTCAACTGGAAGTCCTGAGACAACATTTTATAAGAAATAGGAGTTTATTTGAAGACACACAATGGCCAAGCTTCCCAAATTTGAGGGAAAAAAAGTGTGCATAAATATAAGAGGCTTACTGGACTCTACTTAAGATAAAACCCAAATATAACTAAACTGAGACCCATCATAATTAACCTGTCAAAAACAGACACAAAGTGAGATTCTTGAAAGCAATGAAAGCAAACTCATTAGGTAAAAGGGAACCTCAGTAAGATCCTTGGTAAGTTTTTTTTTGTTGTTGTTGTTAAACAAATTGTATCCCAGCAGCAGTGCAGTTTGTATTTAAACTGACGAAAGTAAACATCAAAAACAAACTGTCAATCTCTATATCCAGTAAATACATCCTTCAAAAATAAGAGAGATAGTAAGACACTTTAACACAAATAAAGCTAAGAAAATTCATTACCACTAGAACTACCTTCCCAGAACTGATAAAAAAAGAACCTCTCAAATGGAAATACAGAGAAGCCAGAAGGTCAACTGAAGGTTATAAAGGTCATAAGGTAAATGGACAAATGAAAAAAAAAAATAAGCTATTGCCATAATGGTGTTATATTCTTCCAATTTTAATTCTTCCATATAATTTAAAATGTAAAATTTGGGTATGGCACAGTGCTCTGCTCTTGTAATTCCAATATTAAGGAGACTGAGGCAAGAGCATCCTGAGCTACAGAGGTAGAACTTATCTTACAATAAATAAATATAATAAAGAAAAAAATGTAAAAGAAATTCTGTTTAAATGCCTGGGTATACAATGTATAATAATTTATAATTATTAATATCAACAACATAAATAAATATCCAAGCTGAGGAGGATTTTATTTATTTATTTATATTTATTATTTTAAGTGTACTGCCTACATGTGTATAAGTGTACCCATGCTGTGTACTGGCCTCTGCTCTCAGAGGTCAGAAGAGGGAATCAGATCCTCTGGAACTGGAGTTATGCAGGGTTGTTAGCCACCATGTGAGCACTGGAATTCAAATCCTGGTCCTCTGCAAGAGTAGCCAGCGGGGCTGGAGAGATGGCCTAGTGGTTAAGAGCGTCGACTGCTCTTGCAGAGGACCTGGGTTTGATCCTCAGCACCCACATGGCAGCTGAGAACCATCTTTAACTCCAGTCCCAGGGGAATCCGACCACCCTCTTGCTGGCCTCTGGCCACTGCATACATGGGATGAAAGACTGCACAGCAGACAGATTACAGACTGAACGCAGACACGGTACATCTATAAATAAGCAAAATAACATAAATTAAAAAGAGTAGCCAGCACTCTTAATGTGAAGAGTAGCCAGTCGCCTCTTAATGCATGCACATCTCCTCCCAGTCCCAGGACTAAACTTTTTTTTCTTCATTATTATTTTTTTTTTATGTGTATGAATGTACTGCTGCATGTAGGTTAGGTGCACTCGTGTCGTGCATTGTCTAGAGGTCAGAAGAGGGAGTCGGATTCCCTGGAACTTGGACATAAAAATGGTTCTTAGCCAACATTGTGGTGCTGGGAAATCGAACCCGGTCCTCTGAAAGAGAAGCCAGTGTCTCTTACACTCTGAGCCATCTCTATCTCACCAGCCCCAGACTAACTTTTTATATGTGACTGGTGTCTATTTAAAATAAATTGTTCTAATTTAAACCCTGAGAAAGAAAGAAAACCAGAAAGAAAATACATAAACCTCTTACATATATGGAAATTAGAGAAAAATCAAAATGTATACTTCAAACAAAAATAACCGAACACAAAGTAGGATGGTAAGGAAGAAAATAAGATTAGTCCGAAGTGCGACTCTGCAAGCAGGTGCCTAACCACTTGAGGCCACTTCCCAGCCTTGTTAGTGTTTTAGTGAATTTACTCTGCCTCTAGAGTGATACGCTCTCGAATACTAGAACCTAGGTTATATTACATATAATGTAACCTGTTACTTATCATTCCATCTTACCTCTGGTCCATTCAGATCAACTAGTTTACCAGTTGTTAGTAAATTAGAGGGGCTATGATCCCTTGGCTTTCCTAATTCAAAACAATGGCAGGCATCTGAGGACAGAATCGTTCATAAGGAGATTGATGTTGAGGATGAGAAAGGGAGTGGGACACGGTGGCCTGGCAGGTGCAGGGTACAGCCAAGCATAGCTGGAGGAACCTACTAGTAGACAGGCTAGTGAGAGCGCAACCGGAGTCGACTTTGTTCGGTAAGAATAACTGACCCGAGCAACCCCGTACATTAAGACCGATCTTCGTCGAGACTTCCTCTCGCGTTAATGGGCCAGGAATAAGAGCCACACGTAGTCTGTATTGCCCTCCACGCGAAAGTATTACATATCCCATTGAAAAAAGCATGGCCTTAGGAAATGAATCTAAATAACGCCCACCGTAAACTAAGATCCCTGTCAGTCATTTTACAGAGCCAGAACAACGAGCAATAGCAATTCACTGGATCTAACCATTTTTATCACATCCAAACCATCTCGCGCCCATACTTCCGACGCAGATACAAAACAGTAAGTAACAAAACCTACACAATAACACATAAGCTTACTGATTATTAACAACTCACCCAACCCACCCATAATAATCATATAAATTGCCTTAACCTTAAGTCAATGCCCAGCCTCGAAGGATCTAGTCTCTAGGAGGACCACAACCAAACCCACGAAATGTCCCAGCCCCAACAGAAAGACGACAACCAGCCAGAAATGAACAAGAGGTCCACACGCCACAACAGACCTCCAGAGAACAGGGGGGATCCTGTTATTGCTTATCACACTCCACTCTGTGAGCCCAACACTTTATCCCTTACCGAAGCGCCTTTGGAATCTATACTACATCTATCTTGGTCGATGCACACTGATTCGCTTGGGCTCATATATGCATCTTAGCCGAGTTAAGATTGTCGTCACAAGTTGGCTGCTCGATACTCATGCAGGGGTGTCATAAGCTTGATTTCGTGAAACACTTCACATGGCGCTCCCCACGAATATAGCTTATATTGGCAAGCGGTGTATTCGCGGTATTGGCATTAATTTGACTTTTCCAAACTTTGAATAAATATATCCATACTGCTTGAAACTTCAGACAAAGCGAACACAATGCTATAATCTCTTTGCCCCTCTATCCTCGTTCGACCGGTGGAATAAGTCATAGTCAGGCTCGAGGACCATGAAATGCTGTGCGACTTGTGATTGGAACATAGGGCAACCAAATGACTCTGACAAACTCCGGTTATTATCCTACATTACAGTTCATGCCAATTCGTTCTGCCTCTTGATTAAATGTCTATGCGTCAGCAGTTTGGTCCTAGACAGCTTACTTGAACCGATCTAAAACTTATCATATGTACTAAGGAGGTACCTAAATAGACAAAAAAACCTAAAAAATACGTTCCTTGAAGTAGCAAGGGTAACCCATGCTTAACCCTTGCGACCTGTATCAGTGCTAGATGACCTATGCGTTCATGGTCAGACATGGATGCATTTGACTTCCGATTTGGCGATTACAGGTCGGATTGTATCAGTAAATAGGGGCGTACGTATCTTGCTGTTCATAAATAGAGTCTTGGAATTGTCAGCGGAATACTAAGGTAATGTACTTGTAGGAACATCTCCTAACGGCGAGGGCTAAGATATTTCGGCATTGAATGATTCGTAGGAATTAGATGGCCGTTAGCAAGGCTGCCTCTGACTATCAGCGGTACTTTATATACGTAAAATGCGTATCTGATATACGAGCACCAATCATACTTAGCCACTTCATCATCAACATAACTTCGCCAATAATAAAAAGACACAGTTGAACATGTAGACACTCTGTCATAAAACGGATATCCTCAAAGTTAATTGATAAACTACCTTCTAACTACTAAAGGAACTAAGAGGCACCATATATCTAGCCATATCTACTTACTTTTTGTCCTAAATAACTCATATACCAGAGAGCAACAAATATCAAATTAACCTTTGTTTAACTATCTGCATCCGTGTATATATGATCTAATGCTTTCTATAAGATGCCAGACTTTCCTCGATCCAGCCTCTGCGGACGTAGTGAATCTTTTTCTTTAAATTTCTTTCACTTTCTCATAATTCGAGATACGTCGAAAAACTGCTAAAGGTTTGATGTATTATCGATCGACATACCAATCATATTTTTCCAATAATCACATTTCATCACACAGCGAGCTATATCACAATGATCGTTCACCCTCCTCTCCCATGCCACGAACACCCCACCGCCCATCCCATCCCCAGATTCATGCATTTCTTGCACATCAACTGGGTCGCCTCGAACATTCTATCAGGTCTTTTTTTTTTCATTCTTTATTTGACGCAATATAAAGACTGGCATTTACATTCTAATCGAAGCATACAACGCATCCACGCTTATCAAATGATTGAAAACATAGACCACTTTAACCAAAAATTCTCCTGGAGATAAAGTACATTACCTAATGCTAAAAAGATCAATTTAACAGAAAGATATAATTATGAACATGCATGTAAAAAGCATCAGAGCATCCAATCACATGAAGCAACACTAACAGGTTGAAGGAAGATATAGCTCCAACAATATGGTAGGAAACCCTGATAATATACGTTCAAAAGCAGACCAAACCCCAAAATTATCAAGGAAGAAATGCAGAATGAATGTAGATGAATTGTTTTTATATGTACATACATGCATAGACTATTCCATCAACAAAGACAAAAATTATACATTTTTCTCAAGTACATATGGAATATTTTATGTAATAAATCATTTACAAACCCTCAATACACACCTTGATAAATCTGGAGATAGTGAAATGATGAAGTAATTTCTGATCAGAATGGAGCAAAACTGGAAATATATATGAAGAAGGAAAGCTAGGGCATGACCAAATATGTGGAAATTAAACAAAAGAGCCTTAAACAATCAATTAGTAGATAAAAAGATTCTTATTTTCTAGAGAAAAATCAAAATAAAAACACAGCATACCAAAATATGTGGGATGCAGTAAAAACAATTCTAAGGTGAAAATTTATAGCTCTAAACACATACAACAATTTTGTGTGTGTGTGTTGGGGGTGGGGGTGGCCTGGAACTCACTATGCAGACCAGGCTGGCTTTGATTTCAGAGATCTACCTGCCTCTGCCTCCCCAGTGCAAGGATTAAAGCTGTGTGCCACCATGCCCAGCTACACATGACAATTTTTTAAATAAACGATCTAACTTTAAACATGCAAGAATATAGGAACAAAAAGAACAAACTAAACTCAAAACTAGAGGAAGGAGGAAAGCAATGCATACCAAAGCAGAGATAAGCAAGACAGAAAAGTTGAAAAAGAAAATAAATCCAGATTGCATTGTTGATCAAACCAATGTATCTTCTTGAAAAATTAACACAATTGAAAAATCTTCAGTTAGACTGACTGAGGGGGAAAAAAGAAGATTCAAATAACAAGTACCAGAAATTAAAAATGGGGTCTAGAGAGATGGCTCAGCAGTTTAGAACACTGACTGGCTGACTTTCAGAGGACCCAAGTTCTATTCCCACCACCCACATGACAGCTAACAACCACCTGTAACTTCAGTTCCATGGAATCCAACACCCTCTTCTAGCCATCCAGACCACTGCAGGCAAAACACTCAGACACATAAAATCAATCAATCAATAAATAAATTATGCTTAAAAGAAATTGAAAACAGGACATGCAACATTACAAGTAATTTTATGGAAACAAAGAGGATTGAAAGAAGTAATAAGAACAAACAAGGTCAGTAAATAGAAGCGTTCAATGAGGCAGGAGAATTCTTAGAAATAACTAATACAGGCTGGAGAGATGGCTCAGTGGTTAAGAGCACCAACTGCTCTTGCAGAGGACCCAGATTCGATTCCCAGCACTCACATGGCAGCTAAGAACCGTCCATTTCCAGTTCCAGGGGAATCCAACACCCCCTTCTGACTTCCGTGGCATTGCATGACATGGATGCACCAACCTACATCCAGACAGTACATTCATACACGTAAAAAAATTAAAAAATAAAAATAAATAAATAATACTTTCTAGACTGGATCATACAGAAATAGCAAACCTCAACACATCTATAATTAGCTAGGAGACAGAATCGCTAATCGGCAACCTCCCAATAGCAACAATAGTAACAACAAAGCCCAGGACAAGATAGCTGGTAAATGCTCCCAAACATTTGTAGAAAAATTAACACTAGCTCTCTTCACATTTTCCCAAAAGGACTGATGAAGACCAAGCTCTTCCAGACTCATTCTATGAATCAATCATATCCTGATAATAAGATCAAGTGAAGACACCACAAAACGTACTGACCAAAACCTCTGATGAATATTGACACAAAAATCTCCAAATGGAGTTTTAGAGCATAATGAAAGGATTACATGCCATGACCAAGTGAGTGATACTGATTCCGGTAATGCAAGGATGGTTAACATATGAAAAGTAATCATTTAAATCAACCACATTAATAGACTGAAGGAAAACAAAATGAAACACAAGATCATCTCAAATGGTACAAAAAAGGCATTTAACAAAAGTCAACACCTTTTCATAAGCCTAAAGACTGTACACACACACACACACACACACACGAATAGAACTTAAACTTCTTAAAAGTTATTTATGAAAATGACACAATTAAGAACACAATGATGAAAGATCAATAGTTTTTTGTCTAATATCACAAAAAGGCAAAGATGCCTGTTTCCACCATTTCTATTCAATATAATTTTGAAAATTCTATAAGAAGCAATTATTCAAGGAGAAGATCTTAAGAACTCCCAAATTGGAAAAGCAGAAGAGAAAGTGTTTATAGATGATATAATTGCACATGCAAATAACCCTAAAAATTATACCAAAATATAGAATAAACAAATCAGCAAGTTTAGAATATAAAATCAACATGCAAAAATTACTTATATAAACTAACAATGGCCAATCTAAAAAGAAACTTTGAAAAGGATTCTATTTTTGAACAAGGGAAATAATAAAGCTTGGAGTATGGCTCAATGGTAGAATGTTTGCCTTGTATCTGTGAGGCCCTAGGTTCTGGGTTCTAGCCCAAATACAAAATAAATACATATATAAATAAATAGAAAGAAAGAAAGAAAGAGAAAGGAAAGAAAGAAAGAAAGAAAGAGAGAGAGAGAAAGAAAGAAAGAAAGAAAGAGAGAGAGAGAGAGAGAGAAAGAGAGAAAGAAAGAAAGAAAGAAAGAAAGAAAGAAAGAAAGAAAGAGAGAGAGAGAAAGAAAATCGTAATGTTTTTTTTGTTTGTGGTTTTAAGTCAGAAGTGAAAAGCTTATTCACTTCCACCAACAAGAAAGGAGACAAAGAATGTTAACAAAGATAAAAAGGAGACAGAGTAACGGGAATAAATAAATCTCTTTCTGGACTAAACAGGAGTTAAAATGCAAGCTACTAAAATAGTAGATTCCAATGCGAAAACACACCTTTTTTTTTTTTTTTGTTTTTTTGGTCTTTTTTTGAGATTTGAGACAGGGGTTTCCTCGTAGCCCCAGCATGCTGGACATCACGCTGTAGACCAGCTGGCCTTCAAACTCACAAAGATCTGCCTGCCCTCTGCCTCCTAGTGCTAGGAATTAAAGGCAATGAAGCCACCATGCCCGGCCAGCAATAACTTTTTAAAGTTCACTGATAAATTTTATTTTATTTTTTGCAGAAACAGAAAATCATCCATAATAGTCCATAGACTAAACCCAAGGGAAAGCAAATGCCAAACCATCTTCAAAAAGAAAAAGAGTTGCTTCCACACTTCCCTATTTTAAAACCTTAATACAAAGCTATACATGTCAAAACAGTATGGTCTTGGCACAAAAACTTAGACATGTGACTACCAAAGAAACCCCAATAATAAACTGTGCATGGATGCAAGAATGATTTTTGACAAAGTACTAAAATCATTCAATGAAAAGGAAGTCTCCTCAAACAAATAGTATTGGGAAACTAGAAATCCATACGTAAAGAATGAAGTAGATCCCACATATAAAAGTTAGCTGATGCCAGCCTGATCTACGTAGTAAGTCATAGTAAGTTCCAGGACAGCTGGAGCTATAAGGAGACCCTATCTCATAAAAGACCAAATAAACATAACAAAACTATAACAAAAAAACCTGTCAACAAGGGAAAAGCAAGCCTCAGAATAGGAAGAAATATTGTCAATATCATGTGTCTGATAAAAGGTTTACTCTCCAGAATACATGAGAACAACCACCAAGAAAAGAATCATTAAAAAAATGAGCAATCCGCTTAAATAGACATTTCTCCAAAGAAGATACATAGAGGGTCAGAAAACACATCACCATTGCTCATTATTGGCGAAATGCAAATCAAAACCATAATAAAGTGCCAATTTACGTCCACTGAATTTGCTATTATAAAAGTTAGCAATAAAGCCAGAAAATAGCAAGTGTTGGCTGGAGTTGTTAAAAACGTAAAATCCTTGTGACCTGCTGGTAAGAACATAAAATAGCATAACCACTGTGGATCACAGCATGATGGTTCTGCAAATAATTAAACAGAAGGAAATCATATGATCTAGCACTTTGGGGTACATTAAAAAATCTAAAGAAAGGACTCAGAAAAAATAAAAATATTTGCACTTCCATGTTCATGGCACCAGCGGACACATTAATGAACACAGGCCAAGGGCCCATCAAAGGATGAATAGTGGAATGTGGCACATCAAATGCAGACAAGCTGTATGAAGAAGAAAGTCTGACAGCTGCTACAGCAGTACCACCTTGAAGATATCACAGTACCGTAAATTCTGTCAGTCACAAAATGATGCCTAATGTTATTGTATGATGCCCTTGTCTGAGGTACAAAGGATACCCAAAACTGTATAGATAGAAAATAGGGCAGTAGTTGCCAGGGAGAAGGGAGGAACAGTGGTGGATTCTGACTCACTGGATACACATGAAAGAGGCTCTGGAGATGGATAGTGGTCATAACACACAGCCACGTGAATGGACTTAATGCCACTGAAATGAACATGTAAAATTGGAAAAATTATAAATGCTGCATATATTTTACCAGAATAAAAATGAAGACCGGGAGGGACTGGGAGGTGATAATGTTTTTTATCTGTGGGATTGTACTGATTTACATAGGTGACTATTTGTGCTCAAATTTATTGATATAAATACCTAATATAGGTGTATTTTGCTTAAAGCAAATTTGTTTCTTCCCTTCATTTTCCTTCTTCTCCTCTGTTTTTGTTTTGCTGTCTCCTGATCTGTGAGGTCTATATTACACCAATATATATTCACTATATATCAAAAGCTAAAGAGAGGAACATAGAATTCATTCAGCTTTTAAATATCTGCACTTTATACAATGGTGCTTGGCATGCAGTGGATACTAAATAAATGCTATTGTTTAAGCTGAATTTAACATGGACAGATCTCCATATCTCAGGGTCTGGCAACCTCAAATTCAAACAATTACAGATCAAAAATATTTGAAAATAACTGATGATATACTGAGTACTCCTGTGCTTCTTTTACTTGCCACCATTCTCTAAACAAAACAGCATAAAAACTACTTGCATTTCCTGAGGAATTATAAGTAATTTAGAGATCACTTAAAGTATAATGCGGGATGTGCGTAGGTTATATGCAAATACTATACCATTTTTATAAGGCACTTCGGCATGCACAGGTTTCCCAGTTTGCATGGGTCCTAGAACCAATCCTTCACCAACACAGAAGGACGACTGTTAACTCATATTTAAATAATTTTTAAAGCTGCTATTCACTGTGAGTCTGCAACAATATCAGACTTTAAGCTCTTTACAAACTCAAGGCTATCTCTTCCCGCTCCCAATAATCCGGTGAAGTGAGTATAGAGTCCCTGTATTTCTTTTTAATCAGGAAATTGAAGTTTAGAGAAATTGAGTCACTTGTCCAACCACATACAACCTCAACTTAACTAGCCAAGCTGGGATGTGAATGAGCCTTTCCACTGCAGAGCTGATGTTCTTAGCCTCTTGATAGAGGTTATACTTTATCTTACATTTCACTAAGAACCTGTTGACTTGCCAATTGTAAAACAGCATATAATCAAGAGCATTTTGTGAACTGTTTCCACTGCACAGGTGCAGCCCATGCAGGCTGCTGAGAGAGCCAGGGATGTCACCGTGGGGCTTGTTGCAGAGGCAGCTGCATTCAGATGACTGAGGGAATGTGTCCAAAATCCCTTCATCCCAGATGCCATCCTGGATTGTAAGAGATTATTCACTTTGGCCTTTCTATCCCCAGAAGAATGCAGACAGACTTCCAGAATGTGCTTGCTTCCATTACAGAGGGGACCTTGCTAACAGGAGGGAAGCAGGCACACCTCCCTCGAAACTGCTCAAAATCTCTTACCATTGAGTTTAAGAATACTGTGAAATTCAGATACTGCAATTGTAACAAGCAGGAGGAGATAGGACAAGTTAAATACCAACTGTGTAGGGAGAGATCATTATCTCAACTAGAATTCAAATGCCAGAAGCTCCGGTTGTAACTTCAATGATTTCTCAATTCAAAATAGGTGAGAACATCTCCATTAGAAACAGTAAGTTTGCAGTGATGTCAGGCTCTGTGTGCAGAGTATGCACCTGGATGCCTGCGTGAAAGGGGAGAAACAGAAAGTGACAGAAAGGAGAAGCATTCACTTCCTTAAACAACTTGGAGCCTCTACTAAGCATTTCTATTGCATTGGACACTGAGGACAGAGATGAATAAAGGATTTTAATGGATTTTTAAAAGGGCACTTGAGAATCACATGGGAAGAAGAGGAATAGGTTTTTATTTTATTTTGAGAAAGGGTCTCATGTATTCCAGGGTAGTCCCAAAATCCTAATGTAAACTGAGGATAATCTTCAACTCCTGGTCCATCTGTCAAGTGCTGGGATTACATACCCAATTTCAGCCATGCTGGGTATCAAACCAGGGCTTTGTGCAGTTGAGGCAAGCACTCTACCAAGTGAGCTACACCCTCCTCCCAAGAGGAACATCTTTAGAGACAGCATCAAAAAGACAAGACAACAGGCAAGGTTTGGGTGGCACCTTGACCACTGTAATATGACATCTGAGTGATTCCATTTCCATTGTCCTTGGATAATGGCTCCATTTTGCTCACCTGGGCAGTTCCAAACAGCCACATAGCAAGTAAGAAGCCTCATGTCAGGATGGGCATTGCGCAGTGGTCAGTGCAGATGAGTAACAGAGAGAGGTCATATATGTGAGGATGAATTGAAGAGGGCAGGCCAGATACAGTCAGTAGACTTGAGAGCTCCAAGAAGGAGCACTTTCAAGAGCAGGCCAAAGATTTTGCAAAGTCTCTGAAAACCAAGCTCAGAAGAGTAGGGTCCAGGGAAGCTATCTCGCACAGAACAGGTCCCGGCAGGATCAGCAGGGGCCTGAGCCAGATTCAGTGTTGAGGTGACTAGGATTCATGGCAAGAAGGAAGCAGAAAGACAGCAAGGATCAGAGTGAGGATCAGAAAGAGCTGGGGCCAAACAAGAGCAGGAAACTCTTCATGCATTGTCCTTGCTGCTAGAGTGTATATGTGACCCTGTGGGCCTGAGACTTAGCAGGAGATACTCATTCCAAGAACATTGGCATCAGCAGTGGAAGAGTGTTCCCCTTTTCCCACACCATCTCCAGCATTTGGTATCATTTGTTGTCAAACTTGTACAACCACTATGGAGAGCACTATGGAGAACCCTTAGAAGACTCAAAATGAGCCTACCACCTGACCCAGCCATACCACTTCTGGGAATATATCCATCAGACTCTTCCTACCACAGAGATACATGTACAGCCATGTTTATTGCAGCTCTCTTTACAATAGTGAAGGGTTAGAATCAACCCAAGTGCACCTCAACAGACGAGTGGATAGAGAAACTGTGGTACAACTACACAATGGAGTTCTATGCAGTGGTAAGGAAAGATGACATCATGAAATTTGCAGGTAAATGGATGGAACTAGAAGATTTTATGCTAAGTGAAGTAACACAATCCCAGAAAAACAACAACAACAAAAAATGAATGGTAGCCCTCATCTGTGGATGCTAGTACCAAGTACCTAATTGTAAGACAAACTGAGCAACATTAAGGTTATATTCCTCATAATCTAAAGACAACTGTGCTCTTGCATTGTGAATCCCTAAACAGATTCTAGAGCTGACCTAACATTTATTTTCAGACCTTGGGTTTTTGGCATATGATGGAGGGTATGTGTGAATCTTTTAGAGTAATATGGGATTAAAATGGAAAGATGTGAATAAAGAAATATGATATAGAAATTACCTACAGTTTGTTTCCAAATGACACAATTTTAGGTGCAACTTAGCCTCTCTGCGTGCTTAAAGACCATACTTAACATCCATACCAATTTGGCCAAGGGACCTAAGGGATAACTTTGTTCCTTGCCCTCAGAGGTCAACCAAGTCTTACCAGATTATGCATGGGGTATCTCTTGAAATGTCCTGCAAATGTGGGTCACCAGTCTTCCTGTTCAGGGAGGTCTTGGAGAGCCACTAATGGGACCTCAGCCAGTGTCCAGTCTATAAAGAGGAAAGTCTGCTCGTGCTTCAGAAAAGGAAGCCTGGTCTAGCAAGACCTGATTTTGTTCTCAAGTGGATGGAACTGATAAATGATAAGCTGAAAGGAGCAAGGGGCTCCACCCCCACCAAAAAAAAAAAAAAAAAAAAAAAAACAACCCAAGAGACCCCCGAGGACCAGATCCTCCATTGACCCTGAGAAAACAAAAACCTTGGTTAATCTGGGCTGACTGTGTGGCTTTAAGCATCCAAAAGGAAAGTACAACCAGAATAAATAATCAGTAAGACTAGAGAAACTGTACTACAGACATAAAACTTGAGATCTTAGTAAAAAGAAAAAAAGAAAAAAAAAGAGAGTACTGTGGTTGGCCTGTCTTCAATTCTTACTGGCAAGTGCATCTACTGTGTGGCTGCCACCACTTTTGGCACTCCTCAAAGACATGAGACACAGCTTTTTAACCTTTCAATGTGGACTGAGGACTCATGTCTCTCCAAGAATCCTCCAGGCCTTCAATGCCAGATGGGGACTACTGGGATACCCAGCTTGTGAACTAAAGAGCTAAGGGGATGTCAATCTCGTCAGAATATAGACTGCCATTGTTGGATTAGCTGGGCTGTATTATGGAGGCAAGTACAAGGAGATCAAAACAGGACACATGCTTAATGGACTTCATTTTGGGGAACCATGGGAGGAAAGACCCAATGTGGAGCAAAAGTGCAGGATTGATGGTTGTTTGGGATTGCCAGGAGAAACCTTCGAGCACTTCCTTAAGGAAAACATAACATCTTTTAGGAAAAATAAAAGTCCTCCAATTCAAGTAATATGTGTATGTATATATTTAGGTATATATAACTATATATTATTATATTATGTATATATAACTATATATATATATATATATATATATATATACTTAGCAATAAAGTTGAGAGAAAAAAAAAGAAACTAAAAAAAAAAACTCTGGAAAGACTCAAAAAAGATTTCAGGACATGTACAGCAAAGTGCAGGGACTTGTGGTGGGGGGGGCATGGAAAAGGAAGTGACTCTAGATTCCACTGAGAAATGATGTGTGCTTATGGAAAAAGTTTAGTAACAATAATAAAAAATAAAAATAATAAACAAACAAAAAACAAAAGAACATTGGCAGGAGGACACAGTGATTCTTACCTAGCCACTTTCCTCCCTTTCTTTGTTTTTAACCCTTGACTATTCCATAATTCTGTTTTAGCTGCACTCCCATCTCACTCCCTATTCTTTGGGCCTTTCTTTATCTTCCTTTAAATCTTAGTGATTCCTCCAAAGAAACTATCTTTTTTTTTTTTTTGTCTTTTCAAGACAGGGTCTCCCTGTAGCCCCAGCTGTCCTGGAACTCACTCTGTAGACCAGGTTGGCCTTGAACTCACAAAAATCCACCTGCCAAGTGCTAGGGTCAAAGGCGTGTGCCACGATGCCTGACAAAACTATCTTTTTTAAAAAACCAATTATTTTATTGGGGTTTTGTACATTTCATACAGCATTTCTTAATCAAATTTAGACCCATTCCTCCTTTCTTGTCCCCCCCCCCAGCCTGCCAGAGCTCATGAATTCTGCCATACATGTTTTTCAGCTTTTTTCTCAGTCTATTTTTTAGTTTTTCAATGCAGAAGTTTACTGTTTCAGTCAAGAAGACTCAATGGAGGAAAGATAGCATCTTCAGCAAATGGTGTTGCCAAAACTGGATCACCGCTTATAGAAGAATAAAATTAAACCCCTATCTCTCACCCTGTACAAAAAATAATGCCAAATGGGGACTACTGGGATAAACAGCTTGTGGACTAAACAGCTAAGGGGATGTCAGCCTCGTCAGAATATAGACTGCCATTGTTGGACTAGCTGGGCTGTATTATGGAGGAAGTACAGGGGGATCGAGACAGAACGCATGCTTAGTGGGGACCATAGGAAAGAAAGAGGGCAACGTGGAGCTCTTTCTCCACATATGGATCAAAGAACTCAATATTAAACCTGAAACTGTGAAAATGATAGAAGAAAACATTGGAAGTAATCTACTAGACACAGGCAAAGGAAAAGATTTTCTAAATCAAACAGCAGCTGTGCAACAATTGACAAGTGGGACCTTATTAAACTCAAGAGTTTCTATACAGTGAAAGAAATAATCAAAGAAGTGAAGAAAAAACCCACAGAGTGGGAGGAAACTTTCACCAGTGATACAGCTGATAGAGCATTAGCATCCAGAGTACATGAATTACTCAAAAAACAGAAGAAAATAAATGACCCACTCAAAAGATGGAGTAAAGTGCTGAATAGAGACTTCACAAATGAAAACGTAAATGAGAAACATCTTAAAGTGCTTTACATCACTAATAATTAAGGAAATGCAAATTAAAACCAATTTAAGATTTCATCTTACTTTGGTAAGACTGGCTGGGATCAAAAAACAAAGGATAGCGAATGCTGGAGAGGTTGTGGGGAAAGGAGAACACTCATCCACTGCTGGTGGGAATGCAAAGAAACTATCTTTTACACTCATCTTTCATGATTCTTTCCATTTTTGTCTTCCATTTTCATTTTCTCTATTTAAAAAGATTTTATAAGGCGTGCATAGATAGAAGGTCAGCCAGGGGAACACACACTCCTTGCCCAGCCACCTAGGTGGGTTTCCACCATGCAGGCCTTTGGCAGCCCACCTCCACTGCCCAACACTAGAACCACAGAGAGGAACTGTGTGCGTGGATAGAAGTTCAGCCAGGGGTGCACACACTCTGTGCCCAGCTGCCCAGGTGGGGACTGGTGCGCAGGCCAAAGGATTTATCCCCCCCACCCCTCCTCACCCCACTCAGGCTACTGATACTGAGGTGGAAAGTATAAACTGCTGGTGCTGCAGTTTACTGCTACTGGGGGTATCCAGCAGTGTCAGTGATTCGAGGCCGCATAGCCAAAACTGAGGAAGAAACCAACAGGAAGCAAACTGAGTGACCAACCAGTCCTCCATATTAACATTTGAGATTAGCAACAGAAGACAAACAAATAAACAAAGGGGGAAAACAACAACAACAACAACAATACGCATACAAAAAAGACAACAGAAAAACAACAACATGGGAAAAGCTCAAAATAAATCCCCACTGAACTTAACCAATCCTGTAGAAGATCCCAACAACGAGATCTCCCTGGAAGGAAAAAAAGACACCAACTTTAGGAGGACAATTGTAGACATATTCAAAGACTATATATAAAGAACAAATCAGAGAACAAAGGGAGAGAATGAAAAACTCATGAAGGTACTAGAAGGAAAGAATGATAAATTCCAGAAAGAACTAAAAGGAGAGACTGACAAACTCAGAAAAGAACTAGAGGAAGAGAAACACAAACTCTGAAAAGAACTAGAGGGAGAGAAATACAAAACTCCAAAAATAACTAGAGGGAGAGAATGACAAACTCCAGAAGTAAGTGGAAATATTGAAAAGATCTCAGGCTGAAAGGAAAAAAGAAATTGACCAGCAAAGGAAGGAGCTACAAGAAGAGAATGAAAAGCTCCAAAAGGAAGTGGAAATAATGAAGAAATCACAGGACAAACTAAAAAAGGAAATTTAACATTCATCCAATGAGCAGGAAAGGATGGGAAAAAGCCTGAGAAGCAGAATGTATGAAGCAGAAAAAAGAATATCAGACCTACAGGATAGCACAGTGCAGTTAGAAACCTCAAGTAAAGATTATGAAAAATTTAAAAAACACAAGAGTGGAACAACAAGGAAATGTGGGACACTATGAAAAGACCAAACCTCTGCATCATAGGGATAGAGGAAGGAGAAAAATCCCAAAAGAATAGTATTGATCAAATATTCAACAGAATAATAGAAGATAACTTCCCCAAACTGAAAAAAAGACAAACCAATACAAATACAAGAAGCACATAGAACTCCAAACAGATAAGACCAGAAAAGAAACTCTCCATGCCATATCATAGTTAAAATGCTAGAGGCCCAAAACAAAGACAAAATACTGAAAGCCACAAGAGAAAAACAAAAAGTTATGTATAAGGGGAAATCCATCAGAATTACACCTGATTTCTCACTCCAAACTCTGAAAGCCAGAAGAACATGGACCAAAGTATTCCCAATGCTAAATGACTTTAGATGCCAACCCAGATTACTATAACCAGTAAAAATGTCAATCATAGTGGAAGGAGAAAGAAAAATCTTTCATGACATAAACAAAATGAAAGAACACATGTCAAAAAACCAACACATCAGAAAATACTCAAAGCAATTCAAAGAACAGAGGAAAGGAGCAACTATCCTTAAGCAACCCAAGAGAGAAATTACCAAAAGTATAACAGAGACCTAGACCAAGAATGCAAACTAAAAATAAGTTGAAAGGAAACAACACACATCTCTCAATAATAACCTTAAATATTAATGGCCTAAACTTCCCAATCAAAAGTCATAGACTGAGAGAATGGATTAGGAAACAGAATCCATCTATATGCTGCCTCCAAGAAACTCATCTCACCCTCAAGGACAGACAGCACCTTAGAGTGAAAAGATGGAAAAAAAAAATATTCCAAGCAAATGGTACCAAAAAGCAAGCAGGAGTGGCTATTCTAATATCAGACAAAATAGACCTCAGAGTAAAATTAGTCAGAAAAGAAAAAGAGGGCCATTATATTATTATCAATGGAACGATTAACCAAGAAGATTTCACAATCTTAAATATTAATGCACCAAACTCTGGCGCACTGGACTTTATAAACACAATCCTTCAGGACCTCAAGACACAGATTAATCCCAGCATGCTAATAGTGGGGCACTTCAATACCCCACTGAGCCACCTGGATAGGTCAACTGGACAAAAAATAGAGAGACATCAGAACTGAACAATACAATACACCAAATGGACCTCACAGATATCTACAGAATATTCCATCCAAACACTAGAGAATATACTTTCTACTCAGTGACCCACAGGACATTCTCCAAAATTGGACCACATACTAGGACACAAAAGAAACCTCAACAAATACAAAAAGATTGAAATTATTCTATGCATTCTATCAGACCACAGTGCAATAAAGCTCAATATTAAGACCAGGGTAAGCCCTACTAACTATAAGAACACATGGAGAATAAACAACACATTCCTGAACAATGAGTGGGTCAGAGAAGAAATAAAGAATGAAATAAAAGCATTCCTGGAACTAAATGAAAATGACAATACAACACAACAAAACCTATGGGATACATTAAAGTTGGTCCTAAGAGGGAAATTTATAGCCCTAGGTGCCCACATTAAAAAAGCAGAAGAGAACAAATAAACTGTCTAACATGCAGCTAAAAACACTTGAAAGACAACAACAAATGAATCCTAAACCCAGCAGACAGGAAGAAATAACAAAAATCAGAGCAGAAGTCAATGAAATAGAAGCAAAGAAAACAATACAAAAAAAATCAATGAATCCAAAAGCTGGTTCTTTGAAAAGATACAGACCTCTAGCCCAGTTAACCAAAAGAAAGAGCAACTCCAAATTAACAGCATTTGTGATGAAAGGGAAACATCACAACAGATAAAAGATCCAGACGATCATATGAGAATACTTCAAATACCTATACTCTACTAAATTTGAAAACCTAAGAGAAATGGATGAATATCTGAAATCCTGGGATTTGCCAAAGCTTAACCAAGAAGAGATTGACAGCTTAAACAGACCCATAATACTTGAGGAAATTGAAGATGTAATAAAAAGTCTACCAACTAAAAAATGCCCAGGCCCAGATGGCTTCACAGCAGAATTCTATAAAACATTTAAAGAGGTCTTACAATCATTTGTACTCAACTTTGTACTCAACTCAAACTTTTCAGAAGGATACAAA